>JAZKJV010011057.1:0-423988 GCA_037367405.1 Ottelia alismoides
TGCCTGCGAGGGTGCGCGCAGTAATTGCAGTGGTGATGCACATATTTTTCTGTCGGACGGAGGCAATCTAGGAGGGGAGTTCATTTGTGGATTGGAATAATGTGACGATGCCAAAGAAGAAAGGTGGGTTGGGTGTGTTGCAGGTAGGAGAAATGAACAAGGCATTCATGGCAAAATGGGTCGTTCACTTATGCGAGAGGTCAGAGGATTTGGTATGCAGGGTGATGAGGAAAATCTATGGGATATCCATGTCGTTGTAGGTGGTCGCAGGGCAGCTACCGTCGTCTTTGTGGAAGGGCATTATGCAGGTGATTCCAGAGATGACCAGACTGTTGAGACCTGTTCTTGGGAATGGAGTGTTTTTTCGATTCTAGCAGGATGACTGGTCTGGGGAGGGGGCGTAGGGGGAGCGATATCCATGTCTACTGCAATTGCCAGTGGATAAGAACGAGACGGTGCAGAAGGCATGTGAACTGGGGGTGTGGTCTCCGATTTTTTCTTCGTGGTTGTCGGATAAGAGAGTGGAGGACTTCTTGGCCCTACAGGTGGAGTTGGCGTAGGTGGAGAGCCCGATGGATTGAAGGGATCATTACGTTTGGGAGGGACGGTAGATTCACAGTTAAGAAGGCTTACCATTTTTTTATGGAGGGCGGGGAGGAGGTGGAGGAGCTGGTCGGAGTGGACTTGCAGATGATATGGAGAAGCAAGGTGCCGAATCGATTCAAGATCTTCTTATGGTTGTTCAGGCTTGGCAATCCTCACCAAGGAGCGTAGGGGACAAGTGATGGGGCTGGGGATGTGGCGTGTAACAGATGCAGTTCGGCGGTGGAAGAGGTGGATCATTTGTTTTTTTCATGCCCATCCTCCGCTCTGGTGTGGAGCATGGTGAACATATCTTGGCTTCCTGGGAGTGATAGCTCGAGTTTCTGGAGGGATATCAGATCGTTGTGTGGTTATGACCACGAGGATTGTGCTTGCTCTGATTTAGGCTATATGTGTGTCAGGAATGAGGTAATTTTTAGGGGAGAATGTATCTACTCGGAAAATGTAATTGAGCATTGTAGGGCTTTATCTGTATATTGGAACATGTAACTCTATGTAATCTATGTAAACTATAAGTTTTGTATATTTATATACTTTTTGTGGTGGGTCCCAACTTGGGATGCCTCCCGGTTTACTTTCAGAAAAAAACCTTGTTGCATAACTAAGTAAAAGAGCTGCTATTGTGACAATATGTGGTTCATAGTAAGGATATAAAGCTATTGCTCAAGCCACAGAAGAAGTGATGCATGTCAGGTTGGTTATTACTGACCTTGTGGAGGTGCCGTTTCTAATGTAGGTGAGATGTGGCAATCAAGCTACATTTTTCGTGAGTAAAAATCCTGCTTTTCTTGGAGAACTAAATATGTAGATGTTAACTGCTACTATAATTGAGATATTATACATAAAAGTATGTGAATACCTCTTATGTCTCTACTACAAATCAAACAACATAATTTTTTTTATCAAGGCTCTTCTTAGAGCAGCTTCTTAGAGGCACAACTTTAAGCTGAGCATGACAGATGTTTATGCTTTAGCTTCAGGAGGGGGCTCATTGTTTGACAACTTTTATACATATAATTTACTAATCCCTCTTGGGTTTTGGTGGAGGGTGGACGATGGTGGGTGGGCGATTCTGGCAAGCTCGGGGCTCGCCATCAATGGCGTCGAGGCCAACGGTCTCGGGGTGATTTCGAGGGAGATGCCTCCGGTGGGGGGTAGGGGTGGGGGCATAGAGTGACGGAGTGTTGCGATCTAGTGATGTGTTTTGTGTGTGGTAAGAGTGGTCACCGACGCTCTCGCTGCATGGAGGTTCATTCGCGCGCTGCTCAGAAGTCGCCACCGTCGCAAAGGTCCGGGGGGGGGTCTGCTCGATATCTGGTGGGAGTTTGCAGAAGTAAAGGGAACTGCTTGGGAGATGCGATGAAGGACATCAATGGGGTTGTGGGTTGCAATTCCGAGGGCGATGTCTAACGCTTGCCGGTCCACTGGTTTGTGCACGTGATCTGACGATAGAGGAAGTCCGGAGGATCCTCGACTTCTCGCGACGCAAGGTGGGGCAGATCTACTGGAGAAACCCCCCGGTTTGGGATGGGATGTTGGGGCCTTAACGGAAGGTCATTCGATTCTTGATCAGAGCCTCCACTTGGTTGGTCAGAGTTTGGAAGCGATCCGCCAGATGCTTGCACCTGTGATCAGTGTCACGAGCATCGTCGCTGACTGTCTTCATCATGGACAGTCACCATTGGGGGTTGCGCTGGGGTCAGTTTTCGATAGTCCCTTTCCCTTTTTTCTCGAGACGAGGTTCTCTGGATGCCCTCCACGCTTGGAGGTTCGGGAGGATGATTCGTCAGTGGAAGCTGTTTGGGGAAGACTAACGGTGGGTGGTGTTTCATCGGAGAAGACGAGATCGGAAGGGGGTGTTGGGTCTTTTGGAGGTTTTGAATGGAGGGAGCCATTAAGGGAGAAAGTGGGCGAGCCTTCTGGCGTAAGAAACGACGCGATTTCCAAGGCAAGTGGGGCAGCTTTCGACGCTAATGCTTTATATGCAGAGGTTCTAATCAGGTTTGCGGACCTGCTTGGGGAGAGGGAGGGTGTATCAGATCGTCAGGTGCTTGGATTCGATTGTGCATAGCCGAAGGATCCATTGGCAGAGGAGGCTTTTAGTTGGGGATATCCGAAGTTTAACATGATTACTTCGGGTGGGCGTGACAGGTACATGACCAATCAGGATCCCCAGATGGTATCGATGAACTCTGTTGAGGCGTCGCGACTAAAATATCGAGACCTGATTGCCGATTTGAAGGAGTGCACATGGTCGAGAAAACCTGATGGGGAGTCTGCCTCAATAGCTCTTGCTAATGGAGCAGGAGTTAATGGTGCTTCGCGCATGCGGGAAGAGGGTTCTACGGATGGGTTGGGTGCGATGCCCTCGATGGCTCTTGTTTCCCATAGCGGGGCCAAGTGGATGCTAGAGGGGGTTGGTCGGTTAGGAGGGGTTGCGTAGAAGATCCCTAATGGGTCCTTTCACGGATGGTCTTGCGCGGGGGTGGGCGGGGGACTCGCTAATGGAGGGGAGGTTCGGTTGGTAGTATGCCCGTCGAGGGATGAGGGATCGAAGGAGGGCTAGGCACCTTGAGGTGTATCGAGGGTTGTAGTTGGCTGGAGGGCATGGGGGTGACGACTCGAGGGTGTCAAAACTGAGCGTGGGGGGAGTTCTCGGGGCAACAAGAGGCGGCGACATCGGGGATGCCTATAGATGAGGCGGTTAATAGAGGCAGTTGAAGGCGGGTTTGATCGTGGAGATGTCAGCGAAGGAGGTGCTGGTGGAGAGGAGTGTGAGCTGGGGATGTGGCCCCACACGGGCCTGGAGGAGGAGGAGGTACTGAGATGCCCTTGTCTGGTGCCACCAAAGTGGGTTTTCGATGGTGGTTAATGAACTGCATTACTTGGAATTTGAGTGGCCTGGGGCAGGCTGAAAAAAGGAGGGTTGTGCAGCAGTTATTGATGGATCGGAGGGCGGACGTGGTTATGTTGCAGGAAACTAAAAACTGTCAAAAATTTGAGATGGCATGGAAAGAGGTTGGGGGCAACAAACTATCAGAGTTCAAAGCGGTTGATTCGGTTGGAGCTTTAGGCATGTTAATGATGGGATGAAATGGTGAGGTTTTTGCTATGAAGGGAGTCAAATTGAGGGGGGGTGTCTCGCTCATGCTATCGCTGTGCCGCGTGACGGATGGTCGCAGGTTGTTGGTTACAAATGTGTATGGGGCCATGTAACAGGGCCAACACTTCTCAGTTGGTTGAGGATCTGTTCATAGCTAGGGGATGACTTCAATATGACTCTGTTTTCGAAGAACTGACCTGGCGGGCGTGGTTGGAGAGATGTTAGCTCTTCAGATTTGGCAGTGATGGTGTCTGAGCTCGGGCTTCAAGTTGTGGACACCGCGAGATGTATGTATACTTGGCGGAAGTCGAGATCTCGGTCACACATTGACAGATTTATGGTGTCGCATGAGGCATTGGGGCTGTTCCCCTTTGCTGGGGCCTCGGGCTCTGCCGATGGTGCATTTGGTCCACCCGCCTCTTTTGTAGTGTTCGAGAAAGGACATCCGCCCTCATACTTTCTTCCTCTTCGAGAGGGCATGGTTGTTGGAGGAAGGCTTCCGCGAGGTTGTTGCAGAGTTTCTGGGAGGGATGCAAACCTAATGGGTCGGCGACGAGCAGATTGGCAAGCAAGCTGGTTTTTCTTAGGATGCATCTGATGGAGTTTAATATGACCAACTGATTGCTGAGTAAATCTAGAAGATTGGCAGCTCAGGAGGAGGTGTGCAGGCTGGACTGATTGGTGGATGAGGGGCAACTGACGATAGAGGAGTGGGCTGAGAGAGACAATCACCTGGATGCGCTTCTTCCGGAAGACAAAAAGGTGGAGGTGGCTTGGAGGCAGAGATCTAGGTATTGGTAATTAAGGGAGGTGGATGCGAATACGTGGTTCTTTCACACTGACGAGTGGGTGAAGACACATAAATTTGATACATTCGGTTCTCGTTGGCGGTGTGGCAGTCGAGGGGGATCGAGATGTGGGTTTGGCGCTGCGGTCACACTTTCAGGATTTTGGCAGACGTCGTGCTCAACTAGGTTGGGGATGGCATGGGAGAGGAGTTTAACAAATATCTGAGGCGGGGGAGGAATAGTTGGAGGGGAGTTTACAGAAGCGAAAGCAATGCAGATGGGGCATCGGATTCGGACGGGTTTCTGGTGTGTTTCTATAGGGAGTTCTGGAAGGTGGTCATGTGGGACGTGATGGAGATGCTGCAGGAGTTTTGCCATTGGAATAGGGGATTCGAGAGATTGAACAAGGCACATCTTTCTGCTTCCAAAAAATGGCACCCGACCAGGGTAGAGGATTACTGGCCGATAGCGCTGTTGAACACTATCTATCTTTTGATCTCGAAGATTCTTGCTAACCGTTTGAGGGGGGGTACTACACGAGATCATTTTGTTTGAGCAGATTGCTTTTGTTCCTGGGAGAGATATGACAGATGGGTTAGTAATGGCTTCGGAGGTGGTGACGGATTGGAAGCGAAGTAAGACCAAAGGTTTGCTTTGGAATGTTGACTTTTCCAAGGCATATGATTGTGTTCATTGGTGATTCTTGTGGGTATCATTGAAGAAGCATGGTTTCCTGAAGCAGTGGATCAAGCGGTGCATTACATTTGCATCCCATGCCGTGCTTCTCAATGACAAACCAGAAGGGGGGTTATTCCAGCCACAGAGAGGTATCATACGCGGGTGCTTGCTGGCACCGCTCTTATTTGTTATTGTGACTGATGCGCTTGCGGTGATGATGAGGTTTGCGATAGAGGATGACTGGTGTTCGGGTTACATGAATGAGGAGATTTCCATCCCGCTCTTGCAGTACGCGGATGGCACTGTTCTATTCCTGGGGGCTGAGGTGGACAAGATGCGTCGGGCTTCGCTTGTTATGGAAAATTTTGGGGATGTTTCGTGCCTTCGGATCAATAGGGAAAAATCAGTGGTTGTTCCTTTTGGTCTCACAGAGTAGGAGCTACGGATCATGATGTTGATGTTGGGATGCCCCATTGCAGTGTTGCCGATCATGTACTTGGGGTTCCCCATGGTGGCGGAGAAGCCGAAATCAGAGGATTGGAGGGCATTGTTGGAGAGATTGGAGGGAAGGCTGGCAGGTTGGTAGGTGACAATGCTCTTTTTTTGAAGTCAAATGAGGGGGAAACACACTTTGGTGCCTGTCCCAAGTTAATTTATTAAACTAAAATAAAAAACAACACTTATCCAAACACTCTTACGAAAGCCATGACTCAAGGAGAACCCGAGAATGGACACAGACATTTTTACGATAGAACCTCTGGCCGCGCTAGCCAAATAACCCACAAGACAACCATGGTCTTGAGCAGTTCACGCCTTCGACGTTGCTTCACCACCACCACCGAAGTCCAGAAGAGTTAAAACCTAGACGTCCACCCAACCAAAGCCAGCCTCGACCCATATGGGTGTAGCAACCGCGTAGATGAAGAAAAGATGCTCCACCGTCTTTGTCCCACAGTCACAAAGGAGGCACCTGTCAGAGACCACAGGGAACAATCTGACACACCGATCTCTTGTCATGATCTGCTCATGTCTGAAAAGCCATAAGACGAAACCAACCCTCTCCAGGAGCCCTAGCGCCCATATGAAGCTGCAGTCCCGAACCATGCTATCCAATCTCGCAGGTGGAGGCCTGCAGATCGCACTGTAAGCCTTCTTCACCGAGAAGGAGCTACCTTTCCACACCCAGTGATCGCGACCATTAGAGGGTCTGCCAAACTGCCGCTGGGAGTCCAGAAAAGAAGGAACTCTTCCAACCGCTAATCAGAAAAATTCGCCACGAAAATAGGCATTTAGTTCCCATCAACCCAACAATCTGCAACAAGCACCCCGTGAACCGCAACCAAGGCAAAGAGTCTGGGAACACGAGTGCATAGAGGACCAACGCCCGTCTAATCGTCCATCCAAAAAGCAAAAGAGGTACCATTCCATAGGACGGGACGGAAAAGAGTAGGGAAATGGGCAAAACCTTCACAATCCCCTTCCAGAAGGTCGAAGGATGTGACCTAGGGTGGCTGACCTGCTCAGCCGGATGGGAGACATTATAGATGCGATTGATGAGGATACAACAAAGATCATCGCTCGGTCCCCATATTATGCTTACCCATTTCAGCAGCAGAGCTTCATTCATTAAGTCCAAACGTCTAATCTCGAGGCCCCCATCTACCTTACTAAGCGTAACAAACTCCCAATCAACCAGGTGAATACTATTACCCGCCTGCCCAGAATTTCTGCATAAGAACCTTCGCATCAAACTCTCAAGGCGCTTTCTCATCTTCACGGGCAAAAGGCGGGATGACATGAAGAACACCGGGATCGCAGAGAGCATCGCCTTCACCAACACCAGGTGACCGCCGTAGAAAGAATAGAGGCCTTCCAACCTGACAATTTTCTCGTCAGCTTCTCCATGACTAGCAACTAGTCCACCAACTTGAGTCTACCATTCGTCAGAGGCAACCCTAGATACCGAAGGGAGGGAGACACACTTTATGCTCAACTCACTGCCACACAGTCGAACATCCTCTTCCGATAGAGTAAAGGGGATGACTGTAGATTTGCTGCGATTCAGAATGAGGCCGGACATCTCGCCAAATAATTCCAACGTGAGGGCCATGTCATTTGCTTCCTCTTTCTCACCCTCAACAAAGAAGATCGTGTCATCCACGTACTGGAGTAGAGGGATAGACAAATCACCTAACAAGTAACCTTTCGTAACCCCCCTACTTTGAACTTTGTCCACCATGCATGTCAAGACATCAAAGACACTGATGAACAATATAGGGGCAATAGGGCACCCCTGTGTGACGCCCCGCTGAGGCTGGATGAAACCTCCCCCCGGACACCCGTTGACGAGTACATACAAAGAATCAGTGGTGACGCACCTTTTCATCCAAGACACCCACAAATCCGGTAACTACTGCAATGGAGGGCCGCACAAAGAAACTTCCTATCCAACATGTCATATGCTTAGCAAAATCCACTTTCCAAGGCAACGCCTTAGTGCCTCTTCTCTTCCAATCCACAATGATCTCGGACGCCACCACCAGACTGTCTGCAATTTGTCTCCCGGGGACAAAGGCCGACTGTAAAGGGACACAATGTGCTCCAACACCTTGCTAAGCCTGATCGCAAAAACCTTCTCAATGATAAGGTAGATGGCATTTGAAAGAGCAATCAGCATGTAATCTTCTATTCTTTCCGCTGCCTCCCGCTTAGGAAGGAGAAAAAAACAAAGCCCTGTTCAACTTCTCAAAGCCTGCATTGCTCCGACAGAACTCTTCCACTACCTCCAACACCTCTGCACCCACAAGGTCCCAAAACTCCTTGTAGAAACAGACAGGGAAACCATCCGACCCCGACGTAGCCTATGCATTCAAGCTCTAAACTGCTGAACGAAACTCCTCAAGAGTCATCCTCTGAATCAAACTGCTGGCATGTACATCTGACAGTCGAGAGGCCCCAATACAAGTCCACCTCCATGACCTGTTGCACGTTCTTCTAGAGAAGTCTCGGAAGTGATCCGCAACAGCACACCCAATATCTCTATCGCCCTGCACGGTTCTCCCATTCACCGTCACTGACCGGATAGTGTACCCGCGATGTGCCCGCTGGCCGTCCTGTGAAAAAAACACTGTATTCGCATCCCTTTCCTTAATGCAAGACTATCTGGGATCTTTGCCTCCACTCCACCACCCGTTTAGAGTCCTCCAACGCAACAACCCTTTGAGCCGCCGCTCTCAGGTTTGACTCCTCCACATCTAGCGCCCCCTCGTCCTCCACCCCATCGAGCCTCAAAATCTCCCTTTCCGCCTCCACCCTGCTCGCCTGCCGAGCCTCTATGGTTTCCTTCTTAAAAGCACAAAGCCGTCCACGCAAAGAAGCCATCTTCCCAAAGAACCGAGACGTAGCAGAATCAGACACGATCGTCGAAACCCAGTGAGAAGAGATCAAATCTCTGAGCGAGTCCTCCAAAAGTCAGGCCTTCTCAAATCTGAAAAAACCTTTCGATGAGGAGACGAATCCTGAGTTCCAAATAAGCGGTGTATGATCCGACCTTGTCCTGGTCCTTCTGGAGGCAAAGGAAAGAGGGAAGAGTTCTAGAAGCTCAGTCGATGCAAGAAAACGATCAATACGGGATCGAGAGCCTGTGCTGTGCCACGTGAACCTTGTGTCGTTGGCATCCATTACCTCCAAATCCAACTCCTCGATGACTTCCGAAAAATCCACGGATCCTGGATCTTGGCCACCACAGCTCCTCGGACGATCTGTGGAGAGAAGTGTAACATTAAAATCTCCACCTAACAACCAGGCACATCCTGGAAACTCAACCTTAGCTGACCTGATGTCGGACCATGAGAAAGCATTCACCAGAGACGACAGAACACATTCTAGAAGCACCGTGAGCATATGAGTACCCCTAATCTTCATACGAAGCGAGAAAATGGAGTCATTCCAGGCCCCCAACATGCCGCCCCCACTACTCGATGCATCCACTGTTCGAAACCCCAAGAGGGATCCCACACCAAAGGACCTCCAAACAACATCAGTGCAGGAATAAAGCTTCGTCCTGGGCAAGAACCACATCACAACCCCACTCCACAAACTGCGAAGCCAACACCCTTTTTTTTCGGGTCACCCAAACCCCTAACGTTCCAGGATAAGATCTTCATTGGGAACTTGTATGAGATCCCCTTGTAAGCACTGTCCCTGCCAGAAGGCAACCTGTGCTTTGCACGCAGAGAGAGTGGGCAGTTCCCCCCGATGGCTCTTAGAACGCTGCCTCCTCATGTAACGCTAGACAACCCTTCTGCCCCCAGCCGACAAGGTGGCTAGGACGAACTCCTCCCCCACTGGCCCAACTATCTCCTCAGTGGTTCCCGCAGCAAGCTCCCACTGCTCTCCCGCTTCCCTCGGATGTGAAAGAGAAGCCTTATCATCCAAAAGAACCAGGCGATCACCCCCATAAGAGTGGGCTCCACTGCTTCGGCCGCGACACACATCGATTCGACAGATGGTCCAGAGCGTGGCGAGGCGACTGGACCACCCGAGAGGAACCTCCAAACCGGATCAGGTATCTGGTGAAACACATGACATTTGGGCTCAAAAAGGTCTGGACTCTCGCAGGAAACGAGACTCGACCCGGTTGTTCGGGTCAAGTTGATATTCGTCCACCCGACACGAGCATTCATACAGCCAACGCCCCGATGGGGCAAAAGGGCAAAGATGGTAAATGCAAGAGCCCTAATAAAGGGCGCAACCAACTCAACGGACAACGTAATATCCCGAAAAGGTAAGCAGCGACTTCTGGAGACCACCAAATCATTCTCCCCTCGAAACAATGCCTCGAATGTCGGGTCTTTTGCAACAACCAAGTGATGATGTGGCACCAAAACCATCGACGCAGTAGAGACACCTTCCTCTGAGCTACACGGCAGCGACGAAAGGAGTAATAAGCAAACCGACAACACGAAGGAGAATCACCCCACCGTTAGTGAAGCGAGCTACTCCCACTGTGCGCCGCGATGGCAATCCATGAGCACTAGAGTCGCCAATGGGTCCAGCCACAGCGAGTTACCATCCTCCAGGATTCTCAGAACCATCCTTAGGTCAGAGAGTGTTCAACCCAGAGCCGCCAAAGTACGAGATAAGAAAGGAACACCGACCACACGTGCTACCCATCTTTCGCAGCCTTCTGAGACGCCAACGTAGGCAACTCCATCAACAAACCGGGACAACCTCCAGCAAACATCGCTCTTGTCAATAGAACCGAGCAGGCGACCCATCTGTACCTTCGACAACCCACGAGCACAACATCTCCCCCCCAAACTCCACAACGTCTCCCATAAAATCCCCTCCCAATTTCAAGATAAGAGCCGCCCAGATCGACCTGATCACCAAGTTTGCCCGTAGATGAACAACGATAAGAAGACCAGGCCTACTCTCTGACAAGGAGTCCCCTCGTACAACCGAAGCATTGGAGTTGCTTTGATGCAGGGTCCATACCATGACTTTTGTCTGAGGCTGCCACAATTGTAGCGGGTAGGGATGAAAACTATCAGATACAGATATGAATATAAGTATAATCATTTCCTTATCCATTTTAAAATACGAATACAAATGCTGATATGAATATCGACGGATATGAAAGACATGTTATCGTATCCTTAAAAATGAATACGAATGTAAAACGAACACGAATCAGATACGAATAATAACATAAATATTTAAAAGATTAACACAAATGGTCATGTTTAGAATGGTTTACACATAAAATAGATATATCATATATACTAGTTTATAATATTTATATCAAAAATGGTGAATGCAATCAGAAAATGTTGTTACATATAATTATAAATAAATTTATCACTATACTTATATAGGAAAACGAATATACGGATACAAATGCGAATATTAGCGAATGTCAAAGTGAGCCATATCCGCATCCATTTTAAAACGAATATGAATATGAATGTCAAAATATGTATAAAATGAATACGATAGCGGGTCAGATACGAATATATTCACATTCGTTTTCATCCCTAGTAGCGGGACCAGCCGCCGCTACCATAGCCCCCCTTACAAGTCTCGACAACACATGGCAACCAAACCGCCTGTGCCCTATAGCTCCGCAAGAGAAGCAACGCGGTGGTAGGGGACACACCGACACCAAGTATCCCCCTCCACCGTACCGAAAGTAGTGCCGCCTCTTCTTCTTGTGCGGCACGACGCACCAACCCTCGTCAACAATGCCATCGCTGCCTAACCTCCCCGCCTCCGTACGCTGCACCCTTCCACACGTGCACCCCTTCTTGAACCTCCTCATGTACCCACTCTCTTCGACGCCGCACAGACTCCACGCTGGAGCGCTTTCCTCCGCTCATCCCTCAGAATTCTACAATGCTCTTTTAAGGTGGGAAGTTGGTGCTTCCGAAGCATATTCTCTCGACCATCCCGATCTTCTTATGTTCCACAAGGTTGATGCCTGCTGGGGTAGGTACGAAGATTGAGGATGTGATGAGAAGGATTTTCGGGTCAGACAGGCGAATAGTCAAGAAGGGCTTCCACCTGGGCCAAGGTGACATCTTCAAAGAAAAAGGGGGCAGATTGAGTGTGCTGCGGATAGGGGAGATGAATAAGGCTTTTATGGAGAAATGAGTGATTTGCTTATGGGGAAAATCATAGGACCAGGTGTGCCGTCTGCTAAGGAAGATTTTTGGTATATCTTTGTCGCTGGAGGCTGTACTTGGGCGATTGTTATCTTCCGTGTGGAAGGGAATTACTGACGTTTTACCGGAGTTACATACTAAATTGCGACTGGTGCTTCAGGATGAAGCAAGGTTTTACTTTTGATTGTGTGGAAAAAGAATGAAAGTATAGAAAGGCGTGTTTTATTCAAGAGGTCTAGGGGTCCTTATATAGGACAAAATCCTAGAGAGCTCAAAGGAGAAAAATACATAAATACCCCTTACAGGTTTACAAGAATATACTCCTGCCACATAGAATATTCTCTTATACTCCTAACACCCCCCTCAAGTTGGAGCATATTTATTAGTCATGCCCAACTTGGAAACAATCCTGGAGAGTCGCTTGTTGGGTAGTGCTTTTGTGAAGATATCTGCAAGCTGAATGTCAGTGTTGATGTGAGGAGTAGTAATCCTTCCAATCCTGACAACATCACGAACAAAATGACAGTCAACCTCTATATGCTTGGTTTGCTCATGGAACACCAGATTCGTGGCAATATATGTAGTATATTTCTTGTCACAATATAGTGGAATAGGAGTAGTGACAACAATACCAAGTTCTTGCAGAAAAGTTAATAGCCACGTGATTTTCCAAGTAGCTTGAGCCATCACCCTATGCTCTGCTTTTGCACTGGATCTAGATACAACAGTCTGCTTCTTGCTTCTCCAAGTAACAAGATTTCCTCCAACCATCATAGCATAACCTGTGGTGGAGCGCCGATCCTCTGGTGAGCTTGCATAATCTTCATCAGCATATGAAATAACATCAATGTATTCATTTGCCCCATAGAAGAGGCTACTTCCTGGTGATTCCTTCACGTATCGTAGAATCTGAAGAACATCCTGCTAGTGACTGTAACAAGGTTACTCCATGTGTTGACTAGCTCTGCTCAATGCATAGGAAATATCTGGTCTGTGACAGTACGGTAAAGAAGTTTGCCAACTAGACTTCTATATTGTGTAACATCTTCGAAGATATGCTCAGAGTATGTGGAGTGTTTCTTAGGATCTGCAGGAATACCAACGGACTTGCATCCAAGTAATCTGGCTTCCGTAAGAAAGTCCAGTCGGTATTTTCTCTGTGAAAGATTAAGACCCTCTGTGGTGCATAGTACTTCTATGCCCAAGTAATATCGTAGTGGACCAAGATCCTTGGTAACAATTTTTTCTGATGGAAGGCCTTGGTCAATAGTATCGCTTTATCATCATCACCTGTGATAACCATATCATCCACATAGACTGCAAGAATAACGGTACCAGCTGTTCGTCTTTTGACAAATACAGAATAATCAGAGGTTGTTCTCTGGAAGCCAA
The DNA here is from genome assembly GCA_037367405.1 of Ottelia alismoides. Lineage (NCBI taxonomy): Eukaryota > Viridiplantae > Streptophyta > Magnoliopsida > Alismatales > Hydrocharitaceae > Ottelia > Ottelia alismoides. The sequence goes on from JAZKJV010011057.1 coordinate 13,230, forward strand.
GAGTGCTGATCTCTGCAGTAAGTCTGTCGAACCATGCCCTTGAGCTCTGCTTTAGGCCATATATTGCTTTGCGAAGTCGACATACACACCCCGACGACTTCATAACCCGGAGGCTGCATCATATATACTTCCTCATCAAGATCGCAATATAGAAACACATTTTTCACTTCTAACTGAAAGATAGGCCATGCCTTACTTGCTGCCACAGAAAGGATAGTCCTTATTGACCCCATACATGCAACCGGTGAGAATGTCTCAAAGTAATCCACTCCATATGTCTGTGTGAAGCCCGTTGCTACAAGACGAGCTTTCAACCTGTCAATCGACCCATCTGGTGACTGTTTGGTCGTGAAGACCCATTTACATGATACATGTTTGGTTCCTTTGAGATATTGCACTAGATCCCATGTTCCCCTGGAAATAAGAGCATCCATCTCATTATCCATAGCCTTTCGCCATCCTGAATCCTGCGAAGCACTATGGTGGTCTCTTGGAATAGATATGATCATGAGAGCATATGCATATCTTCTGTCAGTGGTTGATAAACTAGCAGTAGAAGTGAAATGAGACATGGAATGAAGTATGCACTGCCTCTTAGTTCTGCGTAGAGCATTGGGAAGCTCCTCAGGATCATCCGGGACAGCAGTGGAGGGGACACTTGATTTAGGTATATCATCCTGCAATAAAGGAATAGGCACTGGAACATCTGGTGACTGGGATTTTTGTTTTCGCTTATAGACAATAGGTGGAGGTGGGAGATCAAGAGGGATATCAGTAATAGATTGTGTGAAGAAGCTGGTCTACTCAAAAAAGGTTACATCTGCAGATATATAATAGCGACGCCCAATTGGATCATTGCACCTGTAACCTTTTTGTGTGCGAAAATAACCAAGGAAAACCCATTTAATAGCACGAGGAGAGAGTTTGTTAGTAGTGTGAAAGTTATGAACAAATGCAACACATCCAAAAATTCATAAGGGTAGTGGAAAAGGTAGCTCAATTGGGTAGAGCAAAGAGAAGGGGGTGGATCCATTTAGGAATGGAGATGGAACCCTGTTGATAAGATGGACAACAATGAGCATCCCCCCAATAGGTTTTAGGAACTTTCATATGAGTGAGGAGGGATCGGGCTATATTTAGAAGGTGTCTGAGTTTCCTTTTGGCTACCTCGTTTTGTTGCGATGAATGGTGCCCTTGGATGCAAAGGAGTTGGTTAGATCATGTTGAGTGAATTCCAAAGCATTATCTGTGCGAAAAAATTGAACACTGTTGGAAAATATATTTTTGACATAATGGAAGAAATTCTTAATATTATTGCTTATCTCCGCTCATTCTTTTAATAGATAGATCCAAGGTTCAGGAAAGCGGTATGCGTATGCGTTCGGACGGGTCATTGAATATCGATTAAGCGGTATGCGGGGGCATATGCGGGGCATATGCAGTTCTACGCGGTTTTCTAATTTTTTATTTAAGAATAAATAAATATATACAAAATTAACTGCAACTGAAATAAATTTATGTATTATTGTGGTCCAACACAAGATCTAAGAAAGATGACTTTCACATAGAGGTCAAAATAACCTTTATCAATCAAATATCAATACTTCAATAGAAAAATTAGCACACATCAAGGTAGACCAATGATAGTATATAATCAAAAAACTCTGATGATTTGGAAGTCGGGAGGTGGAAGCCCTAATCGACGAATTGGGATTCTGGATGTGGAAGCCCTAATCAAGGTTTTGGGTTTCTAAGTGATTCTGGGTGTTGGGTGCCTTTTTCATAGATCCAGATCCGACAACCCAATTAAGCTTTGAAAACATGAAGTGGGCGCACGGTCCGCATATGCAGCCGCACAACCTGCATATGCGGACCGCATAAGCGCAAAGGGCGTTTAACGAGGGGCTTTATGTATGCGACACGCTAGGGTATCCGCTCAGGCATATGCAGCCGCATATGCGGCCGCTCAAACCGATTTCGTGAACACTAGATCCAAGATGATCGACTGTAGTCCTCGACAAAATAAACAAAGTACTTATGTCTACTCAGAGTACAGACTGGACATGGTCCCCAAATATCACAATGGACTAAAGAAAAAGGAACTTTGCGGCAAGGTTTAGAACGAGCTGGGAAGGACGCTCGATGATGTTTCCCGAACTTATACGCCTTGCACTCAAAAAGCTTGAGCATAGAAAGCTCGGGGAACATTAAAGATAATTTTGACAGATGGATGATCGAGGCAAATATTCCAAAGAAAGGGATAAATGGATATTGATGCAGTGCCAATAAAACAAGAATCAGAAGGGATATCAAGATAATATAGGCCGTTCTTCTCTTGTACCCTACCAAAATCTTTTTCATAGGGATGTTCTGAAAATAAAAACAGAACTCATCAAAATTTACACGATAGTTAAGTTCTTGGCATAACTTGTGAAGATATAAGAGACTAAGCGGAAAATCAGGAGCGCAGTGCACATCAGTAAGTCGGAGTTTGGAGGAAAACTTAATAGTCCCTATGGTAGTGATAGGGGAATGTGCTCCATTGGCAACCCAAACAGTCCTCACAACGGAAGACAGATGTGCAGAGGTGAGAAGATTACCTTCTCCCGTTAGATGAGTAGAGGCACCTGAGTCGATGATCCATGCAAGGCTGAATGCAGAGGCGACATTGGCAAGTGTACTTGAAGTAGTAGCTAGACTCGCAGTAGGAGCAGAGGTACTAGTATTACTATCAGAATTTTGTAGCAGCTGATGTAGATGAGCATACTCAGATGCAGTGAAGTATGTCTGACTATCACCAGACGACTGTTCTGGTAGGGTATGTGTATTATCATATGGGCCTTCATATGAGGTAGCCTCATAGGAAATGTTGGCATTAGTAGGCATGCCAAACTTTGTCCAACAACGTTCATATGTATGATTGCAGCGTCCGCAGTGAGTGCATGCTGAATAGCGGGCAGTGGCAGGGTCCCGTCCATGTCCACATCCGAAGTCACATCCTCGTCTAGCCTCACAACCACGACCACAACCAAAGCCACGACCGCGTCCTCCCTGGTAGTTTGGTCGTCCTCTAGCAAAATCTGCAGTAGTCTCTGTAGATAGCTGAGGAGAGGGAGAATCAAGGTCCTGTGGTCGATCATATATGGTCTCTAGAGTGGGTAGGACAACAACAATAAGAAATCGGTCCTTCACAGTCTTGTATCTCGGATGTAATCCTGACAGGAAACGATACACTTGCCATTCTGCACGCTCACCTATTTGCTTATCACAACAAGCATGCTGAAAGATAAAAGCTCCTCAAACAGGCCTGTGAGGAGCATGTAATACTCGACCAAGGATGTATCTCCCTTATTTGCAGAACAAATCCGTATGTAAATATCTGAGAGCATGGACTTAGTTGTCTTTTAGGAGTAGGTGTTCTCAAGGCTCTCCCACATAGCCTTTTTTGCTGTCTCCTTGTAAAAAAGATTTGATGTAATATTTGGATCGACGCTGTTAGTCATCCAAGTAATCACTTGGCAGTTGTCCACGTACCATGTATAGTAGTCTTTGTCCGTCTCTTAGGACGGATCTTTTGTGAGAACATAGTTTTTTGTCTGACCACCAATAAACACCTTGAAGGATCTGGACCATAGTACATAGTTCTCCGAGCCTTTTAGCTTTATAGAAGTGCCCTGTACCATCACATAAGAAGTCAGGTACATGGGCTTGGGCTCTGCCGATGACATGGTGATTGAGTAGGTCAAGAAAAAGTGACCTAGTTAGTTCTTGCAGTCTTATTCATGCATCACAGAGACATGGCAGTGCATCGATGAGGTAATCGGAATCAAGGGATGATATCCTAGGTGAGGTGATCGACAGAGGAGAGAGAGGCAGCTGATGCGCGGGGAGTAGTGCGGGGCACCTGGGACAACGCTGGAGAGCACCTAAGGTGGCATGGAGAGCCTGGGCTGGTGCCTGGAGCAGCGTGAGGTGGTGCTTGGGTTTGCCTTGGATGTGAGGTGTCACTGGGAAGGAGCGCCTTGGGCACGAGGCAGCGCTGGGGGGGGGGGGGCTAGGGCTCGAGCGGAGGCGCAGATCACCTGGGTCGGTGTTGGGGGGCGCCTAGGGCACGAGCGGAGGCTCATGGTGCCTGGGTTGGCGACTTCCTGAGGCGACGCTGGGGGGGCATGCTAGGGCGTGAGCGGAGGCACAGAGCGCCTGGGGCGGCACTGGGCCGCCTGGAGCAACGAGCTGTGGTGGGTGCTGTGCCGCAGTCGCTTGGAGTTGTCGCGGGTTGGCGGCGACTGCTTGGGGTGGACTTAGGACTGGCGGTGGCAGAGGGATTTAGGTCAGAACACCGGTCTAGGACCACTGCTCTGATACCATGTAGAAAAAGAATGAAAGAATAGAAAGGCATTTTTTATTCAAGAGGTTTAGGGGTCCTTATATGGGACAAAACCCTAGAGAGTTCAGAGGAGAAAAATACATAAACACCCCTAATAGGGTTACAAGAATATATTCCTACCACATAGAATATTCTCTTAACATATATACTGCTACAGGTTGGATGATTGGACATGAGATGAGGTGTTGCGGCCGGGGAGTGCTACCCACAGCTCTTGAACTTGGCAATGGACAACGAGGTGTGGGTGCAACAGGTTTGGTACCATGGGACGTGGTCTCCGGTGTTATCTTCGGCCTTGTCGGTCCAAAGGGTGGATGGGTTCCTTGCTATGCATATGGAGTTGATGGAGAGCGAGGGGCCCTCTTCAGGCATAGATCCCTATGTTTGGGGAGGTGGGAGGTGCATGGTGAAAAACATACCGTTTCTTGATGGAGGGAGGAGAAGAGGTAAAGGAAGTGGTTGGTGTTGATGCGGGCATGATTTGGAGATGCAAGGTGCCAAATCGAGTTAATATTTTTCTCTGGCTGTTTAGGCCATGTGATCAAATTTCGTCAATATTCGGCTGGATTTGGGTCAAAATTCAGTTTCGGTGGGTGATCGAAATTCGACCGAAATATCCTATATCGGTCGAAATTTTGGGGCCCTAGTTCAAAAACCGACCAAAATGATCGAAATTTCGGGCGAATTTCGCATGAAATTCGGTCGAAATTTTGTTTCGGCTAGTCATTGAAATGAAACCGAAATTTGGACATTTAAGGCCTTGGTTTAGGTTTGGGAGGATTCTAACCAAAGGTTGCTGGGGGCAGCTATTGGGCACGGAAGATGTGTCGTGTGGTAGATGCGGGTCGCAACTGGAGGATGCAGATCATTTGTTTTTCTCTTGTCCGCTCTCAGTTGAGGTGTGGAACATAGTTAATATCGTGTGGATTACAGGGCAAGATTGTGCCACCTTCTGCAGAGATATTAGATTGGTTTGCAGCTTTGGACTTGAGGATAGCTCGTAGCCCTTCGCTTTGGTGTGGTCGATTTGGTGCGTCAGGAACAATGCTATTTTGGGGGGCAAATATTTTATAGTGAGAATGTAATGGAGCATTGTAGGGCACTCTGCTTACCTTGGCTAATGTAATTTGATGTAATACCTAACTTTTTGATAAATACATACGTACACTGAGGTGGATCCCAACTTGGGAGGTCACCCTTCATTTTTCTCAAAAAGAAAAGCTTCAGGACGGGGTGTTTAGAATTACTTCCAGCTCGACACCATATCGACAGTGGGGGTTTACGATATTTCGATGATATATCGTCGAAATATATCGCCTATTTCAACGCTCATTTGTGAATCTGGACCATGCAAAGGCAGTGATATCATCGATAGCGGTATTGCCACCATGTCGGTACTAATATATCGCTATATCTCAATCTATATTTATAATTACTCTGTATCCTGATGGATATTTCTCCTTTATTTTTTCTTTTTTTGGGCTTTATTTGTATTTGTCCTAATGGAAAGGCTTTGATATCATCGATAAATCGCCGCCATGTTGATACCAATATATCCGATATCTCAATCTATATTTATAATTACATTGTTGTCTGATGGATTTTCCTCCTTTTTTCTTGTGTTGGCTTATTTTGAATTTGTCCTAATAATCTCCACTATATAAGTGACTTTAGGATACTCTTTTATTTAAGATATACAATTTTAGTTCTCAGTTGGGGATGTTTATAAGCTATGTGGGTGAAGAGTATTCAGAGGGCAGTGAGGAAATGAACCTGTCGGGTGGAGCCATCAATGATGGGGAAGTGACAATAGGCAAGGAAGACGAGAGCAATAAGCTGCAAAGCGAGGTTGATGCCTTCATTTGGATGAATAATACAAGGGAATGGTTGTGCCTTTTTTTTAGTTTTAGTTTTGGAAAGTTTGCCAAAAAAGACAGAAAAATTTGGTTTAAGTCTACCAAATTTTTTCTGTCAATGCGAATGTGGTGTTTACAGGATAGTTGCTGAGTATTGTGGATCCTTGGGGATGAGACAGTTTGGTACCAGAGCAACGATATTACATCCTTCTTGTAACCATCCCCAATTATATATAATCTACTGTAGGAGAATAAGCAAGCAAGTAAAGTAAAGAACTAGCATGGGTTTACATTTTATTTAAATAACCACATGATATAACAAAAGAAGTAACAAATATATGTTGGAAGAAATGAGTGCGTTGTTTATTCCATAAACCCTAGTCTCTCTTATATAGGAGAGTATCCTATGGGTAAATTACCAAAAGCGGTCATAAGAAAAAAGAAAATAAGAAACAATACAAATGACATAACAACATAACATAAAATATATCTCTACACTCTCCCTCAAGATGGAGCATAGATATCGATCATGCTCAGCTTGGACGAACACTTCTCGAATGGTCCTCTAAGTAAGGCCTTGGTGAAAATATCTGCAGTCTGGTCCCTTGAGCTGACATGAGATGTGGAAATAAAACCCTTCTGGATCATATCTCTTATATAGTGACAATCAATCTCGATGTGCTTGGTTCGTTCATGAAATGCTGGATTATTTGCAATGAATATAGCAGCTTGATTATCACATTCCAGTGCCATAGCAAGTGGGATCTCTATATATAGATCTGTAAGAACAACTTTAACCCACATCATTTCTGTGCTGACCTGGGACAGAGCCCTATATTCAGACTCAACACTAGATTTGGCTACAATGGTTTGCTTCTTGCTTCTCCATGAGACAAGAGAGTCTCCAACATATACAACAAATCTAATGGTAGATTTCCTATCCTTTGGACATCCTGCATAGTCTGCATCCACGCATGATGAGATAGTGACATTCTTGCCTTTCTTAAACAATAGTCCTGTACCTGGAGAGGATTTAAGGTACCTAAGTATCATATGTATAGCATCCATATGTACCTGACGAGGTTGTTCCATGAACTGGCTCACCCGACTGACAACAAAAGATATATCAGGTCTGGTAAGGTAAAATAAAGAAGTTTTCCAACTAGTTCTCTGTATCTCCTCCTATCCACCTCATCAGTATCATCATCATATAGTTTCATGCTTGGATCCATAGGTGTAGTGGCAGGTCGACATCCAAGCATTCCTGTTTCGCTTAGTAAGTTAGTAACATATTTCCTCTGGGTCATCACAAATCCATGTCGATTTCTGGCAAACTCCAGTCCTAAAAAGTACCTAAGGACTCCAAGGTCCTTGGTGACAAATTCACGACCCATCATTTCTTTTGCCCCCTTGATTCCTTGTATGTCATCTCGTGTAATAAGGATATCATCAACATACACTATAATTGCAATAATACCTCTGGATGTTTTCTGAATAAAGAGAGAATGATTTTCTGTAGAACATTTGTACCCCTGTCTTTCAAACAAGTCTGAAAGCTTCTGGAACGAAGCTCTAGGGCTCTACTTTAGGCCATAGATCGCCTTATGAAATCTACACACCTGTGGATACTCCCCCTCAACAGCAAAACCATGTGGCTGTTGCATGTAGACTTCCTCCTGAAGATCACCATATAGAGAGGCATTCTTGACATCTACCTGAAACAATGGCCAATCTCTAATAACAACAACAGATAGAAGGATCCGTAGGGTGGAATGACGAGCAACATGTGAGAATATATCAAGATAATCCACTCCATACGTTTGTGTAAACCCCAATGCAACCAAGCGTGCCTTGTACCTTTCAATGCTACCATACACATTTTACTTCACGATGAAAACTCATTTACAGCTAACTGTTGACACTGACACGTCCGTAGGTGCAGGTACAAGACTCCAGGTGCCCCTTGACTGAAGAGCAGCCGTCGCTTCTTCCATAGCTAGGCACAAGCGACTGTCCTTTGAAGCATCTTGGTAATTGCATGGAATATCCACGACAGATAGTGTAACAACAAAATTCCTGAATTCACCAGATAAGCGATTAAAGGAAATCATAGATGCATTAGGATAAGATGCACAATTACGCTTCTGTTTCCATAGCGCAATAGGGAGATCCAAATCAGTAGTCCCCTTGTCTGTTCCCTGTAACGAAGCCTGCTCAGGCAAACCATTAGATCCGTCATTAGAAACTATATTCTTAGGACATACCTCATGCGGGCTAGATGATGAGCGATGACCATGTGCAGAAGTAGATCGATGGGTATAATGAAGTAGCAATGGTGGAACAGAAATTGTAATAGGAGGTGGGGGCGGCGGTGGTGGTTGTGGTGGTATAGGTAGTGGTGGTGGTTATGATACCGGAGATGGTTGAGGTGGAGGTGGCAACATATAGATAGCTTCATCAATGTCCGAAGACATCAACTGATCACCTGTAGAGGAGAAGTACATAACGGACTCAAAAAAGGTAACATCAGCACTAACATAATATTTCCTGCACAACGGATCATAACACCAGTACCCCTTTTGTGTCCTGGAGTACCCGACAAAAACACACTTGACAACTCTAGGAGAGAGCTTGTCAATCCCTGGAGACAACTGGTGGACAAAGGCAACCGAACCAAACATGTGAGGAGGAAGTGAGAATAATTCCTTTTCAGGAAAAACCAAAGAGAAAGGAATCGTCTCACTTAAGACAGACGATTGCATACGATTAATGAGATAGCATGCCGTTAGGACAACATCGCCCCAAAAAGAATGAGGCATCCGACTTTGTATGAGAAGCGTCCTAGTGACATCCAACAAATGACGATGTTTTCTTTCTGCAACTCAATTTTGTTGGGAAGTGTAGGCACATGAAGTTTGGTGAATATTTCCTTGTGTAGAAAAATAGGTGGAAAGAGTATTAGTACGAAATCCCAAGTCATTATCAGTCCTCACAATTTTCACAAAGGTAGGAAAAACATTGCGTACTTCATTTATGAAATTTTTAATAACATTCCCAGCTTTAGATTTGTTCTTTAATAAGAAGACACAAGACATGCGAGAAAAATTATCAACTACGACAAGATAAAACCTGTGCCCTAGATGATCTGGAACACGATTGGGACCCTAAATATCGACACGAAACAACTCAAAACTGGAGTTACTACTCCGACTCTGATGATTGGGAAAGCTAGACCGATGATGCTTTCCCAATTGACTGATCTCACATTGAAAGGATGCGTGAGGTGAAATTTGGGGCAGAACACAACATAGTTTCTTAGGAGGTAGATGACCAAGGCGCAGGTGCCACATAAATGGAGGGACAAGTCCAGCAGGTAGAGAAGAGATTCTGGCATATGGAGTCCGAAGAAGGCGATAAGAGGCCACCCTGCTTACGTCCGCACCCAATCACGTTGCCCGTATGGATGTCCTGAGAAATGAGAGAGGATGACCAACAATAGCTCTACAATGTAAATCCTTCGTAAGTTGGTTAATTGACAACAAATTCATGGAGAAATCAGGTGCATGCAACACATTCTTTAGATGCATAGATGGTGTCAAGCTAATCTCCCCCTGACCAGTAATCGGGGAGTGCGTCCCATCTGCAATAACCACAATGCACCCTGGAGGAACCTGTCCGTCGGCTATAAGTTGTCCCCTGTCTCCACACAGATGGTGTGTGGCACCAGAGTCCTTGATCCATGCTATAGTATCAGACCCACTATTGCCAGTGAGAGCAGAAGTACTACCTGAGGTACTGGAGGAGGCTGGCGCATCAATATCTGAATGACTCTCAGTAATTGGTGAGGGTGTCACAGGGCCAAATGGAGGTATAATGCCTCTCAAGCGGGCTACAAGATCATCAAACCGTTGATCCAAAGAGGAAGCAGCTGGAGGCTCAATCTGTTCAGCCACTCGTGCAGACACATGGAATCCATGCTTTGAGTAGCATGTATCCTCAGTATGCCCAGAACGGTGGCAGAAAGTGCATTGTTGGCGAACACGACCCCCTCTGCCCCGAGGTCCACGACCACGATACTGAGAAGGACCACCACGACCCCGGGATGCTGTCATTGCTGAGGATGTCTGATTAGCAGGAGAAGATGGAACAGTAATACGGCTGCGTCGATGGAAAGCTTCCTCCATAGGAGGAATGATAGAGTATGCTAAGATCTGGGAATGTGCTGCCTCGTATTCTGGATCAAGGGCTGCCAGGAATACCCCTACCATGGTGGCATTCCTATAGGTCTTCTGCTGCCCAGGGGTAGACGCGAGAGGAATAAAGCTATATAGCTTCTCGAACATCCCACGAAGGGATGTATACAAAGTGCAGTGGCCGTCCATTCTATTTGATTGTGAAGATGTCTTGTTGAAGCTGTAGAATCTTTGTCTCATTCTTAGCTTGTGAATAAGTGGCGGCAAGAATATCCCACATCGCCTTGGCCGTGGGCTGATGTAGTATATCATTGGCAATCTCTATTTTTTTTTGAAAGCTCAAAGAAGGGGGAGACACTCGATGGTGTTCACCCCAGTATAATTTATTAAAAAGAACGAGATACTTACAACGTGAGTGGGGGAAGAAGGGAGGAAGAAGGAGAGACCAAAGTTAAAAACAAGGAATGCGACAACCGGCCCCGAGGCCTAACTAGCTAGACCAATCAGTAATTAGCATGGTAGCCGCGGAAGTGACATTCTCCTCGTAGAAGCGCGCGCCCGAGAAAATGGAGTCGTTGCGAGCCCTCCAGATCGACCAAAGGCGCGCCAAAGGGCCCAGCAGATGCGAGCGGGGTCTCCTTCTGTTGGCCCAAAGGATATTGCAGAAGTCTTCCGTATCGGCCGCGCGAGCCCAAGCAACCTCGTCCCAAACCCGAGACACCGATGAGCAGAGGAAGAACAGGTGGTCAGCCGATTCATCAGACACCCCACAAAGCTGGCACAGCATGCTTGGAGTGTGGAGGAAGGAAGCACACCGGTCACGAGTCATCAGCCTCCTATGCCGAAAAACCCAGAAGAAGAAGGTGATCCTAGAGGGCAGGCGGAGCCCCCAAAAGAGAGCACAGTCACGAACCAAGGAAGCATCCAGGGGAGGAGGAGTCGGAAGCAAAGCAAAGAAGGCCTTGCGAGAGGAGAACGGAGCATCCCTCCAAGCCCAGTGGTCCCTCCCGCCAGGGGGGGAGGTGGAAGAGGAAAGAGCCTCCAGCAGGGAGGCCAGGTCGTTGGCGCGTTGGTCCGAAAGGGACCCCGAGAAAGTGGGGCACCAGCCGTCGTTGAGCCAGTAGTCGGCTATGGTGGCCAGGCGGTTAGACGCCAAGGAGAAAAGCCGCGGGAAGCGAGACCGGAATGCGCCACACCCCGTCCAGTTGTCCAGCCAGAATTTGAAAATAGAACCCGATCCCAGCACCGGAGAGAACAAAGAGCAATTCTTTTGATAAATATCAAAGATGTAGCGCCAAAAGGGGGAAGAGTGAACAGGGCGGCTCCCGCGCATGAAGGAGTTCCAGTCCTCACCCAAAATCGCACGCAGCACGTTGCCAAAGAAGGAATCATCCTTGCCCCATATCTTAATCACCCATTTCAAGAGCAGGGCCTCATTCACCCGATCCAAGGAGCGAACGCCAAGGCCGCCCAATTTCTTGGGCCGAGTAACCACATCCCAAGCAACCAAATGAATCCCTCTGCCGCTGCCGTCCGCCCGCCCCCACAAAAATCTCCGCATGCACTTTTCCAAACGTACCCGAACACCCACCGGCAACTTTCGAATCGAAAGGAAGTAGATGGGAATTGCAGAGAGAACCGACTTCAGAAGAACAAGGCGACCGCCCCGGGAAAGCAAGGAAGCCTTCCATCCAGCCAAGCGTGATTCAACCCGCTCCAAGATCACCCTCCAGTCATTAAGGCGGTTCCGTCCAATCGAAAGAGGAACACCGAGGTAAGGGAGAGGGAGCTCCCCAATCCGCGAGCCAAGGATACGGCTGCAGTCGGCCTCCTCAGGCGCCGACAAACCAAAAGGCACCATACAACATTTGTCAAGATTAATCGTCATTCCCGATAGATCACCGAAAAGGGAGATCGTATGCGCCATCCCAGCCACCGCGTCGGAGTTCCCTTCAATGAAGCAAATGGTGTCGTCCGCGAATTGAATAATAGGCACACATAAACCTTCCTTCCGAAATCCCGCAGTGAGGCCAGCATCAATGACACCTTGCACCATCCGAGGCAAGACATCCGAGGCAAGAACAAAGAGCATAGGGGCTAAAGGGCATCCCTGGCGCACCCCCCTACGAGGCTGGAAGAGATCGCCAACCGGCCGGCCGTTGACGAGCACGGAAAGAGAGACCGTGGAAATACATCTGCGCATCCAAGAGATCCAAGCATTTGGGAAGCCCCGCCGATGAAGAACAGACCATAAGAATCGCCAGTCAATCGAGTCGTACGCTTTGGAGAAGTCGATCTTCCATAGGATACCTTTCTTTTTCTCTCTCTTCCAATCGGCCACAATTTCCGAGGCCACAAGGATACAATCCTCAATATGTCGACCTTTAATAAACGCACCTTGAACCGGTGAGGTGAGGCCGTTCAGGATCGGCGATAAACGGTTGGCCAACGTTTTAGCGATAATGAGATAGATAGCGTTGGAGACGGCGATAGGGCGGAAATCGTCAAGGTGAAGAGCGGGAGATTTCTTCGGAATAAGAACGATGTGCGCCCTGTTGATACGATCGAAGCCATGGTTACCCGTGCAGAAATCAGAAGCCACCGCGAGGACGTCCCCCGAGACCACCTCCCAAAAATCCTTGTAGAAAGAGACGGGAAATCCATCCGGACCCGGGGAAGAATCCCCATTCAGGCTCCACACAGCGGACTTAAGCTCAGCCAAGGAAATAGGCCGAGTGAGAAGAGAGCAGTCAGCGTCCGAGACCCGGGGGACCCCCTCCCCGAGCCAACGCCATCGCCGAGGGGGAAGGGCAGAAGAAGAACGACGGAATTGCTCAGTGATGGCATTACCCATCGCACGATCATCCAAAAACACTTGGTCATTGATGGAGATATTCCGAATAAAATTTAATCGACGCCGATTGCTAGCCTCCCGATGAAAGAAGGAAGTGTTGGCGTCGCCCTCCTTGAGCCATTTAACCTTAGATCTTTGGCGCCATTCAATACAACGCTTTTTGTCCTCAGCCTGAATTCGAGTAATAGCATTCGAGCGGTCAAGAAGCTCGCCCTCAGAAAGTTCACGATCGTTCTCCAAGGAGTCCAGGTGCATGATAATATTCTCAGCCTCGGAACGAATAGCCTTGCGCGAATGCCTAAGGGTAGCTTTGAAATCAACAAGCACCCGACGGAGGGAGGATAACTTCTGAGATAAAATTGCCGCCGTCGATCCCGAGGCCGAATAGTGGTTCCAGTGGTTCGTAACAATGTCTTTAAAAGATGGTTCCAGAAGCCAGCTTTTTTCATATCGAAAGAGGCCACGAAGAGCAAGGCCAGATCCGTCATCCCAAATAATAGGCGAATGGTCCGAGAAGGCACGTGGACGAGATCCAACAGAGCAGAGAGGGAACGAGTCCATAGCCACACCTTTACCAAGAAAACGGTCAATCCTGGACCTAGAGGAGATATTCCGCCACGTGTAGGAGATATCATTCGGAACCAAACTAGTAAGCGCCAAGTCATGAATTAGATCCCGAAAATCTTGAGAGTCCGGATCACGACCACCCCGACCACGAGGGCGATCAGAGGTGTCAATGGTAACGTTGAAGTCCCCGCCAATAATCCAGGGTATCGAAGAGAAGGTTTCGTTCGCAGTACGAAGGTCATCCCAAACTTCCCGTCGCAGAACGTGGCACGAAGGAGCGTAGACACAGGAGATGGCGAGAGGGGATCCCGAACGGACGTTATCCAGCACAACCGAGAGAACATGACGTCCTGCGAGCATGGATCTAAACGAGAACAAACGTGGCTGCCACGTAATCAACAAACCTCCCGCAGCACCAACCGCATTAATCGCACGGTATTCAGAGAAGGAGCCAGCACCAAAGGAACGCCAAGAATAATCGTCAAGAGTTGCGAGCTTAGTTTCTTGAATACATGCAACATCACACTCCCATTCCAAGAGCCGGGAGCCCAGAGTTCGCCGTTTTACCACGTCACCCAAGCCACGAACATTCCAAGACAGGAGCTTCATTAAAAAAACAAGAAGAACGGCCCGAGAAAGCAGACGCCACGCGCAAATCTCCAACATCAATCGGAAGCAACCGACCCCGGAGGAGCCGTCCCCTCCACCTGTTCGTCCGAAGGATTCGCGCCAGCCGGAATGGCACGCACGCCCGCAGCGTCCGCCACAGCCTGGCGAAGAGTCGCGCATGAAGAAACCAAAGCTTGCGAGTTGGAGTAGCATCGCCTGGAGTACGTGGACCCATATCGCCTGAAGGAGGAGGCCGTCCCTGCATCCGTAGGGAGGGCTCCCGATACCTGAGGAGAGAGAGCCAGAGAGGGGATAGGGGGGGGGGGCGAGGCGGAGTGGAGATCAACACCGTGGAGCAAGCATGCAACCAAAGGGGCTCAACATGAAATACCAAAGGGGCTTGGCGTGGCAAGCGAGACCCCGAACCCGACAACCGCGACCACGATCCGCCCAAGGAGGAGTTGTCGCTCCGAAACCGAGAAGGATCCGCGATGGGGTCCGAACAACCGACCCGAACCACAAGCGAGGAACCGAATCTAATAAAAAAAGAAGGCGAATCGTTCTCGACCCCCTCCCTCTCCGCAGAGAACGAAGATTCGCGTGTCAGACGAGAGAACCGAAGAGGCGTCTCGGAACAGGTACCAACATCATTAGGGGGCGGCGTCTCCACGGAGAGAAACGGCTGCGAGTCCACGTGGCAGCCAGAAGGTGAAACGCCACGGGCCACGGGGCAACCAGAAGGTGAAGCGTCACGTGCCACGTGGATCGTGGGAGACGAAGCAGCAACGGGTTCCGGCAGCACGACATCCGCCGCGGGAGGCGGAGGAAGGTCTTCATGCAGCGACTGAGCATCCGAGTCCGATGAAGGAGGCGGGAGGATAGTGAGGACCGGACGAAAGCTCCAGGAGCCAATCTTGAGAGAGCCAAATACGGAACGCTCATTGGACTCGCGGAGGAAGGCCGGAGAGCACTCGAATAACACCTTCACCGACTGCCAGTCGGCTCCTGGGGAGAGGCCGTCATCGAAGATGGAGAGGATCGACCCCCACCGGTGGAAAGCCTTGTTGAGCACAGGAATGGATCTTGAGAGAAACGGAACCCCCGAGATGGAAGCCAAAAACACCTCTGTCGAAAGCGAAACACCATCAGCCACCCGCGGACGACGCCAGAAGACCGCATCATTAGAGCCATGAGAGAGCATGAAATCCCGGAGCTGAGGGGAGAGACCACGAAGGCAGCAATGGGATGCGTCCAGCAAGCAGAAGTCTCCAAGGAAGGAGTTGCCAAGCACGCGCAGAACCATCTCCTTCACCGCCTCCCAGCCAACAACCGGGTGGCGAGCGACCCCGATAAGAACAGAGGAGGGCCCACCGCCCGATGCCACCGCCGAGCGATCACCGACAACATTTGACGCACCATCCAAGAGGCCAGAAGTCCCCGCCGTCACCCCGAGGGGAAGTGGAGGCGGAGAAGGAGCCACCACCTGAGCGAACGACCGCCCCCGGATGTAGGGACGGGGAGGAGGGTCCACCACCGCACGCACCGAGAAGGAAGGTCTCCTCGACCTAAAGATACCGCGCTGACGAAGCCACCCACAGGAAGCACGACGATGACCTGTATCCCCGCATGCAAAACAACGAGGTGGTTGAGGGCAAGCAGAGGCAATATGACCTCGCTCCCCGCACCTGAAGCATCGCTTCCCAGCCTTACGATGAGTAACCGTCCTCCAGCCCCCCGACGAGGCTGCATGGGTGGAGACAGCGTCCACACCCAGCGAAGCGTCAGCCGCCCCCTCCGAACTGCTGGTCGCCACCCTCGCACCATTGACATGAACCTCCGAGCCGACATGCACCGCCCTCGACCCACCGGAAGAAGCCTTCGAGTCACTCGCACGAGCACCGCCCTCCAGAGACCCGCTCCCACTCGCTCCCATTTTTCCGACCAATTAGAATCTCTTATCGGCAATCTCTATTGCCAACAGACCTGAGAGCTAAACTTTAGCATATGCATCATCAGCCTCCCATGAGGCATTAGCGTTAGTCTTCTTAGCCGATTCTTCTTCTGTAAGAATGTATTTCTTACCAGTCGACTTCATCATGCTCATGAACTGCATAGCGCACAGTTCATAGTTTGAACCATCCATCTTGACTATCGGCGCGGGACCTCTGAAGGCGCCTGTGGAGGGATTATCGACCTTATTCTCTGACATATCGGCGTGAGAAGGCTAGGGCTGAAGACTTAGACAAGATTGTGTCTACACGGACATAAAGAGATTGTATTGCATGTGTAGACTCATGCAACCAATCTTAACATAAAAGTGGACTGGGCGGAGAAGGAGATGCGCACGGAGAAGCCCGCGTGGAGACTACGGGCTGGGTCTCAAGCGTGGAGACTACGCGTGGAGACACACGGAGGCTGCGCCAGCGAAGCTAACGGGGCTGGTGGCGCTGGCTGCGCTGTCGGAGAGAAGAGGTGACGGCGGTGCCGATCACTAGAGAAGAAGGGCGGTGGCGCTGGTCACGAGAGAAGGGCTGGCAGGGGGGGATTAGGGTTAGGGTATTCGGGCTCCGATCTAGGACCGTCGCTCTTATACCATGTTGGAAGAAATGAGTGCATTGTTTATTCCATAAACCCTAGGCTCTCTTATATAGTAGAGTAGCCTATGAATAAATTACAGAAAGCGGTCAGAAGAAAAAAGAAAATAAGAAACAATACAAATGACATAACAACATAACATAAAATATATCTTTACAATATACCATATCAACAAAATGTATATAACCTGTAGTGCCTCAAAGCATATATCTAGCAACTATATTGCAGGTGGATAAAACGCTATAAGACTCACATATCATTCAAGCATTACTGATAGCATATCTTAGACATGCGATACACATAGCGCATTGTAAAATGGCTATATGCTCTGCAATCACAAAAAAACTGAGCAAGCATTGCTCTGCTCATTGAAATTTTTTTGAACACCTTGTGCTTTGCTACTTGAAAAAAATAGTGTGCCTCTTGCAATTGGAAAAAAAACTGTGCTCACCCAAACCTAATGGCAAGTACTCGGTCGAACTAATAGCGATTTATATCGTGTCCAAGCTTCCAACAAATTCCATGGCAATGAAAGCAACCAAACACCATCAACAATACAGTGAAACAGGAGAAGAAACACGATCGATATATTTTTAACGTCGAAAACCATTCAACAATAGATTGATTTCGGAGGTAAATTCCTTAGTAGTATAGTTGAAGAACATAATTCCTCGAATATGGTCCCAAAAATTTTATCCCCGAGTAATGTAGTGAAATCGCATGGAATCTATGCGTTATGTACATCGCATATAAGACATGCGACTTTCATATATTATTAACAGTCAAAAAAACCCATAACGCATAGAAAAAAAATGCGATTTTCATATTTTTACCTATATTGCATAGATTCCGTGCGTTTTTCATTATTATTAAATGTCAAAAAATGCCAACTTTGATTTATTTTTGTACAAGTGTCGCATTTTATATATGCGACATGTATATCACATAGATTCCATGCGATTTCACAACATTAATCAGGGAATTAATATTTTTGGGACCATATTCGAGGAATTATGTTCTTCAACTACACCACTAAGGAATTTACCTCTTGATTTCACCACTACGCAATACAAGAGAAGATAGAGGCTACTTTTGTGTGAAATTAACATTTCTTTGTGAAATCAAAATATGAACTATCTTCCTCGTCTGAAATGCTCCGGTGACGTGTGGCCGTTCAAATGGCATCAGTAGGGCTCCATGATCTATGAGCTCTATCTGGGAAGTTCCCGCCTCTTCATGCTCGTCAAAATTCTGTACAAGCTACCTACATTTGGGCTTTTTTTTCCAAGTTTGGTAATGAAATTGTTTGGTAATGAAAGTAACCTTTTAGGTTTCACGGGACCCCACAATAACTCCAAGGCTAAAGAAGAGATTGGATAGTGAAGTTCCAGTCTCCTGATATTTTGTTTATATCTATATTGGACAACTGAATAATATTCGTTGATAGTGTCTGTCTTTCTACGCTGGACTTCATTTATTAGCTGGTATGAGCATTCTCTTGCATCTCTTCAGCACTCGTGCAAGTTCTTGTAAAGTAATTTGGGGAGGCACCTTGCAACTGGTGTCAAAAATCTTTTGGCTTCTCTCGGAAAACATTATGGTGCAAAAGTTGAAGAGGTGGAAAATCTAAGCCATAGAAATAGAAACTGTTTGTTTATTTGTGGCGACCTCTAAGGGGACAATGCCTCCAACTCAACACTGAATATTCTGTACATAGATCAGTACCACTGAACAACTCTCCTAAAAAAACTGTATTAAGGTAGGTGTAGGGGGATGGTGGGAATCGGTGTATTTGCTGTTTGTATTTTGCCGTTCCTTATTTTACTAAGCAACCAGCTCTTTTTTGCACGTTTCAAGGAGGGACCTTTAGTTCCTTGAACTCCCTTATATTAGTTTTGCTTATTATGCTGGCTAATAGCAATATTTGGACATTCGTTGTCTCAACCTTATTGACATAATTCTTACGTCAAATATTCTGCAGGTTGAAAACTGCATGCTGGCAGATAAACAGAGAAACGAAAATGAACTAAGTGGACTTAGAAATCAAGTTAGTACTCTGCTGCAATTAGAGCAAGAACAGAAATTGCAGACACAAGAGCGTGATCTGATTATAAAGAATCTGCAGGTATGTGTTCGTATTGTAGCTTACTCGTACAAAATGTTTTGTGCATTTTTTAACTGAGATTTAGCCTTCAAATGTATTACCTGTTTCATTCTCAATATCTTGTGGCCGGGGATTACCTATCAATAGATGGGGAATCTCATCTACTTGCTTCAATGCCTTGGTCTATCTTGACATGGAACATGCTTGGTTAAGAAAGAAGTGTTTTGTGCAATGTAGGAGCCAACTTGATGGTTACCACGTCAATTGGTTGCTATATAATTGCTTTCCATGCAATTTCCGGGAAACCGGCTATTACAAGGTTTTGTTGAATAAAACACTTTTCTCCCCTAAGAAAGAAATCAATTCGTTTGATGTACTTTTGAGATGTAAAATGTAGGAGTATCCAATTGAAGTGAAGATCTGCTTCCACGAATATTGTGCAATTTCCACGAAAAATCCAATTTAACCTAAATAAGGAGCACCATCTTTCCATAGATATTTTATTGTGTATAGAAATTGTTTGCAGAGTTTCTTACATGCATTGCCAAGTGCCACTCCTATGGAGGGGAACAAGGAACTCTTAGGATCAATGGTTGTGATGTGTTATAGCAACAGCAAGTGAAAGAATAATTGTCAGAGTGAATATATAGTATAAATGCTCATACCTTATCCTCGACTGAACTCGCAAACGAAAACAAGGATGAATGCAACAAGAATCAAGAAACTGATCAAATTCCTCTTTTGCAAAAGTTGAGGTAGAAGTTACCCTCCTTATATCAAAATTTTGGATATCAGTGAGTTGGAATCCTCTTCATGGAAATGGAGGAGACGGGGGAGAAAGAAGTTGCAACCGGACGGTCATTCAAAACAAAAGCATGTAGTTCATATTGCTTTTGACAATGAAACACGGATCTAGTTCCTATTATTTGACAATGCAAGAGGGAGTCTACATTTTCTATTTTCTTGGTCACAAACGGGAGATAAAAAATACCTCTACACAGTGACTCAGGTCAACATGCAAAGCCAACGAATGGGATAGATAATAAAAATATATGCAACTATACCTACATGTGGAGGTGAAGATTCCATTGCCCATCGAAAAAAAGAGAAATATGCAACAATCCCTAATCTCAGCATGCGAAAAGAACCCATACCCTATATTATAAGGGGAAAGACCCACAATGGGTTGACGAGATGGGGAAGGAACAACTCGCAACCAAAAGGTCATCCACAACAAAAGCATCTAGTTCTGATTGTATTTGACAATGAAAGCGGAATGTAGTTCCTATTGTATTTGACAATGCAGGAGGGAGTCTACATTTTTTATTTTTTATTGGTTATAAACTGGAAATAAAGAATACAGACTCAGATAGACATGTAACGCTAATGAATGGAAACATAATAAAAAATATATGCAACCATACCTCCATGTCGAGGAGAAAATACTATCGCCCATATCAAAAAAGAGAAATATGCAACAACTCCTAAAATTAGCATGCGAAAAGAACCCATACCACATCTTTATCAGGAGAAAAGACTACGATGGTCAGAAGAGGGACCAACGCAAGCTGGGTATATATAGAAATTGTCAGTGGCATCGCCCATCGATGAACAATGGTGCCTGGATTACACAAAAGGGCATCGAGAGCAATTAGGGGATGGTTGGGAGGGGGAGTTGAAGGTGGTGAGGGAGGTGATGCGGGGATGGTTTGAGGAAGTCAATTGTGGCGTTGGAGCATGGCCTCAAATTTCAGCGAAATTCGGTCGAATTTCTGTCAAATATCGATATCCAGTCGAAATCGAAATTCGACCGAAATGACCGAAATATCGGGGCTCTAGTACAAAAAATGACCGAAATGATCGAAATTTCTGTCGAAGTTCAGCCGAAATTCGACCGAAATTCTGTTTCGGTCGGTGACCGAAATAGTGACCGAAACCAACATTTAGAGACTTGCGTTGGAGGGAGGCAATGGGGGCATAGGAGGGAGGGCATTGATGATGGTGGGAGGTGCTAGTGCTGGAGGGATAGGTGGCCAAACCATATCCGTCATTTCTTGCAATAAATAGTGTGTCCACACCCCATCGTGGGAGCCACATTTTGTGGGCTAAGGGTGGTTTTCTACTCTCTATCCCACAACTGCACTTGGCTTATTAATCTTAGAGATCCCTAGGATGGCCTCTGAGATATTCTTAGATCTATATTATTTTCTTAAATTTTCTACTATATTCTTAGATCTTAAAGTGGATGTGTAGTCATACACGAAAAGATCGGATTGAGAATGATGTGATCAGAAGGAGAGCTGGTGTAGCTTCGATAGATGATAAGATGAAAGAAAACTACTTAAGATGGTTTGACCGTTTGCAAAGGAGATTGGTTGATGCACCGGTTAAAAGATGCAAGATTTGGGATGTTGAGCCGGTTAAGAGAGAGCGAGGAATGCCCAAGACGTGTTGGAATAAAACTCTCCGAAGGGATCTTAGATATTCGAATTTAAGCCCGAGAATGATCCAAATAGATCTGAATGGAGGAAAAAAAACAATGCAGGCAACCCTACTTAATTGTGGGAAAAGGATTTGTTTTTGTTGTTCTACTATGTTTATCTATTCCTGTTTTGACCTCTCTATGATTTTGAGCATAAGGTAGAGTATCAGTGACGACAAGTCTTTCATTTCTTTCGATGATTTTGATGGTGGATTTCTTTAATATGAAGCGAATGACTTTTTCAAAACAAGAATGGGTGTGATCCCAAGTTGGGGTACACCCATGTAAAAGTTTCTTGAAGACCATTATGTGCTGGGATAAAAAAACACTAAGCCTTGTACTCCTAAAGCAAACCTAAGAAAGGCGACAAAAATGAGATTGAGAAAGACATTTATTTGTGCACACATCATGTTGATGCGCGCACTTTCTTCCAAAGATGCCATAAACCAGATTCCTTTATTGGAAGGTGGTGAGCAATCTCGCTGGGTGGAAGGCCTCAATATTGTCCAAATGGGTTGCCTAGATCCAATCAAACATTTTCTTTTGGCCATTCCAATTTTACCACTCAAACATGTCGCTTCCCTTTAGCGTTCACTCGAAGCTGGAATCATTGATGAGGTGGTTCTTTTGGGAGGTTGGGCATCTTGAAGTCGCGATCGATATATAAATCTTTGTTGGCCACATGGATTGTCATGATATGAATCATTAATGAGGATTGTTGTACCAACTAATAATGAAAATTTATGGCATTAGGGTGAGATTAGAGGTCATATGTGGGGTGACACGTACACTCCCACCTTTTTTGCAAGCTATTTGTAGGACTTTACCCAAAATAGCTCAATACACGCATGACGTGACGATGAACATGCATGCCTTCTAATTCTTGTTCGACTAAAAAAAGGTACGCTTGTTGGTCGGTTCTCAAAACTCTTTGCCTTAGCAAGCAACATGGCTCTCACAGTGACGGAGACTTGGATGGAGGGGACTTGGTCATCCTCATTCATGATTGGTTTCTCTGATTAACAGATGCAAGACATCATGGATAATCTAATCTGTTGGGTACGTTTATGCTCCTATCGATGGCAAGGATCGATGGAGTTGATCTGATGGAAAATTATAGCTCAAGAAGGCATATTGAAAACTCACTATGCTGATTTAAAAAACGAGGTGTTGCCTTGAATTAAAGACCCTTTATGGCATGGCACTTAAGTCACGGACGGCTTCTAACGAACGATTATAAAAGAAGAATTTTGCACGAAGGAGAATCGACGAACCCATAATGTCACAATGCCACAGAGGACCTCGATTAACTATTTTTCAGATGTCGCTACACAATGTTGGTGTAGAACTTAACACTCCAGCATTGGCATCACCTACCTTCACACGGAGAGTGTTAAAGCCTTTTGGGACTTTACTAGATTGATTTGTGGTATCTTTTTTTTGAAGTCACGATTTGTGGTATCTTACACCATGGCCTCAAATTTCAGCGAAATTCGGTCGAATTTCTGTCGAATATCGATATCCAGTCGAAATCAAAATTCGACCGAAATGACCGAAATATGGGGGTGCTAGTACAAAAAATGACCGAAATGACCGAAATTTTGGTCGAAATTCCACCGAAATTCCATCGAAATTCTGTTTCGGTCGATACCGAAATGGTGACCGAAACCGACATTTAAGGCCTTGTCTTACACAAGGACTACACTAGCCATTTGCATGTCGTCTTTGGGTCAATTATATAACTAGGAACAAACACATTTTGGGAAGGCAAAGATTCTATGTCGAAAATGTAACTGAACATCTGGGAGACACTTAGATGTAGCAATCTCTAGTTTTTTGTATGCATTTTAAGGAGTGTCCCACCTTCGAATACACCCTTTCCTTTGTTCAAAATCGAGAGCATTTATTTCTTCATCCATGGCTTGTTTCCAACCATGGACATGAAGAGTGATTTCATGGTCACGAGGAATGGGCATTAACATAAGAGCATCTGTAAAATCCATGTCACATGTGGACAAACTGTGTAAGCAAAATGTAACAAAGGATGTAGATTGCATTGTTTTCTAGGCTTCAGTAAGGCAAGATGAAGGTCCGAAGGATCACCAATATTTGCAGCGGTGGGCCATCTAAAGAAGACTCATCAATATGCAAGGGATGAACATGCAAAGGGACAGACTCTGATTCTATTTAGTGCCTTCATTTATAAACTTCAAGGGGAGGAGAAAACTTCAAGGGGACATCACATAAAGTTAGAAAAGTTACTAGTATATTCAAAGAAAGAGACATCATAAAAAAACCAGTAGCGACCACTTTTGTATTCTGTAACACCCAAGGAAGACACTTTTAATTGCACGAGCAGATGATTAATCTCCATTGTAAAGATTGTGAACAAAGGTTGTGCAACTAAAAATATGTAATGAAAGTGGAAAGGATTCATCATCCTTGTTAAGAAGGGAGAACGGAGTGGCAACATCGAGGGCAAAGGAAGGAACCATGTTGATAAAATATGTTGCCACGAGAACCCTGTAGATAAATTGTTTTCCTTCTTACTCATGGAGATAGATAATCACCCATGATGCACTTAAAAAACAAAGACGGAAATGTAAATCTCTTCTTGTGAGGACTCCCTCCAAAAGCTCTGAAGTTGCATACTTCCCACCCCACCACCTCATTATCTACAAATGCACCATTCTTGTTGAGAACAACTCATCCACTATTTCCAAAAAAGCAGCCATAGTGCTTTCACGTCAATGTCATCAAGGTTTGTCACCTCAGGCTATAGGGCTAGGTGAAAGGTCAACTTGTACATATCCAGATGGTAGGTGAAAGGTGATAGGATATAAGATTTACATATTATTAAACATGATATTATTTATAGTGCATACAGTTTACCTTACTATAACTTATGTGTTTGTTAATAAAGATGAGTGCATGCAAATGTGATGAAGATTTTTTCCATAGCTAACAAGTTAATGCAAATGATTCTTCTATGTTAAGAAAAATAATGAAGTTGTTTATTCCTAGAACCCTAAAGCTCTCTTATATAGAGGAGAGACCTATGGGTAAATTACATAAGACAGACATAAGGAAAAAGAAAAATAAAGAAATAGTACAAAAACATAAATATATCTCTTCACTCCCCCTCAAGATGGAGCATAGATGTCAATCATGCTCAACTTGGATGAACACTTCTGAAATGATCCTCTGAGCAAAGCCTTGGTGAAGATATCTGCATTTCGATCTCCTGAACTGACATGAGAGGTAGAAATAAAGCCTTCCTGAATCATGTCCCGTGTATAGTGGCAGTCCACTTCAATATGTTTACTTCTCTCATGAAATGCAGAATTATTTGCAATAAATAGGGTAGCATGCTTATAACATTGTAACTTCATGGAAGAGAGCACTGCTTGAACCCACATCATCCATGTACTCCATTGTGCCATAACCCTATATTCGGATTCAGCACTTGACCTAACAACCACAGTTTGTTTCTTACTCTTTCAAGAAACTAGAGAACTGTCAACAAATACTGCAAAGCCTGAAGTGGGCTTCCTGTCCTTAGAACATCCTACATAGTCTACATCTACACATGTTGAAATAGTAAGAGTTGCTCCTTTCCTGAATAGTAATCCCGCACCCGGAGATGAATTTTGGTACCTCAATATCATATATATGTATAGCATCCATGTGTACCGGTCAGGGTTGCTCCAAGAACTAACTCACCCGACTAACTGCAAAGGAGATATCAGGTCTAATGATAGTAACATAGAGAAGCTTTCCCACCAAGTTGCTATATCTTCTCATGTCTACCTCATCTGTATCATCATCATATAGTCTCATGCTGGGATCCATAGGAGTAGTAGTAGGTCGGCATCCAATCATGCATGTCTCAACTAGCATAAATGTAACATACTTCCTTTGGGTCATCATAAGACCCTACAGATTCCTGGAAAACTCTAACCCTGAGAAATACCCTAGGGTGCCAAGATAGTTGGTGACAAATTGACGACCCCGAAATTCCTTTTCCCTTTTTACTGCATATCATCTCCTGTAACAAGTATATCATCAACATAGACTATGATAACATTGTACCTCTAGGGGTTCTCTGTACAAAAAGTGAATGACCTACATTGGACCTCTTGAAACCCCTATTTTTCAATTAAATCTGAGAGCTTATGAAACCATGTCTCAACTAGCATGAATGTAACATTCTTCCTTTGGGTCATCATAAGACCCTACAGATTCCTGGAAAACTCTAACCCCGAGAAATACCCTAGGGTGCCAAGATAGTTGGTGATAAATTGATGACCCCGAAATTCCTTTTCCCTTTTTACTGCATATCATCTCTTGTATAAAGTATGTCATCAACATAGACTATGATAACATTGTACCTATGGGGGTTCTCTGTAGAAACAGTGAATGATCTACAATTGACCTCTTGAACCCCTACTTTTCAATTAAATCCGAGAGCTTCTGAAACCATGTCCTTGGACTCTGCTTAAGGCCATACTTGTGAAGCTTACAAACATGCTGACACTCCCCTCAATAGAAAATCCTAGAGGTTGTTGCATGTAGACTTCTTGCTAGAGAACACCATACAAAAATGTATTTTTAACATCAAGCAGAAATAAAGGTCAATCACGTACCACTGCAACAGCAAGAAGAACTTGTAGGGTAGAATGACAAGCAACCGGGGAAATGTGTCTAGAAAATCCACCTATAAATCTGAGAAAATCACCGTGCAACCAATCTGGCCTTGTAACGATCAAGACTCCCATTTGCATGGTGTTTCATTGTAAACACCCATTTGTAATTGACTATAGACGCCCCATTGGGAGCGGGGACCAGGCTCCGGGTACCATGCGATTGTAGTACAGCCATCTCCTCTTCCATGACTTGACGCAAGCATCTGTTCTTCAAAGCCTCCTGGTAATTATGTGGTATGTCCACGACAGATAGAGCAACAGCAAGCCTCCTGAAATCCCCTATCAGGAGATCGAAGGAGACCTGGGAAGCAATTAGATAAGAAGCATAAGTACACTTCTGCTTTT
This sequence comes from Ottelia alismoides, assembly GCA_037367405.1. Lineage (NCBI taxonomy): Eukaryota > Viridiplantae > Streptophyta > Magnoliopsida > Alismatales > Hydrocharitaceae > Ottelia > Ottelia alismoides. Next base: position 39,928 of record JAZKJV010011057.1, read on the forward strand.
GAAGTGCAATAGGCACATCAAGGTCATTGGGAATCCCTTCAATATCATGTGCATCAGCTTCCTACAAGGGTTCCTGCTCAGACACATCTCCAGACCCATCGTTAGAAACAATGTATTCGGTACAAATTTGAGGTGTGCTGGATGACAAGTGATGAACATGAGCAGGAGCAGGTCGACAACTATAGTAATGTAGTATGGGGCTGGGACAATGGGAGGTAGTGGTACTGGATGAGACGATGGAGGTGGTGACGGTGATGGCGGTGGTGGTGACGATGGAGGTGGTGAAGGTAATGTGGACTCATAGGTGGAGGCATGTAGACCTCATTATCTGAATCTAAGAAAGTCAACCTATAACTTGTAGGAGAAAAATGCATCACTAACCCAAAGAATGTGACATCTGCGCTAACATAATACTTCTTGTGTAATGGATCATAACATCTATATCCCTTATGGGTCCTGCAATACCCAACAAAGACACATTTAACAGCTCTAGGAGAGAGCTTGTCAACACTTGGAACACTTATGTACAAAGGCAACGGAACCAAAGACATGAGGAGTGAGTGAGAACTCCTCTGGAAATGCCAATGAGAAGGGAATCTTCTCACCTAGAATAGACGAGGTCATGCGATTCACAAAATAGCAAGCAGTAAGAACTGCATCACCCCAGAACGAATGAAGGGCACAACTCTGAATAAAAAGTGTACGGGTAACGTCAAGTAAATGGCAATGCTTTCTTTCTGCAACGCCATTCTGCTGAGAAGTGTAGGCACAGGATGTTTGATAAATAATACCATGAGATGAATGTGAGAGTGCACGACTACAGAATTCCAATGCATTGTCAGTTCTCACAATTTTGACAGAAAGAGAAAAAAACATTCTGCACTTCATTGATAAATGTTTGTAATTAAATTTCCAGCCTCATATTTACTCATCAACAAAAAGACTCATGACATACGAGAAAAATCATCAAAGACAACTAAATAAAACATATGGCACTAGTGATCAGGAATATGACTTGGACCCCAAATGTCAACAAGAAATAACTCAAAAGGGGATCTACTGCTCTGACTCTGACGACTGGGAAAAGCAGACCGATGGTGCTTTCCCAACCGACACGCATCGCATTCGAAGGAGGAGCGAGGTGAGATCTGAGGGAGAACTTGACGCAACTTCTGTAGGTGAAGGTGACCAAAGTGCAGGTGCCACATGAAAGTAAAGACATGTCCTTTAGAATGGGAGGATAGGCCAACATATGGAGTTTGGGCCAGTCAATAGAGGTCACACTGCTCGCGGCTACAACCAATCACCCTTCTCGTAAGAATGTCCTGAAATACAAGAGACGATGGGTCAAAAATAGCTCGACAATGCAAATCATTTGTAATCTGACTAATAGATAATAAATTCATAGAAAAGTCAGGTGCATGCAACACATTCTGCAGACGCATCGAAGACGTCAAACTAATCTCCCCTTGTCATGTGATCGGGGAGTGAGTCCCATTAGCTATGATAACTGTTCTCCCTAGAGAAACCTGCATGTAAGTTGTAAGTTGATCTCTATCTCCGCACAAGTGATGTGTCGTCCCGGAGTCCATAATCCATTCTGTAATATCAGATCCATAAAAAGAGGTAAAAGCATAAATGCTACCTAAGATACCGGTAGTGGCGGAGGTACTAGTACTATTGTACTAGCAGAAGCAGAAATATCTGAGTGGCGCCCTGGAGCAGGGGAGGAAGCACTGGGACTAGCAGGGGACATAATGTCTCGCAACCGGGCAACAAGGTCATCAAATCTTTGATCCGAAGGAGTTGTAGGAGAGTCAACTTACTTTGCTACACGACATGATGCTGGGAACCCATGCTTGGAGTAGCATGTATCCTCTATGTGACCAGGGCAATGGCAGTAAGTACAAGGCTGACGAATACAACCTCCTCTACCACAAGGTCCATGGCCACGGAATTGAAAACAGTCCCCTCTACCGCGGGAGGATGCCATTGCAGAAGATGTTTGAGAAGAGGAAGGGGATGACACAATAATCCTGCTAAGTTTGAGGAAGGCTTCCTCCATGGGAGGAATCGTAGTATCCATTAGTATATGTGAATGAGAAGTCTTGTATTGTGGTTCAAGTGCTGCTAAGAATACATCAACCATCGAGTCGTTCCTATATGTCTTCTGTTGCTTAGGGATGGATGTAAGAGGTATAAAGTTGTAAAGCTTTTCAAACATTCCACGTAGGGACGTGTATAGAGAATGAAGGAGTTGTCTGTTCTGCCAGGCAATAAAGATATCGTGCTAGAGCTGCAGAATCTTTGTCTCATTCCTCGCTTGTGAATAAGTGGTCGCGAGAATATCCCACATCGCCTTGTCGTGGGTTCATATAACATGTCTTTGGCGATCTCTGTTGTCAACGTACCAGATAACCAGACATGTACATGCGCATCATCTACCTACCACGAGGGGTTGACCCCAGTTTTCTCATATGGCTCTTCTTCTGTAAGAATGTGTTTCTTACCCATGGACTTCATGAGGCTCATGAACTGCATGGTCCAAAGTTCATAGTTTGTCCCATCCATCTTGACAATTGGCATTGGACCTCTGAAAGCGCATGTAGCAGGGATAATTGTTCTCTGATATACTATTGAATGAAGAAAACTAGGGTTTTGTGTATCAATAGAAATAAGTCTACACAAACATATGGGGATTTAGTTGTAAGGGTAGACTTAGAATGTGTTGGGAAAAGAAACTTCGATAATAATTCAGAAAACCCTAGGCTCTCTTATATAGGGAGAGACCTAAAGGGTAAATTACACAGTGGTGTATAAAAGACAGAATAAAGACACGATACATAAAGAGATAATAGTAATAAGAACTATCTCTACACTCCCCCTCAAGGTGGAGCATAGATGTCTATCATGCTCAGCTTGAATGAACATCTCTGAAAAGGTCCTCTGAGCAGTAGCTTGGTGAATACATCTGCAGTCTGATCTCCCGAGCTCACATGTGTAGTAGATATCAATCCTCTCTGGATCAAGTCTCTAGTGTAATGGCAGTCAACTTCAATATGCTTGGTTCTTTCATGAAAAGCGGGATTGTTGGCAATGAATAATGCTGCCTGATTGTCACACTGAAGCTTCATAGGTAGTGGCACAGCAACATGTTGATCTTCTAGTACGGATCGAACCCACATCATTTCCGTGCTGGCTTGAGCCATGGCCCTATATTCAGATTCAACACTGGACCTTGCCACAACAGTTTGTTTCTTGCTTTTCCAAGAAACCAGAGAGCAACCAACAAAAATTGCGAACCCTGAGGTTGATTTCCGATCCTTAGGGCATCCAGCATAAACTGCGTCTGCACACGCTGAGATAGATAAATATATGCCCTTTCTGAATAGCAACCATGAACGAGGAGAAGACTTCAGATACCTCAGTATCATGTGTATAGCATCCATGTGGACTTGTCTTGGCTGCTCCATAAATTGACTCACCCTGCTAACTGCAAATGCAATGTCTGGACGAGTTATGGTAATGTAAAGGAGTTTTCCCACCATTTCTCTATATCTCCTCTTATCCACTTCATCAATATCACCATCATACAACTTCATGCTAGGGTCCATGGGAATACTTGATGGTTTGCATCCATCCATGCATGTCTCAATCAGGAAGTCTGTAATATACTTCCGTTGGGTCATCACCAAGCCCTGTGCATTCCTTGCAAATTCCAACCCCAGAAAATATCTTAGGGTTCCAAGATCCTTTGTAACAAATTGACGGCCTAGGAATGCCTTCGTCCTTTCTATGCCCTGAGCGTCATCTCCTGTAACAAGAATATCATCCACGTAGACCATAATGACAACCGTACATGCCGATGACTTCTGGACAAACAACGAGTGATCTGCATTTGACCTCTTGAATCCATGTTGCTCAATAAGGTTGGAAAGCTTCTGGAGCCATGCTCTTGGACTCTGTTTGAGGCCATATATTGCCTTCTGAAGTCTACAGACCATCTGCTTCTCCCCCTCAGCAGTAAACCCAGGTGGCCGCTGCATGTAGACTTCCTCCTGTAGGTCCCCATATAGGAAGGCATTTTTGACATCCAGTTGAGTTATACTCCATTCACGAACCACAGCCACAGATAAGAGAATACGAAGAGTAAAGTCTCTCGCCACTGGAGAGAAAGTGTCCATGTAATCCACGCCGTAGGTTTGTGTAAACCCACGGGCGACCAAGCGTGCTTTGTACCGATCCAAAGTGCCATCTGCATGATATTTAACTGTGAAGACCCACTTACAGCTCACAATGGATGCATCACGAGGTGCAGGAACCAAAGACCATGTGCCACGCGACTGCAAGGCACTCATTTCTTCTTCCATAGCTAATCTCCAACAATCATTCTTCAAAGCTTCCTGGTAGTTCCGTGGTATATCCACGGAAGACAAGGCTGAGGCAAATCTCTGAAAGTCACCAATGAGACGGTGAAACGAAACCTGTGAGGCAAAAGGATAAGAGGCACATAGCCGTCTCTGCTTCCGAATAGCAATCGGAACATCAAGATCATCATATGTTGCACTGGATGGTCTAGTGTCCTCCTGTAATGAAGAATCCTGCACATGTACCAAATCTGACTCGTCAGTAGTAATGCCATCTGAACATAACTGAGGCGTGATGGGTGGCTGATGTGTAGCCTGAGCAGGACCGTATAGAATTTTGGTAGCGGTGAAACGAGAGGCCGTGGAAGGGGTGGAGGAGGAGGTGGTGGTGGTGGTGCTGGTATGGAGGCAGGAACAGGGGAAGACTCATGTGAACTCCAAGTAGGTGGTGGAGGAACATAGACATCATCATTGGTAGTGGATGGTACCAGTCTGTCACCTGCAGCAGAAAAATACATGACAGACTCAAAGAAAGTGACATCAGCACTCACGAAGTACTTCTTATTTGTAGGATCATAACACCGGTAGCCCTTCTGAGTCCTGGAATAACCAACAAAGACGCACTTGACTGCTCTAGGAGAGAGTTTGTCAAGTCCTGGAGATAGAAGATGAACAAAAGCTACATTACCAAAGACATGTGGAGTCAGTGAGAATAAGTCCTTGTCTGGAAAAATAAGAGAAAAAGGTATCTTCTCACCAAGAACAGAGGATGACATTCGATTGACCAGATAACATGCAGTAAGAACAGCGTCCCCCCAGAAAGAAATAGGAGCACAACTCTGAACCAACAGGGTTCGAGTAATATCTAAGAGATGGCGACGCTTTCTTTCCGCTACACCATTTTGCTGTGATGTATATGCACAAGTGGTTTGGTGAATAATACCCTTTGATGAAAGAAATTGAGAAAGTGAGCGTGTGCAAAATTCTAGGGCATTATCAGTCCGAACATATTTGACTGAAGAAGAGAAAATATTTTGCACTTCATTAATTAAATTTTTGATCACATCTCCTGCTTCAGATTTATTCTTCAAAAGAACGACCCATGATACACGAGAGAAATCATCCACTACCACAAGATAAAATCTGTGTCCCTGATGATCGGGTACACGACTCGGACCCCTTATATCTATATGTAACAACTCGAATGGGGAGCTACTGCTCCGACTCTGACGACTTGGGAAGCTCGACCTATGATGATTTCCCAACTGACATGCTTCACAGCGGAAAGACGAACTAGGAGAGATCTGGGGCAAAAGATGGCGCATTTTCTGGAGCGGAAGGTGACCAAAACAGAGATGCCAGATGTACGGAGAGACTGGTCCGGCAGAATGAGAGGAGACGCCAGCATAGGAATTCCGAACCAGCCGATATAGACCATTCTGCTCAGAGCCACAGCCAATCACCCTGCCCGTTAGTATGTCCTGAAAAATGAGAGAAGACAGGTCAAATATAGCACGACAATGTAAGTCCTTCGTAATATGACTGATAGATAACAAATTCATTGAGAACTCAGGAGCATGTAGGACGTTCTGTAGGTACATAGTGGAGGAAAGGAAGACCTCCCCCTGTCCAACAAGGGGTGAATGGGTACCATCTGCGATCTGCACTGAACGACCATGAGGAATGTCCCTGTGGGACTGTAGTCTATCTCTATCTCGGCAGAGATGATGTGTGGCTCCCGAATCTATAATCCAGTCTGATATATCATAAGACGGTGCAAATGCAGTAGATCTACATGAGGTACTAGCAGCAGCAGATGAACTGGCGGAGGTTGTAGCAGCAACATCTGAAGGACCACCCGACGAATCACCAGATGAATGTGGTATAACATCTCGGAGACGTGCCACAAGTTCGTCAAATCGATTATCTGCAGTAGATGGTAATGGAGACTGAGAATGCTCTACAACACGTGCCGATGCTGGGAACCCATGCTTAGAATAGCATGTCTCCTCCGAGTGTCCTGTGCGGTGACAATAGGAGCACATCTGACTGAAACAACCACCCCTTCCCTGGGGTCCACGTCCACGACCACGACCAGAAGGCAGGCCACCTCTCCCACGCGAGACTGCTATCGCTGATGGGGGTGGAGTAGAAGTGCTGGAGGAAACTGGAATGCGACTGAGTCTTCTGTAAACATCCTCCACTGAAGGAATAACTGCATCAGCTAGGATCTGAGATCGGGCGGCATCATATTCAGGATCAAGAGCCGCAAGTAGAACACTCACCATGGTGGCGTTCCGAAACGTCTTCTGCTGTTCAGGAGTGGCAGTGAGTGGAATGGTACTGTATAACTTCTCAAACATCCCTCTTAGGGATGTGTATAGGGAATGGAGAGGTCTGTCGTTCTGCTTCATTGTGAAAATGTCATGTTGAAGCTGCAACATCTTGGTCTCATTTCGCACCTGCGAATATGTAGCGGCGAGAATGTCCCACATCGCCTTAGCAGTGGGCTGATGGAGGATGTCATTAGCAATCTCCATCGTCAATGTACCAGACAACCAGACCTTTGCATAGGAGTCATCAGCCTCCCATGAGGCATATATCCATGTCTTCTCTGCGGGCTCATCCTCGGTAAGAATGTGCTTCTTACCATTCAGCTTCATGAGGCTCATGAACTGCATAGTCCAGAGCTCATAGTTAGACCCGTCCATCTTCACTATTGGCGCAGGACCTTTGAATGCGCCGGTGGAGGGCATATCGACCTTCGATTCTGACATACTGCCGCTGGAGAAGAACTAGGGTATGTAGACACGATAATGAATGTCTACACCAACTGCATCGGATTTGAGTGCGTATGTAGACGTTACGCACTCAAATCCATATATCGGCCGAAGAGACGAGGTGGACTAGGGCACGCCTTAGATGAGGCCTACAGCCCTCGCAGCGGCAAGGATGCCGCCTGGTATGCCACAATTGGATCGGCGCGGCAGGGATGTGCGCGGCGAGGGGGGGTGTCGCCTGGGACGGGTCGGCGGCTGGCTAGGATGCCGCCTGGAGTTCTGCGGCGGGTTGGATGCCACCTGGGACCTTCGGCGGCTGGCTGCGATGCCGCCTGGGGCCTTGGGCGGCGAGCTGGGGGCTGCCTAGAGCTTCGGCGGCGGGCTGGAGAGCCGCCTAGGGCCTTCGGCGGCTAGAGAGAGAGGCGGCGGGGAGGAAGCCGCTGCGGAGGGAGGGGCGGTGGGTGGAGAAGCCGGAGATCGGCGCCGAGAGGGAGAGGGCGGCGGGTGGGGAGGGGGCAGCGGGTGTGGAGAGCCCTAGGGCGGCTCTGATACCATGTTGGGAAAAGAGACTTTGATAATAATTCAGAAAACCCTAGGCTCTCTTATATAGGGAGAGACCTAAAGGGTAAATTACACAGTGGTCTATAAAAGACAAAGAAATAAAGACACGATACATAAAGAGATAATAGTAATAAGAACTATCTCTACATAATGCAATCAAATCCATCAACACAATGTGGATTGAGGCGCGAGCGGAGACAGAAGTCACAGAAGACGTAAAGGGATCCACCCACAGTGGTAGTAGCACACGCGGGAGGGAGATTCTATCAGTGTTGGCATACGTTGGAGAGAGGTCCAAGTGACGGGCAGTGCGATGACGCTAAAGAGAGAATAGCGCCGCACGGCGGCGCGGGTGGAGAGGGAGAGAAGACCAGCAGCATGCAAGAGGGGAGAGAGAGAGAGGCGGGTAGGTTGGGGTTAGGGTTAGGGTTAAGGTTTCTCGGAACGAGAGCTCCGGTCTAGAAATGCCACTCTAATACCATGTTCGGAAAAATAATGAAGTTGTTTATTCTTGGAACCCTAAGGCTCTCTTATATAAATGAGAGACCTATGGGTAAATTAAATAAAATAGATAAAAGGAAAAGGAAAAATAAACGGTACAAAAACATAAATATATCTCTACATTCTATGTTACTCTTTTCTTCATATAGTTATGTCTAATACAATAATTTTGTGATACACACAACATTTTAACTGTCAACATCATAATTATAACAAATAGGATGATTTGACATTTTTTATTGATGAACACATACCAAAAAAGCAAATCATTTCAGTACCTATAACAGGTGCGTAAATTTTGTATAATAAACGAGGCAATGATTGAGTCGTCACATGCATGAAGACTCTAAGCAAGTGATTAACTTAAAAGATATAATATAAAGTCAACAGAATCTTAAAAGAGACAAATATGCATTCGGGATTGGTTTCAAGCTCTTGTTTCTACCTTGACAAGAGATGGACAGGAATATCCAAGACATATCTTGGTGTGCACTTTTTCAGATGATATTGCATCAGTGGATAAAAACAAGGAATCAAATTAGTTTAAACTTGAGCGCCAAAGACTTGACTAGGAAGATGTGAGATTTCAAGTTAGCATAAAGAGAGGAGGAAAATATGTAATGAAAGTTTGAACTATTTGGATCAAGAGCTAAACGGAAAACATTTCTGCATTTATGTTCAAGTCCGTGCAATGCAAGATAGATCCACATGAGCTGCAATGTCCATGTACCAAATCCACAACTGCAATGGGCATTGCATGATAAGGTGCAAGCGAAGACCTTTCCACTACTACAATCTACACCCCTACATTTTTCAAGTTCACCATTTCTCATCTCACGTCGCTGCCGCGGGTCTGGATAAGAGTGAATATAAAAAGGTTGTTTTCCAGCGAAGAGTGATAGGTGAACTCCATGCTCAAATCCCACTTGAAACTCACCCTCAGACAGAGTCCGGGAGGAAAAAACAGCTGCATAGCATAGTCCACGTTCAGGAAGGTCAGAAGGAAAAGTGTGATAAGCTTTGGATTAAAAAGGCAGGTTCTCAATCTGTAGCTGGCACTGGTCTAAAGGTGAAATCGGGAGTGGCATTTTGAATAAGGCTACCAGTCTGCCGGAAGTACAAGTTAGGGCTTGGGGGTCCGTGGGACAGGGGGGAGCAAAGCGACCCGTAGATCCCAAGAAAAGGAGAATTGGTAGTGGGATAGTCGAATATAGCTGTCATTGTTGCATGTTTAGAGGGTAAAAAAATGGTCTGAACCCAAGAATGATTTAGACCCACTTAATTATTAATGTAGAAGCTTTAGAAAAATTATAGAGACCATGTCTGAAAAAGAGGCCCCCATTTCACTACACGTTGCGCTCCACTATGTTTCTCACAACACTCTTTGTCAATCGGATTATCTGTATGCTTAGCACAACCCTGTGGACGGTGGCATATTGTGACCGGCATGTCCTGCTATTTATACAAAATGATTTGGTTTTCTCGGGCCAGAGATTTTACAAAGAAAATGTCGAGTGCTTTACAAGGAGACTGGTAGATGAGTGGATGATGTAATGATCTTTTTTTGTTTTGTGTTTTGGGGTGTTGTTACCGTGTGATGTAACCTTTTGCCTTTTTAAATATATTTTGATGGGGCGGGCACCACCGAGTGCTTCCCCCTACCTTGCAGACTTCAAAAAAAAATTGTCCTGCTATTTATATCTAATTTGTTAAGCACTTGTCTGCAATAGTGCAGAATCATGTGTACCTTACCTGCAAGCGTGTGCCCTAAACCAATCCACACATGCATTGTGTTACCCATCAACTCCATTACCTGACTTTCTCACCAATTACAAGAGGGAGTTTAGTAGGATTCACTTGTATTACTGGATATGATAAATTTTCTATTTGCAGTTTGCTTATTTTCTATTGTGTTGATTGATGAGACTACAAATGGAGTAAACGAGAAGCTTGAGCTCTGTAGACATACATTGGAGACTAAATAAATTCGGATAAGTAGGGATAAGTCTGAATATATGTAGTGCATTTTTATGGAACCAATGACAAAGGTATCGAGGTGAAGATTGGTGACGATAACATTCAGAAGAGAAATTCTTTCAAATAATTGGATCTATTTCTCAACATGATAGGGAAATTAATGGAGATGTTACAAATAGAATAAATGCATGTTGGCAAAATTGGAGAGGAGCCTCTATTGTTCTCTGTGATAAGAAAATTCCTTTGAAAATCAAAGGTAAGTTTTACAAAGCAGACGTGAGACCTACTATGCTCTATGGATCTGAATGTTGGCATGTGAACGATAGACATGTGCAGAGAATGACAGTAGCAGAAATGAAAATGCGAAGGTGGATGTGTGGACACACACGTAAAGATCGAATTCGAAATGATGCAATCAGAAAGAAAGTTGGTGTAGCTCCGATCGAGGATAAGATGCGAGAAAATCGCTTAAGATGGCCTGGCCATTAGTAAAGGAGGTCAGCCAATGCACCGGCAAGGAGATGCGAATTTTGGGATGTTGAGCCGGCTAAGAGAGGGCGAGAAAGGCCCAATAAGTGCTGGAATGTGACTATACGAAGGGTTCTCGATTTTTTGGAGTTAAGCCCGAGAAAGACCCAAGATAGATCTGAATGGAGGTAAAGAATCCATGTAGCCATCCCTACTTAATGTGGGAAAATGCTTTGTAGTTGTTGCAGTTTGCTTATTTTGGTCCTCTAACTGTTGCTTTGATTAATTATGTTGAACATCACTCGTTTTAGGACCGTGAACATTCACTGGAGGTGTATCAGCAGCTGCGGGATGGTTTTTGATTTGGCTTTCAATTTTCAAGGACATGGGTCTATATGAAGATTATCTGGTTTGGGCTTCACGGGATCCGACAATTGGCAATCTTAGGAGGAGGTGCACACACCTATTAGACGTGTGCACAAATAGTTAAGTTTCTCCCAACCCATTGTTCATCTTTCTTTGTTCTGTTTTTGGCTAATTTTGAGAGGCTATGTAAATGTTCTTGGTGGGTTGCTATATCTGCACATCTCCTTTTGATTTTAAGAATTGGCGTCCAGGCAGAGGATCGTAGCTTGTTCAATATCTGACAGAGGATGTGATGGTTTTCCTAAAACTTTTTTTCGCTTTCGTTCGTGTATATGAGCTATTCAACTATGCAAGAAAAGCTTTGTTTGAGAGATATGTTTGGCATAATTCCTGAGTAAACCTCCAATAAGAGGAAGGCCCATATTTATAAAAAGGAGCGAAGATACAGGGATTTGTAGATTAACAACACATGCATCCACCTCCTTTTGAGAGATGACAAAAGGAACTATAACCGGCTTATCCAACGTATCCAAATTGAGTCTAAGACCTAAAATTTCTCCAAAGTTGTCGAGAATCATGGATGTGCCAGCGGCCTGAGTGTAGGCATGGAATAGCCATCTAATCTATTATGTGACCTAGACTAAATCCTCCCTCGGTCTCTAGTCTCATCATTACTGCTAGAGCATCTGCAACGATCATTGAATAGAGTGGGACCTAAAGGGCATCCTTGATGGACTCCTTTTGCGGTTAGAAGAATCCACCTTTCGGTCGCCCAATAATAGAATCACATAAGAAGCTATCATGGTGCATCTCTTCATCCATGCAATTCACGTCTCTGAGAAACTGAGACAAATTCCTAACCAAGTGTACATATAGAAAAAGTCTCTATTTAGGCCAATATATATTTTCTCCTCAAATCTTGCAAGCATATCACTTTCTGATTATGCGCTACAGGCAGTGCATCTTCCGAATGCGATATATGTGATATGTATAGTACATACCAAGAAATAGGTTATAGATATTGTAGTTTTAAAATGCAATATACTTTGCTACCATTTAAAACGCTGAGGCCCTGATAAAACGCTAGTCAACATTGCTATATGCCTTTTGAAAAATCCACCTTCCATAACAAGGCTTTTATCCCTTTTCATTTCCAATCCATCATGATCTCGGATGCCATCACCAAGTTGTCCATGATTTGCATATGGGGAATAAAGGGTTCGAATTATCGCCATATATCGACAATATATCGGTATCGACATGGGACCTATATTGGTATCGATATGGCAATATATACCTCTTTTTCGGTCCTTCCTTCACAAAAGTGTGTCGATATGAGCGATATATCGTCGAAATATCATATCAAAACCATATCGATATGGTGTTGATATCGACATTTCCTACCTTGCCGCGATTAGCATTGGGGAAATAATGTCATTCATCACATCCCATAAGCGATTCATAAGAACCTTGGCCATTATTACATAGGTCACGTTGGGAAGTATGATTGCCTACAGTCCTCTACGACATTGCCACGTCCTTCATAGGCAAGAAGAAGAGAAGAGGCTTGTTAATCCTCTTGATGTCACAATTGCTCCTTTGAATTCTTAGAAAAAGATGTATACCATCCTTGTTTACTAAGTTCCAAAACTCTTAAAAGAAAAACACGAGAAACCATGTATCCCTGGGAAACTGTCTGTCATCAGTTGAATTATCGCCACTCAAATCTCGTGTGCTTTGAAGTTTGCCACCAACTTATCTTTTGTTGAATTGGTGATGTGAGCCACTCCTTTGCCAAGCCATCCCACCCTTGCCTTTTAGATCTCGTACGCATCAAACAGAATTGACCCATCAAAGCATCACCCACTTCACGACGACCCTGCACCAACAATCTGTCCTCCATGATGGGTCTAATGTAATTTCTTTTATGTTGTTCATTAGCCATGGCGTTGAAGAGTTTAGTATTGTCGTCTCCCTTTTTGTGACAATGTTGTCTCACTCTTTTGTTTCCATCGTACTCCTTTTTGTCCTAATCGTGGATGATCTTTTATTGAGAGCTCCTTTCCTGTAACTCCATGGTTGTCAGGTTTCTCTCATCTTCAAGTCTGTCAAGCTGGTTAACCCCATTCTGAGCATCATCCGTACTAAGAGCATGATGGGCCCGAATGTTTATCCTATATGAAATCAACCCTTTCCTGAGCACTACTAGTTTAAGAGCTGGCTGGGCCGTGATAATATGAATAACCTGACATTCTCTCTAGATTACCCTCTCCTGTGTGTATGGATCTTGTCAACAAGCTTCTCGGCATCAGTTATGGTCGGATTTTAGGGCATCGAGAAGTGCTTTCCTGGGCACTTCTTGGTTGATTGGCGGAGACTTCAATATTACGTTGCTCTCCTCGGACATGCCTATGTTGCGTGGGGGTCAGGATCCGGGATCTGCAGATTTTTCAGAGACTCTTGACTTGTTGGAGTTGGAGGTCTTGGGTGCCGCTGGGTTGAAGTACACATGGAGGAATTCTGGATCACAGTCCCGAGTAGACCGATTCTTGGTTTCTGCGAAACTGTTGGAGCTTTTTCCTTTGTCGTTTCCTGCGGGCAGAATGAGAACACGATCAGTTCGCACTCCCATTATTTGGGACTCTGGTGAAGCTTCGCCCCCGAGGGGTTTCTTTAGGTATGAGAAGGCATGGCTTCTGAAGGACTGCTTCAGGTACATGGTCTCGTCACATTAGTCCTCCTTGATGGTCTGTGGTTCTGCTGTCGCGAGGTTCGTGAAGAAGCTAACCTCTTTGCGGGTCCGTCTGAGCGCCTTCAAGAAGGAGTCTAGAGAAGCTCGACGTGCGGCTAGGGTGACAACGAAGGAGGAAGTGGCTAGGCTTGACGGCCTGGAGGATGCCAAGACTCTGAGTGCTGGCGAGCTGGCTCAGAGGGCGGAGGCACAAAAGAAGATTGCCGAAGAGGATAGGAAACATGTGATTGAATGGAAACAAAGGTCAAGACATAACTGGATCAAGGAGGGTGACGCAAACACGGCTTTCTTCCATAGAATGGCCAACGGAAGGTATCGGGGTTACACTATTCGATCGGTGATCGTGGACGGTATCATAGTTGATGCCAATAGAATTATGGGAAGAGCGGTAGCGGACCACTTTCTTGAGTTCTCGTCGAGGGACTTCGAAAGACATTAGCGATGGGCTGGGCTTGGAGCCTCATAGCTGTCGACCACCCATGCCTCTAGCTTGATTCAGACGGTCACCATGGAGGAGCTAAAGTCGACGGTGTGGAGCCTGAACGCGGATGGGACACCTGGCCCGGATGGCTTCCCAGTCTCCTTTTACAAAGATTTCTGGGACCTGGTGGGCGCCGAGGTGCTGGAGGTCATGGTGGAGTGTCGTCGATGCAATGCGGGGTTGGACAAGATAAATAAGGCCCCGATCTTTCTTCTTCCTGAGGTTGACGTGATCGAAAGAATTGAAGACTTCAGGCCGATCGCGCTGTCTAACACTTTGTATCTGATTGTGGCAAAGGTCTTTGCTCTCAGATTAAGCATGGTATGCAATAAAAAAAGATTAAGCAGGGTACTCGAACACATTATTTCCCCGCTGCAATCAGCCTTTGTTCCTGGGAGATAGATTGCGGACTGCTTGGTGTTGGCATCAGAGATTGTCGCAGATTGGAAGAGGCGCAAGAAGAAGGCGTTGCTTTGGAAGGTTGATGCAGCGTGACCCCAAATTATGGGGCCACATTTATTTAATTAATTAGTAGTCAATTTTATTTACGTTTTTAGCGGTCGTATTGGTCTAATTAAATAATTGAGATCGCCTGTGATCTCAACGTTTATTTCGTAGATTTTAATTGCAATTTTCGGCAATTAATTAGTTAGAGTCTAATTAGGGTAATTAGAGGTCAATTGGAAGTTGTTAGAGTCCAATTAGGATAAAGTTGGTTGCCAATTTTGATTTGTTTACTATTTTTGTAAACCCATCTCTCCTATATAAAGAGAGGGTAGTCCATTGTTTTTATTCAGTCAAGTATGAATTAAAATTGAGAATTATTCTCTCTATCTCTCTTTCTCCCTTCCCCCTCCACGCGATCTCCGCGGTTCTCCTCCTTCAACCTCTCGTATTCCCGGCGAGTTCTCTTCTCAACCCTTCCAATTCTTCTTCTCAACCCTTCTCTCTCTTCTACCAAAAATCCACCCAAAAAAAATATATTTAGATCGACGCCGCGAAAATCCGTTTGCATCAATTGGTATCAGAGCATGGCATTTAGATCGTCCTCACGATCTAACGATCCGCCCCGGCGTCCGCACCAACACCATCGTTCATCCGAACGAAAGCGGCAAGCCACTGACGCCTACGACAAGGAGACGGAGCGCATGGTACGTGATTTGCAGAACAACTTCCGATCCATGTTATCAATGTTTCGGGACTTCAAGGCCAACCTTGAGGCCTACCGCGACGCCCAAACGAAGCCGCTACCCGTTGAAGCCGCTACCGCGAGTTTGGATGAAGAAAACGTCGCCGAAAAGGATGAATCAGCCGCTGTCCAGGAGATTCCAGATCTGAATCCGTCATCAACGACGGCCCCAATCGCAGTCCCAATCATCCCGGCACTACCCACGGCCCTCGCCCAGCCCCCAGCCTCACCGACGGACCCTCCTGCAACCCCGCCTACCACCGTGCGCCCACCCACGCGACCCCTTCCCGCAACCTCGGCACCCCTCGTAGCCCCTGCGACTCCAACCCTCGCCACACCCCCATCAGCACCCCTTCCGCCACCACCGACCCCGTATTGCCACCCCGTTCACTGCGCCTTCCCTCCCCCAGTCAACCCTCGTCGCCAGCAACCCCACATCACCTTTCCCCGCGATTTCCCATACCCACCCACGCGCTAACCACCCCACCCAGCGCGCGATCCCACCCCCTCCTCCCCCCGCACGCCAATCCCCTCACCCTGCCTTCCCGCAAGCCGCTGCCGATGAAGCTTCCCCTTCGCGGGCGCCCTTGCTCGCGAAACCGCCTCCCCTGCATGCCGCGACGCCATCCGATGCCGCCCGACCACAAACACCGGCTACACGACCCCCGAGGAACCACGCGCCAGCCGCCAGCTGCTGCCCAGCGCCGCCATCCTCTGATCCCATCACGCGGACAACTCCCTTTTAAGAGGGGTCGAACCCTAATATCAGTTTATTCCATCGGATCCCCTAATTTGAGGGGAGACATCTTCTGGAAAAATTACAGAAGACCCCCTCCTCCCAAAACTATTTGTCAATGGGGCCAATTGGAAGACATATTATACTATAGGATCTTTTTAAGTGAAGGGGTAGAACATTTGCAACCATGCCCCTCGGTGAAGAGAAATTACAAACGTAACATGGAAAAGGATCTAATTGGAGGAAAGTGAAGCTACAACTCGAGGATGAATTCTCCAACGACGCACTTACATCGAGCAATTCGTCGGGAGACGAATTTTTTAAAGCGGAGGAGAGTTGATGCAGCGTGACCCCAAATTATGGGGCCACATTTATTTAATTAATTAGTAGTCAATTTTATTTACGTTTTTAGCGGTCGTATTGGTCTAATTAAATAATTGAGATCGCCTGTGATCTCAACGTTTATTTCGTAGATTTTAATTGCAATTTTGGGCAATTAATTAGTTAGAGTCTAATTAGGGTAATTAGAGGTCAATTGGAAGTTGTTAGAGTCCAATTAGGATAAAGTTGGTTGTCAATTTTGATTTGTTTACTATTTTTGTAATCCCATCTCTCCTATATAAAGAGAGGGTAGTCCATTGTTTTTATTCAGTCAAGTATGAATTAAAATTGAGAATTATTCTCTCTATCTCTCTTTCTCCCTTCCCCCTCCACGCGATCTCCGCGGTTCTCCTCCTTCAACCTCTCGTATTCCCGGCGAGTTCTCTTCTCAACCCTTCCAATTCTTCTTCTCAACCCTTCTCTCTCTTCTACCAAAAATCCACCCAAAAAAAATATATTTAGATCGACGCCGCGAAAATCCGTTTGCATCAAAGGTTGATTTTGCAAAGGCGTATGACACGTTGGATTGGCGATTTCTCTGGGAGGCTTTACATAGGAGGGGCTTCCCGGAGATTTGGATTTCCTGGATGAAGCGATGTGTCATGATCACGTCTATGGCTGTTCTCGTGAATGGCCGTCCGGAGGGCAGATTCTTTCAGTCGCAGAGGGGCATCAAGCAGGACTTTCCTCTGGCTCCTTTGCTGTTTGTCATCGCCTCTAACGTTCTGGCTTGCTTGGTTGATCGCGTGCAGAATTGTGGGATAATGAGTGGTTATTCGAGGGATGGGATGGTTGTTCCTCTTCTTCAATATGCCTACGACACCATTTTCTTCATTGAGGGAGGCAAAGTGGAGGCCAGTGGGATGGCGATCACTCTAGAACGTTTTGGTGAGATGTCAGAACTAGTACATAACTTTAGCAAGTCCACGTTGATTCCATTTGCTCTTTTTGAGGAGGACGCACACGTATGCAGTCAAGAGCTGGGTACGGAGTGTGGTGCCCTCCCTATCTGTTACTTGGGGGTACCCTTGGCCTCTGACAGGGCCAAGCTGGCGGATTGGTTGCCTGTAGTTGAGAAGTTGGAGAGAAGGCTTGTGGGGTGGAAGTCTTCAATCCTTTCTAAGGGGGGTCGTCTTGTATTGCTGAAGGCGGTGCTCTCTTCGATTTCGATTTTCTTCATGTCTACACACATTATGCTATTGGGTATTCGGAGGCGGCTGGAGAGATTGATGCGAAGATTCTTGTGGAGCAAGAGCGGCCAGAAGGATGATGCCATGCATCTCGTGGATTGGAAAGCTATCACTCTTCCTAAAACGAGGACGGGCTAGGAGTTAGGCGACTTGATGCGATGAATGAAGCTTTGTTACTGAAGTGGGTAAGCAGACTCTGGGGGAACAATGAGGATCTATGTGCTACCTTGGTTCATCGGATTTATGCAGTTAATCATGCGTCGCCATTAAACTGCATCCATGAATTGATGCCTTTGCCTTTCTGGAAGGGGATTCTGATGACTCTCCCTCGCTTCCATAATTTCTTTAGACCGGTTTTGGGTAATGGTGAATCCTTCGCTTTCTGGACGGATGATTGGACGGATGGTGGGTCATTAAGCAACCGCTTTCCTCGCTTTTTTGATTTGGCGGCTGACCGTGAGGCGAGAGTTTCTCATTGCTGGAGTGATGGAAACTGGATGCCGCTGTTTACTGCGAACTTTTCGGACCAACACCTGGAGGAGTTCCTCCGTTTACTTGATTCCCTGAGAGTTTTCAGAGGTCCCGGAGGGGGGAACGAGACCATTGGGTGTGGAGAGGGAGCTCTTTCTCGGTCAAGAAGGCCTATGGGGCGATTTGCAGGCCGCCTCCCTCGCAGTCAAAGGAATTGGTTAGAGACTGCAACTTCTTCTGGAGGCCTAGCCTTCCTGAGAGGATCGGTTTTTTCCTATGGCTGTTCAGGAGAAAGAGATTGATGATGAGAGACCGTTGTGCTAGACTCCTTGGGGTGGTCTCCGATAGATGCCCACTTTGCAGGACTGGAATAGAGTCAGTGGAGCATCTCTTTTTTCTGTGCCAGAGCTCGACGCCTATCTGGGATGAGAACGGTCTGGAGTGGGTTTGTACGAGCAGCTTGGGCTCTTTTTACGGATCCTTGATGGCGAACATGCAATGTCTGAGGAGGGTTCTGTTTCCCCGCTGGCGATTATCTGGGCTATATGGCTGGCCAGGAATGTAGTTCTTTTTTCCAGGCATAGGTTCTATCGAGAGAATATTGATTCTCAGTCTAGCGATTTAGTGGAGGTGTGGCTTATGTAATGTCAAAATATGTACCTAGCTTTTAATATATTAATTTAATTCTGGGGCGGACACCACCGCGTGTTTCTCCCTTTTTTGATTTCAAAAAAAAAGAAATTCGCCACCATATCACGAAAACCATTCTCCAACAACCAAGACCGCTTAAATCTAAAGAACGAGGACATTTTGGTGACTCTTTTGAGTCCCATAACAAAGGCATCCGGTTTGAGTATTTTCGTGAGAGAGCCCTCATCATGGCCAGCTGGAAGTCATGGAAGGCTGTTTCTTGCGATTTATAGAAAATATGGATCTAAAGATCCTCGAGGTATATTGGTTGCCTGATGCGATGAAGTTCTCGAGATGAAGTTCTGCAATCAACGCTGTGAATGCCACTAAATTAGATTTCAACCCTCGTCAAGCTTGGTCTGTACTTTAAATAAAGTGTAATATTGAATTTCCCCTCAATGATCCATGCAAGGGAAAAAATCTAGCCCGCACTGAACGAATGTCATCCCACAAGTCTGTGACTAAGCAAGCTTCTTTCGGCTCATAGACGTTAGTGATCAACATCTTTTTTCCATCCACAATCATGACGGGAACGACTGATATGGTGTTGTCTTTCAATGATCACCTCATCCACTTTTAATCTTTTGTTGTTCCAACCCATGACCAACCCTCGACAGTTCCAACATTCATGCCTCTAAAATCAGTTAAAGAGATTCGATCTATGCTTTCCCAACTCTAATTTGTCTATAAATCTTCATTTCTTAAAGCATAACTATATCAGCGTTAGAAAAATAGGATCTATGATTGTTTTTCTCGTCTTGGGCTTACCCAAGGCCCCCAATGTTCCAAGTTAATACTTTCATTTGGAACGCAATGTCACCTTTGTCGGAGGTACCAACCCCAAGCAATCAAAAAGACTGCTTGTAGGACATTGCATGCCAATCAACGCTTATAGATGAGTCTTTATGACAAATATTCTCCTGAGGCTGATTGATTGATGGATAGACTAAAGGTTAGAATAGCAGTAAAGGGCTTTACACAGACATATGGGATAGGCTATTTCAATAGTTTCCCCATTAGCTAGGATGGGGTCCATTCGTACAATAGTACTCGTTGCTGCCTACATATCCTTTGTGGAGAGGGGAATGTATACCGTTTATGCAAGGCCATATATGGCCTAAAGCAGAGCCCATGAGCTTGGTTTGATAGTCTCAACTTTTAAATCAACTCTCTTGATTTTTCTGTGTTTGTCAGACATCGTTCCTCAGGTGCTATGATATTTGACGTATATATTGGTGCTATGGATATCGTCGGTGTTGGTCACACATGTATTCTTGAGACCAAGGCCTTCCTTCAGAAGGTGTTTGTTGCTAAGATCCTTGATTGTGATTTCTTGGGTTTGAGGTGATTCACATGGCAAAAGGGCTGCACTAATCACATAGCAAATATAGTCTAGATATTCTTACTCATGCAGTCTACATGGATGTAAACCATCCCCATTTCCGACAGAATCACAAGGGCTTGGTACCTCGACAGATGTTTGAAGACACCACCTGATATAGAAGCTTGGAGTGCAAGCTATTATATCTTATTATCATCAAGACTGATCTTTTCGTATGCTATGAGTATAGTCATTACATGGAAAAGCCATGTTACAACTTTTGACAAGACGTTCTTCTAATCCTTTGATATATGAAAAATTTACTAAGAAAGGGGCTATTTTACAACCCAATTGTCACATCGAGATTATGTATTTTGTTAACGCTTATTGTTTAAGTTCTCTTGAGGATAGGTGATCCACCACTGGTTTGCCATTTTTGTTAATGGAAACCTTGTCACATAGCGTAACAAGAGGTAGATTGTGGTGTCCCAGATCAAGTGTATAAGCTAAATATAGAGCTATATCTTAAGCCACATGTGAGATTGCCTATCTCATCTATTTTCTCTAAGAACATGGATTTCTTGTCAGGACCCCAGTTCATCTCTATTTTGATAATAAGCACGCGACTTACATCGCCACGACTCGTCTTTTTCACGAGAGGACTGTTGGGAGAAAAATGAATCATGCTCATAGAATAGACCGAGGGCTCTCTTATATAATAGAAAAGCCCCTGGGTTAATTACATGATAAGTACAGCAAGAAAACATAAAACACAAATGATACCGAGAGATATATTTATCTTAACACTCCCCCTCAAGCTGGAGCATATATATATATATATCTATCATGTTCAGCTTGGAGCAACACCTATGAAATGGATCTCTAGCTAGGGCCTTGGTGAAGATGTCAGCCGTACCGTCTGATCTCCTGTGGAAACATGTGAGGTAGATATGAGACCTTTCTGGATCATATCTCTAGTGTAATGACAATCCACCTCTATATGCTTCGTCCGTTCATGAAAAGATGGCTTATTCGTAATAAATAGTGCAACTTGATTGTCACATAATAGTTGCATCGGAAGAGAAACCTCAATAGTAAGGTCAGTCAATACCGATCTAACCCACATCATCTCTGCACTCCCCTGTGCCATGGCCTTGTATTCAGATTCTACACTTGATCTGGCCATCACTATCTGCTTCTTGCTCTTCCATGAGACAAGTGAGCTCTCGACAAACACATCAAAACCTGAAGTAAACTTTCTGTCTCTGGGGCAACCTACATAATCTGCATCTGCACAAGCTGTCACCTCAAGATATATATCCCTGTTGAATATAAGACCCGAGCCAGGTGAGTTCTTCAAATATCTTAGTATCATATAGACAACATCCATATGCACCTTCCTGGGATGCTCCATGAACTGGCTAACTTTGCTTACTGCAAACACTATATCCGTCCTGGTGATAGTGGCGTATAAAAGTTTCCCAACCAGCTCTCTATATCTCCTGCTGTCTACCTCCTCAGTGTCATCATCATATAATCTTATACTCGTATTCATAGGGGTAGCAGCAGACTTGCATTCAGTCACACATGTCTCAGAAAGGAGATCCACCATAAACTTTCTCTGGGTCATCACCAGACCACGCTGGTTCCCGGCGAACTCTAACCCAATGAAGTATCGAAGAGTGCCAAGGTCCTTAGTCACAAACTGTTGACCTAGGAACTTCTTGGCAGTCAGAATGCCTTGGTGATCATCCCCTGTGATAACATTAACTTCGACATAAACAAGAATAGTAACAGTACCTCTCTGTGTCCTTTGAACAAAAAGTGAGTTGTCTGCAGTAGATCGCACAAACCCCTGGTACTCTATCAACTCTGATAGCTTATGATACCAAGCTATCGGACACTGCTTTAGGACATAAATCTCCTTGTGGAGCCTGCACACCTTCTGGGACTCTCCCTCAGTAGCAAACCCTGGTGGCTACTGCATATAAACTTCCTCCTTAACGTCCCCATATAGAAAGACATTCTTCACATCAAATTGGTACAAAGGCCAGTTCCGTGAAACAACAACAGAAAGAATAATGCGTAGTGTCGAATGTCTGGCCACATGAGAAATGATATCCTGATAATCCACCCCATAGGTTTGGGTGAACCCACGTGCCTCAAGTCTCGCCTTGTAGCGGTCCACACTGCCATCTGCCCTTTGCTTTACGGTAAATATCCATTATCAGCTTACAATAGAGGTACATTTTGGAGCAGATACAATGCTCCATGTTCCACGCAACCATAAAGCTGCCAGCTCCTATTCCATTGCAAGTCGCCACCTACTGTCCTGTAGCGCCTCCTGATATGTACGTGGGATTAGGGATGAGAAAAAAATCGGGCCGGCCCGACCGAGCTCGGTGCCCGGCCCGAGTAAGCCCGCATCCGACCCGAGCCCGCGATAAAAATGGGCAGGCCTGGGCATTTTTTTAAGCCTGAATGCCTTGTCGGGCCGGGCTCAGGCTAGCTTGAACCCGAGCCCGAAGCCCGCGGGACGGCCCGATTAAAAGCTCGAGTTGCAGCCCGATGTTGATATTGGCTTTTGTTTTTCTCTTAATTCAAATAACTATATTATTTTGATTCTTTTGCCATGCTGCGAATGGATTCTAGAGATAAATTTACATGAAAAACAAGTTTGGTGTGGAAATATTTTTTCAAATCAAGTTTCGTTGATATTTGCATTGAGAAAATTTTCAAACAACTATATTACTGATCTTGCTTGTTGATTTGTTTTTTAAAGCAAGATTATTTGCTAACAATCTTAATCAAATTAGATTTGGGATTTTTTTATTTCCTAACAGTACCAATGGCGGGTAATGGAATCAGTTCTTGATTTTTTGGGTGAAAGAAGCTTCTAAAATTAGATTCGGCATTTTCAATATAAAATTGTCGGGCCAGCCCGACCCGGCTTGACCCATTTTCTAGCTGGCTGGGTTCGGGCTTTGACCACAAGTGAAGATTTTGTGCGGGCCTAGGCCTGACCCGTAGGCCCGATATATTTGACTGGGCTCAGGTTGGGCTTGGCGGGGCTCGACCCGCCCCGACCCGGTGCTCATCCCTATGCGGGATAGTAACAGTAGAGAGTCCCACTACAAACTTCCTATACTCCTTTGAAAGATGATCCAAAGAAAAATGTGCAGCAAGAGGATACGTGACACATTGGCGACGAGGCTTCCTTAGGGCAATAGGTATCTCCAGATCAATGAGATCATCAGCCTCTCTGTCTTCTGGAATCAACTCATCCTGTGTATCATTCAAAACTCCAGTGCCATCAATAGAAACAATGTGTTCATGACAAACCTGAGGCGTGGTGGATGACGTGGACGACACATCAGCAGAGGGGCGAGTAGAAGACCCGCGAGTGTAAACAAGGGGTAATAACTTGGACTGGGTAGATGGAGGTGGAGGTGGTGGGGATGGTGGAGCTGGTGGAGGTGGAGAAGACTGAGGTGCAGCATGGGGTTCATATGGTGGAGAAGACGGAGGTGGAGGAACAAAAACCTCCTCTCCAGAAGTAGCATTGGACAACCAGTCACCTGGAGGAGAGAAATACATAATCGACTCAAAGAAAGTAACATCAACACTCACATAATATCTTCGCCCTACAGGATATAAACATCTGTACCCTTTTTGGGTATGAGAATAACTGACAAAAACACATTTGACTGCTCTAGGCGAGAGCTTGTCACGGACATGAGTGAAATTGTGGACAAAGGCCACAGATCCAAAGACTCTGAGAGTGAGAGAATAGTCATTCTCAGGAAACGCAATCAAGAAGGGATCCTTCTCTCTAAGAATGGTGGACGACATGCGGTTCACCAAGTAGCAAGGAGTGCGAACCGCGTCCCCTAGAGAGAATGAGGGTACGACTCTGGATCAACAGTGTTCTTGTGACATCAAGAAGGTGACGATGTTTATGTTCAGCCACACCGTTCTGCTGAGAAGTATAATTGCAAGAGGTTTGATGAACTATACCGAGAGAATTGAGAAATTCAGATAAATGTAATGAGGAAAGCTCCAAAACATTATTGGTACGAATGAATTTCACATTAGCAGAGAATATATTTTTGACTTCAATAAGAAAAGCTTTAATGATAGCACCTGCTTCAGACTTGTGCTTTAACAAGAACGCCCAAGATACTCTAGAATAATCATCCACACCAACCATATAAAACGATGCCCCTGATAATCAGGAACATGACTCGGACCCCAAATATCAAAATGAAACAACTCAGAGGACTGACTACTGGGACGACTCGGAAAAGAGGAGCGATGGTGCTTCCCAAGCTGACAGGCTTCGCAATCCAGTGTAGTACGAGTAGATATCTGCGGTAGCACATGACACATCTTTTGGAGAGGAAGGTGGCCAAAGCGAAGATGCCAGATGAAAGGAGAAACAGATCCTGATGGAATGGTAGAAATTCCCCCACATGATGGTATGGAAAGCTTATACAATCCTCTCTGCTTACGGTCATGACCAATCACCCTGTCAGTTAGTATGTCCTGAAACACAAAAGAAGAAGATGGATCAAAGATGGCACGGTAATGTAAATCTTTTGTAAGTTGACTAATGGACAAAAGATTCATCTGAAAGTCTGGAGCATATAAGACGTTCTGAAGATGCATAGAAGGGGCTAGAACAATCTCCCCCTGACCAAAAGTGGGTAGACGAACACCATTGGCAACGACCACGGATCTAATAGGTGGGATAGACCTGCAGGAACTAAACTGTGTCTGATCTCCACACATATGATGTGACGCTCTAGAATCCATAATCCAATCAGTCAAGTCTGAACTGCTACTACTGGTAAACACATAAGGAATACCTGATGAACTAGACAACTCTTTGGTAGTAGCTTATGCATTTGTGGAGCCTGCAGTTGGTGTCGTAGGAGTGCTCATCATCTCACGAAGTCTGGATACAATATCATCTAAATGAGTATCCAGAGTAGGCGCAGAAGAAGCCTCAGTCTGCTCAACAACACGTGCAAACGTTAGATATCCATGCTTCTGAAAGCATGTCTTCTCAAAATGACCAGGATGATGGCAATGTGAACAAGGACCACACTGTCGACCTCCTCCTCGACCACGAGGTCCACGGCCAAGAAACTGGGACGACCCTCCCCTACCACAAGTAGCTTCCATAGCAGAAGGAGTCGTCTGGGCCATAGTAGTGGATGTGGTAGTAATCCTACTCAATCGCTTGTAGACCTTTTCCATTGGTGGTATTGTCTCGCCTGTCAGAAGTTGAGTTTGAGCGACATCGTACTCAGAGTCAAGAGATGACAAGAGAACTCCTGTCATTGTGGCATTCCGATATGCCCGCTGTTGTTCAGTGCTGGTGGCAATAGGCATGAAGCTGTGTAGTCGCTCAAACATGCCTCTCAGATGAGAGAAGTGGTCATGGAGCGGTCGGCCATTCTGTTTGGTCGAGAAAATGTCAAACTGCAGTTGAAGAATCTTGCTCTCATTCTTTGCCTGCCTGTATGTGTCTGCCAACATGTCCCACATAGCCTTTGCAGTTGGCTGATTAACAATATCATTACCAATCTCTGTGACAAGTCTCCTAGAGAGCCAGATGCGAGCATAGACGTCATCTTGCTTCCATGAAGCATTGGCCCCAGTCTTGTCTGCCGGCTCTGAATCAGTCAGAATGTGCTCCTTATTATGGCATTGCATTAGGGTGCGAAACTGCATGGACCGCAACTCGTAGTGGTCCCATCCATCTTCACGATAGGAGCCGGGCCCTTGAAGACACTGGAAGAAGAGAAAACGCCACCCTTGTTCTCTGATATTGTACCAAGAAGCCGAAAGGCGAAACACCTGAGGAGTAAATCAAAGAGAATGCGTCTACATGACCATAAGAAGGTTTGGTTGTATCTGTAGACTTATACAACCCTCCTTATGTCGTCTTGCGAGCCCTAGATCTGCACAATGTGGTATAAATCAGAAAATCTCACTATCACCAGACCAAATCAGATGTGCGACCCACGGGAAAATGGTGGCTCGACGACATACAGGGCTGGCTGGAGCCCCTTGCAGCCCTGTCGGACGTCGATCGACGGTGGTGGAGGGAGGGAGCCCCTCGTGCCGTGGCGCAGGAGGGATAGAACCCCAGCGTGTTTGTCCCGAAGCGAGAAGAACCCCTGCACGGCGGTGCTGTAGGGTGATGCTGCACCCCGGTGATGGCGTTGGAGGAGTTGGGGGGCGTGCAGCATCCCGGCGGGGGGGGGGGGGGGGTTGTTGAGTTAGGGTGGGATAAGGGAACCCCGGTCTAGGACCGTTGCTCCGATACCATGTTGGGAGAAAAATGAATCATGCTCATAGAATAGACCGAGGGCTCTCTTTTATAGGAGAAAGCTCTTGGGTTAATTACATGATAAGTACATCAAGAAAACATAAATCATAAATGATACCGAGAGATATATTTATCTCAACAAGGACCAATCGTATTGAGGTGGATTGTCATTATATCCAAGATAAATCACGAGAGTGGAAGATCACTACTCATCACATTTCTACAGAGGTCCAGCTTGTCGGGTATATTTACGAAAGCACTTTTAAAAAACGGCTCGTTGTTGGCACTCGAGTTGGAGATGATTGATAGATATTATCCAACTTGAGGGGAGTATTGACGTTATTTGTTATTGGACCATTGTTGGCCAACTATGTTTTTATTTCAACACTTTCTATTTTGATATTATCCAACTCGAGGGGAGTAAATGAGATGCTTGAGATATGAAGACATGCATTGCAGACTAAAGATTTCGTATAAGTAGGGCTAAGACTAAATATACGGATTGCACTTTTGATCGAAGCAATATTGAAGGAATCGAGGTGAAAATCGGTGATGATAACATTCAGAAGAGGGATTCTTTTAGATACCTGTGATCTATTTTGCAATATGATGGGGAAATTGATGGAGATGTTACTAGTAGAATAAATGCAGACGGGCTTAAGTGGAGAGGAGTCTCTGCTATTCTTTGTGATAAGAAAATTCCTTTGAAAATCAAAATAAAGTTCTACAAAGCAGCCGTGAGACCTGCTATGCTTTATGGATTTGAATGTTGGCCTGTGAAGGATAGACATGTGCAGAAAATGACAGTATCAGAAATAAAAATGCTAAGGTGGATGTGTGGAAACACACACAAAGATTGGATTTGGAACGATGCAATTAGAATGAAAGTTGATGTAGCTTCGATCGAGGATAAGATGCGAGAAAACCACTTAAGGTGGCTTGGCCATTTGCAAAGGAGGTCACCTGTTGCACCCGTTAGGAGATGCGAGTTTTGGGATGTTGAGCCGGCTAAGAGAGGGCGAGGAAGGCCCAAGAAATGTTGGAATAAGACTATACGAAAGAATCTTCGTTTTTTGGATCTAAGTCCGAGAATGACCCAACATAGGTCAGAATGGAGGCAAATAATCCATGTAGCCGGCCCTACTTAATCCGGGCAAAGGCTTTGTTGTTGTTGACTTGATTTGATCTTCATATTATTAGCCATTTATGACTGGTCATGTAATTTACAATTTATTTATCCAAAAAAATATTTTTAAAGGGATTTCTTCTGGCTTGTCAGGTAATTTACTGTTTATTTGTCCAAAAAAATATTTTTAAAAGGGATTTCTTCAGCATTGCGGATGCCGATATATCAAGGTTTCTGAGGACACTAAACACAAGAGCATGGCATATTTATGTTATTAATGCAGTTGCAAACTATCAATAATCTGTCGTTTCCAAACGATTGTGGGCTTGGCATACTGTTGGTGTGCACCCAGCATGTCTTTTTCTGAACCGGCAAAACAACATGGGTGCCAGCACTTAAAATCTTGGTACCGTTAGACAAGGCTTTTTTCTAAAGACATGCTAATTTGAGTATATGTAAATTTATATTCAACAGCATCCAATTCATGAGACAAATTCCTCAGTAATGTCCGGGAATTACATAGTTCCCTGAGTAGTGCAAAATATTTTTTTACTTGAGTAACACAACAATATCATATGTTTAAAATGTGACACTCATATTGCATTTGGAAACTGCAGTATTGCAACGTTTCGACTTCAAAAAAAATAAAAAAATGAATGTCGCATTTGAAACATGCGACATCCATAGTGTTGCAAAGTTTGGACTTCAAAAAATAAAAAGTAAAAAAAATAAAAAAATGAATGTCGCATTTGGAACGTGCGACATCCAAATTGGATAATATGGATGTCGCATGTTCCAAATGCGACATCCATTTAAAAGTGTTTAAAAAATGGATCTCACATTTGGTACATGTGACATCCATATTGTCAATTTGGATGTCGCATGTTTCAAATGGGACATTCGTTTTTTTAACGTTCAAGACAAAGAATGTATAGAGAATGTCGCATTTTTCAAATGCGACATGAGTGTCGAATTTCAAATATGCGATATCGCTGTACTAAAGTAAAAAAGATATTTTGCACTACTCAGAGAACTATGTAGTCCTCTGACATTACTAAGGAATTTGCTTCTCCAATTCAACCACGTTTTGAATTTTGAATTTTACGTGAAAGTTGGCCTTTTTTTAAATGCTATATATTGTACGGGCATTATATGGAGCATTTTCTGGTCTGTGAATTTTTGTATTCTAACTGGCATTCCTGTTGTTTTGTAGAGTAAAATGAAATCCCTGGAATCACAACTGAATAATGCTCTGGAATCTTCTGCTTCTAGGACTACAATAGGTTCTGCTTCTGTAACTTCTGGGTCTATTTCGTCTCCAAAATCTCCCGAAGATTCTGCAAATGCTTCAGTAGTTGCCAAAAAGCTTGAGGAAGAGCTTACTAAGCGTGATGCGCTGATTGAGGTTTGTACAATTTTAATTAGTTTTCTTTTTTTTGTACAATATTTATATATTGAGGAAAACGGGCTTTTCAAGCTCACCAAATTGAAGTAATCTTTAAGTAATTTTTATAGTGACATATCAGTATTTGTTTTGAATGAAACCTAATTTAAATGTAGTTACACATTTGTTGTGAAGTTCAAACCTAGGTCTTTCAACTAACAAAGCACCTTCTGTCTCTCTATAAAGGACGTGTTCATCCCCAATGCTTTTGATGAGTTTGGACCAATGGCTGAGATGTTTGTTATATTTCTTATCTTTTATGTACTTTCTATTTTTTCTGTCTTATCTATGTAATTTTCCCAACATGTTACTCTTATATAAGAGAAACTTTGGATGTCATAAATAATCACAAGGTTGCAAAAATTAGTAGTCGGCACTCGGTCGGTTGGGTCGCTAAGGATTAATCGGTAGTCAGGCAACTAATCAGATTTAGTCAGGGTTTAATAGGGTTTGAAATTTTTAAATTATTTTAAATATATAAACTATTTTTATACATATTATTTTATATATTTACATTGCTTTGTACATTTGTTATGTACATTTGTTACACTATCATAACTAAAGAAAAGAAGTAATTGAATTTAAATAAAACATTAAACATATTAAAATAATTTCCCAATCTGCAAGCAAAAACCGATCTACTAGTCGGTCCTAATCGGTAGTAGTAATACTCGGTCGGCCACCCCACCTAGACTAGTCGGGCCAGTCGGGGACTTTTACAACACTGAATAATCAAGTTATCATTTTCTCTCGAAATGGTATCGAAGTGACGATCCTCGACTAGAGTTCCCATACCCCCCCAGCTGTGCCCTAAGCGCTACCCCCCTCTTCACGCGCCACCACCGCCACTGCCGTCGGAGCCTTCCATGCGGCCCCAGGCCCTACTGCAAGCCACCATATGGCCCTCCAGCCATTACAACGGCCCCTAGTGCGGCTCCCTACTGGTGCTAGGACCAATTGGCCTCCAAGCTGCCGCCAACCCTCCCCGGTAGACGCTACCTGCTGCTACACATCCCAGCAGCCCTCAGTGTGGCTCCCAGACACCGCCAAGGCCCCTTGGCGAGCCTCCAGGCCATCGTCGACCCTCCCCGTTGGCCGCCACGTGCTGCTGCACATCCTAGCAGCCTCCCTGCGTGGTTCATCGCGCCACCTTGCACATTCGTGCACCTCAAGGGCCCGAACTGCGGTTTGATTTTTAGAGGAAAATGTGATTTCAGACCTATAAATCACATTTTCCTGCCCTAGCGCGGCTCGAGGTGTGATGAGGATGGTTTTATGAGTCTACATGTACAACCAATCCTCCATATGATTGTGTAGACTTGCTCAGATCGGGCTACTTGCCGTCCGAGTTCCGTTTTTCGGTCGTTCTTCTATTACGTCAGAGAACAAGAGTGAGATCTTTTCTTCGTCTGGTGCCTTCAAGGGTCCGACTCCCATTGTAAAGATAGATGGGATCAACTATGAGTTGTGGCCCTTGCAGTTTCTCACTCTAATGCAGTGCAACAATAAGGAGCACATTCTGACAAAGTCGGAGCCAACGGATAAGACTGGGGATATTGCTTCGTGGAAGCAAGACGACACATGCACGTATTTAGCTCTCTAGGAGCCTTACCACGGAGATAGCTAATGATATTGTGAGTCGGGCCACCGCCAAGTCAATGTGGATATTCTGGCATCTACTTATGCACAAGCGAAGAACGAGGCCAAGATTTTTCAGCTTCGGTTTGACATTTACAGGGCCATGCTGAATGGTCATCCATTACACACATTTTACTCTTCGCTTCGTGGCATGTTCGAGAAGCTTTACGGCTTCATGCCTATTACGACATCCACTGAGTTGCAAACGGCATACATGAACTCCACGATGGTTGGAGTCTTTTTGGCTACGCTCGACCCCAAGTATGATGCTGCACGAGCGTAGCTCCTTACTGAGGCGACCATACCTCCCATAGAGGAGGCCTATAGTCGTCTCAACATGCTTCTTATTCCTCCCACTGCCACTCCACTACCCTCTTCAACGATGGCCGATTCTCACGACAGAGGAGGGTCTACCTAGTTCAGAGGACATAGTCCCCGTGTCAGAGGCAGCGGGCGCTAGCATGGTCCTTGCACCTACTGTGGTCGTCCATGACACTCAAAGGACACATGCTATCTGAAGCATGGGTACTTTACATGTGTTCGTATGACAGAACAAATCGAGCCTTCAGAGACTCCAGCTTCCTAGGCATATCCTCGCATGGATGACATTGTCTCTCGTATACGAGAGATCATGACACCAGTCACAACCAGAGCCTCTTTGAGCTCCTTAGATATTTCTTACACTTTTACTGATAGTAGCGGTTCAGATATGACAGAGTGGACCATGGACTCTGACGCATTCCACCATCTGCGTGGAGACAGAGCCCAGTTCAGGTCCTACAGGACTATACCTCTTTGTAGATGGATTATTGCTAACGGAGTTTACTTACCCATCACATGATTGGTAGAGTTGTATCTGATGCCATCCATGCACCTTCAGAATGTTTATATGCCCTTGATTTCTGATGAACTTACTTTCTATTAGTCATATTACTAAGGATCTGCATTACCGTGCCATTTTTGACCATTCGTCTCTTGTGTTTCAGGACATACTCACGGACTGGGTGATTGGATGTGGTCGTGAGCAGTGAGGGCTCTATATACTGGTCTAGCCTCTTCATGCTGGTGCCTCCACTATTCCTATTGGACCAGTCTCACAATACATGTGCTTATAGATCTTCCCCATCATCCAGCATGCCTCATTTATGTAATGAGCACATTGTTTCTATTGATAACACTACTGAGTTGTCTGTACAACAAGAGTCACTACAAGATGAGCAGATACCCTCTCAAGAGGGAAACTTACAGGTTCATGACGTGGCAGATGATCTTGATGTGCCGATTGCTTTGCGAAAGCAGAGATGTATGCGTGCTACATATCCTCTTGCAGACCATGTTTCCTTGAGCAGACTTTTAGAGGATTTCAGAAGATTTACCTTGGCACTATTGGTCGTGGAGATGCCACAAACATATCAGGAGGC
Organism: Ottelia alismoides; assembly: GCA_037367405.1. NCBI lineage: Eukaryota > Viridiplantae > Streptophyta > Magnoliopsida > Alismatales > Hydrocharitaceae > Ottelia > Ottelia alismoides. Next base: position 72,128 of record JAZKJV010011057.1, read on the forward strand.
TATTCAAGATAGTCAGTGGCGTCTGGCCATGGAGGAGGAGATGACCGCGCTACAGTCGCGTGGCACTTGGAGTCTTGTTTCAGCCCCCGTTGGCGCATCCGTTGTTGGGTGCAAGTTGGTGTTCACTGTGAAGCACTATGCAGATGGCAGTGTAGATCGCTCCAAGGCGAGACTTGTGGCGCGCGATTCATCCAAACATATGGGTGGACTATTAGGATACTTTTTCTCCAGTTTCCAGACATTCTACTCTGCGTATCCTTCTGTCTCTTGCTGTGACACGAGATTGACCCCTCTATCAGCTTGATGTGAATAATGCTTTTCTATATGATGATCTACATGAGGAGGTTTACATGCAACAACCACCTGGGTTCGCTGCTAAGGGTGAGTGTCAAAAGGTTTGCAGGCTACACAGTGCTATTTATGGCCTTAAGCAGAGTCCAAGAGCATGGTTTCGGAAGCTCTCGGACTTGATAGAGCAACATGGGTTTGTGCGATCGACTGTTGATCACTCTTTATTTGTGCACATGACTCATAGAGGTACAATTGTCATTGTTTTCTATGTTGATGATATCATTGTTACAAGGGATTATGAGCATGGCATTCAGGTTGCCACGATTTTCTTAAGTCAACAGTTTGTGACCAAGGACTTTGGTAGTTTATGCTACTTCCTCGGACTGGAGTTCACCAAGGACCAATGAGGTCTTGTGATGACCCAAAGAAAGTACGTTACATATATTATTTCTGAGACATGCATGACAGATTGCAGACCTGCCACTACTCCTATAGACCCGAGCATGAAGCTCTGTGATGGCGTCACTGAGGAGGTCGACAAAAAGATGTACATGGAGCTTGTTTGCAAACTCCTGTATGTGGCCATTTCCAGGACATATACATCCTTTGCTGTGAGCAAAATGAGTCAGTTTATGGAAACCCGGACTTGCACATATGGATGTAGCCCATATGATTCTGAGGTATCTGAAGGCCTCACCTGGCACTGGTCTTCTTTTCAGCAGAGGTACATCCGTTGCCTTTACATCTTGTGCAGATGCAGATTATGTTGGATGTCCCAGGGACATAAAGTCTACTTTAAGCTTCGCAATGTTCATAGGGAATCCCCTAGTATCTCGGAAGAGCAAGAAGCAGATCGTGGTTGCTAGATCTAGTGCTGAGTCAGAATATAGGGCTATGGTGCAGGCTAACATGAAGATGATGTGGGTCAGATCTGTTCTTTCTGACCTGGCAGTTGAGGTGCCTCCTCCCATGCACCTCTAATGCGACAATCAGGCTGCGCTCTTCATCGCCAATACCTCGGCTTTCCATGATGGACCAAGCGTATAGAGGTGGACTGTCACTATACTTGAGACATGATATAGAAGGGTCTCATCTCTACTACTCTTGTTAGCTCAGGAGATTAGACAACATATGTACTTATGTAGTTACCTCGGCTCTAGCTATAGGGCCTTACCAGAGATGCTGTTCCAAGCTGAGCATTATAGATATCTATAGAGCCATCCATTTTTTGACCTCCTTTCTTTATCCAAATCGACGTGATGGATCCCTCCCACCGTTTGTACCATCCGATCAAAAAATTTTCCTATTATAACCTCCATCCTCTCATGTTCTCCAACTGGATGCATCCTGGTAGAACAAAAGAATTTGGAGATCGGCGGTAGGACATGTTTCAGTGGTACCCGTTTCCCCTCTTAAGAGAAGACCATATCTTTCCACCTAGCCATCCTTCTCTCCAGTTTGTCCAATAGTCGTTACTCCAACGAGCGAAGTTTTCTACCTACCATGGGGATCCCTAAGTATGTGATAGTTAAATGATGGTTGGGGAGGAATGAGGCCCTCTTCGCCGGCCAACGCTTCTACCGGGAGAATGTTCTTTTCCTTTGCTCGCGTCTTCTGGATGACTGGTGTGCAGTGTAGCCCGCAGGTGGCTTTCTTGGGGTGATCTTGTTCTGTTGCTTATTCGGTTCTCTATTATGGGTGTAATACTATTTTTTTTTATTTTTCCCTTTCTGTAACATTCTTTACTTATTTTTTTAATATATTGGGGCGAACACCGCTGAGTGTCTCCCCCTTTTTTGAGCCTAAAAAAAAAGTATGTGATAGGGAGAATTGCACTTGGGCTACGCAACACCATGGTGACCTCCAACACCTCCACCTATGAGAGTACAGAAGGCATAATCACCACCTTTTTTCTGTTTATGCGAAGTTTAGAGATATCTCCACAAATGTCCACAATCTGGGATGTTCTCCTCACTTGCTCTTCCCTGCCATCCAAAAATAGTATCACATCGTCGACATATTGCAGTATGGGATTGGTCACCTCTCCACTGCTGAAATCCGGGCATGTATTTGGTCAAATCTTGCTTAGATGCTTGTATTATATGGAGTTTTTTCTTTCTTTCTTTCTTCTGTAAATCTTGTGATGTAAGAAGTCACTTTGAAAATAGCCTATCCAATTTACATGTGGAATTGTGGATGCATATAATAAATCTTGTAATATGGAATATTACTGTTGGATGCCATTTTGCACAAACTAGATAGCTCGACCATCTAGGTCTAGGTGAATACATGATATGGGGATGTTTGTGGCTTGATATGTCACTCTCTATATAATCATGTGTAGATAAAGCACTTATACATTTTAGTCCCATGCTCTTAAGTTACTGGGAATACTGTGCTAAATTACCCGACAGGCCGATGACCATAACTTCCAGCACGTGTTGCAAAGTTATCATTTTTCAATGTTAAGCTAGTATTTTTGATTTCATAAAATGTCTCTCTATATAAGTTTGCAAAACTAAAGTACATGGTCTATAGATGTCTAACATCGTGGTTGAATTGTTGATCTTTGCAGAGGCTACACCAGGAAAATGAGAAATTGTTTGATAGACTGACAGAGAAAGCTTCACTAGCTGGTCCAGCTCAGGTACGCTCTTTAACTACACTGCACACATTTTGACCAAATTATGTGAAGTTTGTTCATAGAATGTTATCTTTCTTTTTTTTGTTGGCAACTATCTTTCTTATTCTGTAGAGTAAATTACAAAAAAAGTACCTGAATTATACAATCGATTTTAATATCATACATGATCTTTAAAAGGTAACAATGTGTTACCCGAACTTTAAGATTTGTCTCAATATAGTTTTGAGCTATTGTGATTTAAGGTTAGAAAGACGAAATGATAAACTAAATTTCAATAGTCAATGACCACATTGAGACAAATCTTAAAGTTCGGGTACTACATTGTTACCTTTTAAATTTCATGTATGACATTGAAATCATGTTTATAGTTCAATGACTTTTTTGTACTTTACTCTATTTTGTATGTTATGTTTTTGTTCTTAAATATTTGTCAGTTGATATCGAGAATGTCTGGGCAAGAAATTCAAGATACTAGTTGTTAGAATTACTACATTAAAGATAAGTAAGTTAATTCAAAAGGGGAACGGATGGTGATGATGATACTTAAACATTGTCATAGAGAACTTGCAGTCATATTCTTAACCAAGTGTGTGGCGGTCGGTCTGAATATTCGTCTTGTTCACATAACTTCTCACTTCGAGAATATGGTCCAGCTCTCTTATTACATTGTTACATAGGTGTATATTGGTACATCTGCGGTTTGTAATGTTACAAATTTAAGTCCTGATAATATAATTAAATGGAAATTCTAATTGAATAAACAAGGTAGTTGAAAGCACCCAAGCAAACAAATATTCTGCAAAAAAAACTTATCATTGTTTCACCAATTTTTATCTATAGCGCTAATAATATACACATGCATCGGACACCATAGTGAATATTCTTGGAAAATCACTAAAATATCAAATAAATGAAGTCACAGCAAGTACAGTTGTATTAAATATAATATTTATTCTAAATCAAAGTCATCCGAAATTTATCATTGCTTGCTATTTTACTTACCTGACAAGCAAATGATTTACAGAAACTGCACCACTACTTAGGTTTATGCCTTGTTTATGCTTTATCATCTTGAGGCATGGCTTGAAACTGCTGAGGCTTGAGCCTTGTTGGACTTTGTTGAGTCTAAAGCCTAGAGGAGTAAGGACTTAACTAATGTGTACCAATATATTTACCCGTAAAACACGTTACTTTATCAATCCTCATTTGGAATTAAGCTTGGAAGAACACTTCTGGAATGGCCCTCTGAGCAATGATTTGGTGAAGATGTCTACAGTCTGCTCTCCTGAACTGACATGGGAGGTAGAAATCAAGTCCTTTTGAATCATATCTCTAGTGTAATGGTAGTCTACCTCAATATGCTTGGTCCATGAAATGCAGGATTATTAGCAATGAATAGTGCTGCTTGATTGTCACACTGTAACTGCATGTGTAGAGGTACATCTTTATGCAGATCTTCTAACACAGCTCGAACCCACATCATCTCTGTACTTGCTTGTGCCATGGCTCTGTATTTAGATTCAGCACTAGATCTAGCCACCACTGTTTGTTTCTTGCTTTTCCAAGAAACCAAAGAACTGCCAACAAATACTGCAAACCCCAAAGTGGACTCAGATCCTTAGGGCATCCTGCATAATCCGCATCAGCACATGCAAAAACTGAGATATTTGTTTCTTTTCTGAACAGTAGTCCTGCACCTGGAGACGATTTTAGGTATCTCAGTATCATGTATATGGCATCCATGTGTACCTGTTTGGGTTGTTCCATGAACTGACTCACCCGACTCACTGCAAAAGCGATGTCAGGTCTGGTGATAGTAATATAGAGAAGTTTTCCCACCATTTCTCTATATCTCCTGCTGTCAACCTCATCTGTATCATCATCATATGACTTCATGCTAGGATCCATGGGAGTAGATGAGGGTCGACAACCAATCATGCCTGTCTCAACAAGCATGTCTGTAATATACTTCCTTTGGGTCATCACGAGACCCTGCACATTCCTAGCAAATTCCAACCTCAGAAAATATCGTAGGGTACCAAGATCCTTGGTAACGAATTGATGGCCTAGAAATGCCTTAGCCATTTTTATTTCATGCACATATCATCTCCCGTAAAAGTATATCATCAACATAACCCATGATAACAATCGTACCTCTGGGAGTCTTCTGAACAAACAAAGAATGATCTGCATTTGATCTTTTGAACCCTTGCTTCTGAATTAGGCCAGACAGCTTCTGAAACCATGCCCGCGGGCTTTGTTTAAGAACAATATGGCCTTGTGAAGTCTACACACCATCTGACTCTCCCCTTCAGCAGCAAACCCCGAAGACTGCTGCATGTAGACTTCTTCCTCCAGATCCCCATACAAAAATGCATTTTTAACGTCAAGCTGAAACAAGGGCCAATCATGTACCACAACAACTGAAAGGACACGTAGAGTGGAGTGACGCTCAACTGGAGAAAATGTGTCCATATAATCCACACCGTAGGTTTGAGTAAACCCACGTGCCACTAGCCTTACTTTGTAACGATCAAGGCTGCCATCTGCATGATATTTGACAGTAAAGACTCATTTACAACTGACAACAGAGGCTACTGGAGGAGCAGAAACCAAGCTCCATGTACCCCGTGACTTTAAGGCAACCATTTCTTCTTCCATGGCAGAATGCCAGCATCTCTCCTTCAATGTGTCCTGATAATTCCGTGGTATCTCCACAGTAGATAGGGCCATAGCAAATCGCTGAAAATCTCTAGTGAGGCGATGGAAAGAAACATGTGAATCAAGTGGATAGGATGCACATGGACGCTTCTGCTTCCGTAAGGCAATAGGTATATTCGAATTATCAATAATTGTACTCGCCGGTATGCTATCCTCCTGCATAGATCCCTGCACAGGCACATCGTCAGACCCATCATTAATAATGTTACCTGGATAATCCTGATGCGTGGTAGATGATTAACGAGAGCCGTGAGCAGGAACATGACACCGGGTATAGAATCATGGTAAAGGTGGCACAGGTGGACGTGGAGGTGGTGGTGGTGGTGATGGAACAACATGAACTGGTATGGGAACAGACGGACGCATAGGAGGAGGTGGCACATAAATCTCATCATCAATAGTGGAGGAAGTCAACCTGTCACCTGCAGGGGAGAAATACATCACATACTCAAAGAATGTGACATCCTCACTGCCATAATATTTCCTGTTCAAAGGGTCGTAGCATCGGTAATCCTTCTGCGTACGAGAGTACTCAACAAAAACACACTTGACAGCCCTAGGTGTGAGCTTGTCAAGTCCTGGAGAGAGCTGAAGTACAAAAGCAACTGAACCAAAGACACGAGGAGTAAGCGAAAATAATTCCTTATCAGGAAAGACAAGTGAAAGAGGAACTTTCTCACCTAAGACAGAAGATGGCATACGATTCACCAGATAACATGCCATAAGTACAGCGTCACCCCAATAGGAAATGGGTGCACAACTCTGAATAAGAAGTGTCCGAGTGATATCAAGGAGATGGCGGTGCTTTCTTTCTGCAACGCCATTTTGTTGGGACGTGTAAGCACATGTTATTTGATGGATAATGCCTCTAGACAAGAAAAAATGAGAAAGAGCACGAGTACAGAATTCCAAAGCATTATCCGTTCGTACAATTTTCACAGTAGACGAAAAAACATTCTGCACTTCATTTATAAGATTTTTGATAACATTCCCTGCTTCAGATTTATTTTTCAACAAAAACACTCAAGTTAAACGAGAAAAATCATTAACCACAACTAGATAAAACCTGTATCCTTGGTGATCAGGGACACGACCAGGACCCCAAATATCAACATGAAACAATTCAAAAGTGGAGCTACTGCTCCGAGACTGACGACTAGGGAAAGTAGATCTGTGATGCTTTCCCAACTGACACGCTTCACACTGGAAAAAAGAACCCGGTGGAATCTGGGGCATGATATGATGCATCTTCTGAATAGGGAGATGACCAAATCTGAGATGCCATGTGAATGGAAAAACTGGACCACTTGACTGAGAGGAGACACCATCATAGGGAGTTCGGACCAAACGATAGAGACCATCCTACTCACAGCCACAACCAATCACCTTGCCCGTAAGGATGTCCTGAAAAACAAGAGACGATGGGTCAAAAATAGCCCGACAGTGCAAATCCTTCGTAATTTGACTGATAGATAATAAATTCATCGAAAAATCTGGAGCATGCAAGACATTCTGGAGACACATAGAGGGTGTCAGACTGATCTCCCCCTGTCCAACAATAGGCGAATGAGTCCCATCTGCTATGACTACAGATCGCCCCGTGGAACCTCTCTGTAGGATATAAGCTTATCTTTGTCTCGACAAAGATGATGTGTCACACCGGAGTCCATAATCCATTCTGAAACATCAGATCCATGATATGAAGTAAGGGCATAAACACTACCTGAGGTGCTAGTGGTGGCCGATGTACTAGCAGAGGCTGAAGTAGCTTCATCCGAGGAGCCTCCAGGAGAATCGGTAGATGCAGGAGGCATGATATCTCTCAGTCTGGCAACAAGATTCTCAAATCGTTGGTCTGAAGTAGATGGCTGTGGAGATGTACTATGCTCGGCCACCCGTGCCGATGCCGGAAATCCATGCTTAGAATAGATGTCTCCTCTGTATGTCCTGGGCGATGACAAAATGTACATAGCTGACGAATGCGACCACCCTAACCATGAGGTCCACTGCCATGAAACAAAGAAGAGGCTCCTCTGCCTCTAGAAGCTGCCATCGCCGAAGGAGGCTGAGTAGTAGCAGAAGATGGGACTGGAACTCTGCTAAGTCGATGGTACACTTCCTACACTGGAGGAATAGTAGCATCTGCAAGAATCTGCGAGCGAGCCGCATCATATTCAGGGTCAAGTGCCGCTAGTAAGACCCCCACCATGGTAACATTCCGAAACGTTTTCTGCTGCTCGGGAGTTGCCGTAAGAGGAATGATACTGTATAGCTTCTTAAACCTCCCTCTCAAAGATGCATACAGAGAATGCAGAGGCCGGCCATTCTGCTTCACCAAAGGTATATCATGGTGGAGTTGAAGGATCTTGGTCTCATTTCGCGATTGTGAGTATGTCACTGCAAGAATATCCCACATTACCTTAGCAGTGGGCTGATGGAGCACGTCATTAGCAATCTCCATCAACAGGGTGCCTGAAAGCCAAACCTTGGCATACGAATCATCTGCCTCCCATGAGGCATAAACCCCAGTTTCACTGCTGGCTCATCTTTAGTAAGAATGTGCTTCTTCCCATTTGACTTAATGAGACTCATGAACTGCATATCCTAGAGCTTGTAGTTCGTCCCATATATCTTGACAATGGACGTCGGACCTTTGAATGCGCCTATGGAGGGCTTGTCGACCTAATTTTCTGACATGGTTGCCGGAGACGAAGAACTAGGGTTTGTAGACTAAGAATCGAATGTCTACATAAACAAATGAGGATTTGAGTGCATATGTAGACTCATGCACTCAAATCCATAGAGAGATGGCGGCGGCGGCGAGAAGGTGGAGGGAGGAGGCGGTGGCGCCGACGATGGGTTGCCGACGGTGTAGGGGTGCCGATGATGGAGAGGAGAAAACGACGGGCCGGCGGCGATGCTAGCGGTTGAGAGAGGAGAAGGGGAGGCCGGTGGCGCTAGCGATGGAGAGAGGAGAAGGGGAGGCCGACGGCGGTGGTTCGACGACGAGAGATGGAGGGGCGGCTAGGGTTTGTGAGGAGCGGCTAGGGTTTGGGACCTGGCTCTGATACCATGTTAGAGGAAATGAGATAATTGTTTATTCCAAAGAACCCTAGGCTCTCTTATATAGAGATGACCTATGGGTAAATTACATAAGACGGAAGAAAGAAATAAAATATGACTGAAAAGTACATAAAGACTAGAAATATCTCTACAGATCCTCATCAATTGTAATATGCTCATTATCATAGTCTTCAATCACATTTATTAATGATTGAGACTAAAGCACATAAATGCCTCCATCCAATTCGGTGATGAGGCCATAGAGTGGATTTTTCATTTCACTGTCACTTGTTAACGAATCAATCACTTCCTCCATAAAAAAACGAATCTTGAAACCGCAACATATGTCAATGCAAATTAGATTAGACATTTTGTCATTCAATACATGCTAGTCATCTAAACAAGCATTTGATACCATGCATCTAAAATGAGATATACCAAAGATTGTGAATTTAAAAAACTTTCAACTCTGCTTGAGGAGATGGAATGCTTGTTGATGGAACAACAATCATATATACCAAACATTGCACCAACGGAAGTGCACATGAGGCGGGGCCTTGATGGGGCTGATGGAAGATCGAGAGGGGACAAAATTGGGTTGGTGGCTGTTGGAACATACATTGTTGCCGGGAGGTGCTGGAATTGAAGTTGTAGGTAGGGGTATGCTAGAAACTACAAATGCGGAAGCTAATATCAGAGATAAATAATAAACATAATGGAATACCGGGATTTTTATGTGTAACTCTACTCCCTAAGAAGCGGGATGAGACCACGGGAGAACACCTCAAAGGGCTGATGTGTTCGTTGCACTTTCTCATCTGATACAGGAGGTCCGATGCTTCTTATGTAGCCTCCACAGACCGTCCAAGTCCCACCACTGGTAGATGTGAGACTAAACATTGAATGCAGTAAATGTATCTTGGACGGATCCATTTACCCATCTATACAAGAATGACACATATACTCCAACACTCCCCCTCAAGCTGGAGCATACCATGCTTATCTTGGACAAACAGAAAGAAATCTCAAATTCACCATACAAGACACTACAGATAATATCAACTCAATGCAAATACAACTGCCGGTTGCTGTCGACGACGTTGCTTCTCATGCCGTGCAGGTGAGGAGGAACAAACATGTTAAAGTATGAGTCAAACTGGGTCTCCTCGTCGAGGAACATGTGCTCTACACTGCGCCCGCCTGAGTCATTGAAATTGAGAAGAGTCAACACGTCTGAGTATTCTGGCCTGCCACAATCATGTGGACAACTGCTCCATCTCTGAAGGGCCGAAATGAAAAGCTGTGGAGACATCCTCGTCAGATTCCACGATCGCTGGAATGGAGTCTGAAAAGTCTCCTCGACGGAGAACTGAATCTCTCCCATACTGGCTCAGAGAATGGGATCTCTACTTTGGAGTCCCTATGAAACCACATGAAAACCTTATGCCACATGGCATAGGGAATGAGATCTCTACTCTGGAGTTCCTATGGATCAAATGAAAACTCTGAGACCAAAAACAAATGATGGAGATGTAACATCCGGGATCCACGTAAATCCGAACTCGATTCGGTTTGGGTCCGACTAACCCAATAAAGTTGTTGGTCAATACCAAAAACCTAAAACGATCAATTGATCGTGAATCAAAAGTCGTTTGAGTGAAATCGACCAAAAATCGGTCACTTTGTAATGTGCGCCACGAAAAAGCCGCGACGCAAATTCGGAAACCGCAAAACAAACCGAGACCATCATTTGATCCGATTCGACAAAACAAGACCAACGGAATCGACCGTTCGTCAATCGGAGATCGTTTGATATTTTAAATTACAAAATTTAACCCAAATCAAAACCGTATCACGAAAATTCGGGTATTCAAAATCCGATCGAAAGTATATGATTATTATACTCATTTTGATCGTCGTTCAGAGACGGTCAAAACATGGTATTAAGCACTTGAATCCGAAAGTTGATGCGAGATTTAAAGGGCATTTTGATTTTTCAAATAAAGGTGACAATTGATTTAAAAAAACAATATATATAAATATTTTTATTCTGTTGTCTCTGGACAGCAGACTAAGCTGCACTCAACATGTGCCATTTTTCTTTCCAACATCTGTTAACGCCCCAAACCCTCACTCTCCCTATTTAATATCACCAAAGCCCCCTCCTTTCTTCTACATTCCAACGTGAGAAGACCCTCCCTCTTGTTCTGCTACTACTCATTCTTCACAATCAGCCATTTTATGCTTGTTCTCCTCCAAGTTTGAAGCAAACTCCGTAAGTACAATCCTTCTTCCATTGTTCCATTTCAAATTCAGCCCTCTCTCCATCTTCTTTCCTCAAATCTCCCTCATTTTTTTGCAATTGACTGTAGAGCAGTAACCCCTGCTCCTTCATCGAATGACTGCAACATGCATCCATAAATATTGCTATTTCAAGTTGAATTTTCTTTATCCAGGTAATTACTGCTCCTCCTGGAACTGCATTACATCCTTCCAAAAAAATTGGATCTAATTAGGTACCTCCCTATACCTCCTATTTGCTGCCATTTATGTACATCCCTATCTATTGCTGCCACACATGTGATTTACAAATGATTAGATCATTTAATCTGTTTTTTTAAATGGTGGGATGGAGTTGGTAACGGATTTTGTTGACTTGGATATGGTTTATCTTAAGTTCTGTGTAGGGTTTAAAAATATACAATAATAATAAATTGAATTTCAGAATGTTGGATACTGGCGGCTGTTTATAGCTATAAAATTTTTGGTAATGGATTTTTTATCACTCATCAGAAACTTTTCTCTCCTATAATCAGAATTCACATTTTTTTAATCTAGTAAACCATTAACATTAATTTGCTCCCTAAACAAAAGGTTGATTGTATCGATTCTTCACTGTAAACATCAAGATTCTCCTTCTTTGAGGATATCCTAGAACTCACTTCCTCCTTGAAGAAACACGATTATAATTATGTGATAAAATAACCACTATTTAATACTATTAGGCAAATAAATGTTAAATAAAAAAATTTTACTTGCAATATTATGATCGTAAGGATGCTTGTTGATAAAGAATTAAATAACTTCGTTGATTTAAATCAAGAGTATGAAATACCTGATTGAAATCAAAAGTATGACCCAGTTGTTTATACTCAAAAGAGTGGGCTAATTATGATATAATAATGATATTAGTATATAGAAATGCTTATCCATAACTCTGTAATGATACTTGTTTCACTTGCATTTCATAATGATGCTTGCCTCACCTAGGCCTGTATAATTTTGCTTGCTTTTCTTGTACTGCATGTGACTGCATGTGTATATGTGTGCATGCTTTTGATAAATATTATTTTTCTTGACCTTGCATATGCCTCACAACTATTTCAAGTTGTAAATAAAATGAATGAAACGGTTCACTAAAAGATAAGAAAGGTTTTAGATTACAAATTTCCATGATTTTTATGTATGTACCCCTGCTAGAAACCGTATAATTGCACCAGTCCATAAATACTATGCACAGTTAGGATCTACACCTTTTAGTCATTGTGACATTTGCCGTGTGCTCTTTTCCTATACATTGCATATGCGTAGAAGAATCCAAGATGATCGTTAGTAGTAAGTTCCAACTTCCGACTCAACAACAAACGTATAAAAAGAAGAAGTAGAAGAAGAGAAAGCATAAGAAGAGAGAAAGTAATTCTTGAGATGTGGTTTTGGCTTGGTTAATTGTCAAAAAAAAATTTAACTTGAACCCAAAACTAATAATCAATTCCTAATCTCATAACCTTATCGAGGAAGTAGGAAATACCATTAGTAGAATATCAATACTCTTCTCTTATAAAGTCAACAAATGAATTCCTTAGATTATTGTGAATAGAAATCCACAATCAATTGATCCTTGAATCATATACATATATATATATATATCACTAAAGAAAAGTTGTAATAAATACCCATATCTGTACGTCATCTAGAAGAGAGACATAAGAGGGTCTAAGTAGTCGAGGCAGGAAGGAAAATGGTAAATCAATGGTGATTAATAATTAAGAGTGCTGGTCATGGTGATCTTTACACGTGACCGTGCGAGGGCGCGATGACCCTCAACTGGGCGGGAGATAGGAAGTCCAGTTCGGGCAGCAACCGCCAAGTGCGCGGGTATAGGATCCCAGTCCCTTTTCGGTTTTTACGCGAGCTCGCAGTGTTTTTACGCCTCGTTGGGATCCCGACTTTGACCAGTTCCGCTGACCCTTTGTTTTAGGATACCCAGGCGGGGGATCCTTGGTTTCAGTTTTCGTACGAGCTCGGTTGCCCGTTACCGCTCGGGCCATTTTTCTAGAGTGACTTTTCCTAGAAGTCTCTCACCCATCTCAGTGGAGTAGTTTGGGAGTAGACCTATTCCTCTATTGGACCATACTTCCAACTAGAGGGCGAGACGGAAGAGCCATTTGTAGGCTACCTCACCACTTGAGTTTTACAAGCGCCAACGGATTTGGCGATTCTACATCCAGATCATCCGTATCTATATATACATCATCTAAAGTTGCATCTGAGACAGTTGAAGTTGAGTTTTGAAGAAACTAAAATCAGAAGTTGTGTTAGTAGGAAATGACTATCCATTAGACTTGAGAATCAAGTAAATCCATAAACAATCCAATTCCATCTTTCAAATCGTCAAAATCCACAGATCTGATATCTGGTCAATATGATAATCTAGAAATAAATAAATAAATAAATATATATATATATATACATTCACTCATACAATTATGAACATTTGATTACGAAATAAATAGGTTGTGTATGAAAAATGTTGGAATAATGGGTGCTTATGGGAGATTCTTACAAGAGACTCAAAACCTTTTTACTTACGCAAGTAGATGTAAACTTTACTTGTTCAACCTTTCTACTTGCTTGCTTTTGATAATATTAAATATCTATTTATTTTTTTATAAAGTTTTGGGAGGTACCAGCAACCGCTGACGCCTCTTCTTTCCCAACATGTTTTGGCAGGCAAAAAGCCTGCTGCTTAGTAGCTATTGATGACATCAGGTGACCGTGTATATACTAGACAATATGTTGCTTTTTGTCTCAGTTTTTGGATCACTTTATTATGCAAATGCTTCTCCTTCTCTTCTGTACAAAGTTTTGGGATATACTGTGTATAATGGCAGATTCTTGTACATGATATAATTATCTGAAAATTATGAAATGAAATGGTGGTGGCACTTACTTTCTTGTCTCTGTGCTTTGTGTAAAGATTGTGAATGTCATATGCAAATATAGCAGTGCGGAAATTTTTTTCCCTATTTTCCTGTAATTTGTGTGATCTCTAGCGAAAAAAATGCCGCGAAAATGTCATAAACGGGTACCCAGATCCTCAGAGGTTCACAATTTTGATATCCGAGCAGTGGTACCCCGATACGTACATTTACAGTATTTCAATTCCGATCGCATCAAGTTCTCGGATAACGACAGTCTTCCGACTTGTCGTGACTCCGAGAAGATTAATATGACATTCATATTCAACCAACACAGATGCCACAAATTTCATTAATTTTCATATTATATCCCAAAAGAGAAAAAGTATATATCATAATATCTACGAACAATAAATTTTATGACTAATAGATGGTTCTCATGCAGAGCCATGGCATCCCGACCAGGTCAGGAGACGGCTAATCAGCTGACACGCATTCTGTCTGCTCTCACCGACCTTCAGCAACAGCAGACTGCTATGAGAGGCCAACAGAATTAGATTTTGGCTCAGCAGACAGAGATTGCTGACAGACAGACGGACATAGAGATGAGATTTGAGGAGTTATCAGATTCCACCTACGTCCATCTCACTACGGCACATGCCAGGACCAGCGACAGTCAGTAGAGGTACAACAACCTCATTTCGATGATCCACTTGAGGACATACCAGAGCATGGAGCTGAGGAGGATGAAGACTTTGACAGGGAGCGGGACCGTATTGACTTTGCAGACGAGGGTGCACACGAGTACTCAGCTATTCATAGACACCAGTCAGTTTTCATATCCTACCAGCGGGCCAATGTACCCTTGTTCGAGGGCACAAGTTCACCAGATGTTGCTGAGCAGTGGCTGAAGAGAGTGATGAAGGTGCTCATGATGATTCGCGCGCCACGAGACACGTTGCTATCTTTCATTGAGTATTCATTGACAGACTTTGCTGAGAGATGGTGGGTTGCCGTAGTATCTTAGTTAGGCCGAGAGCCTACATGGGATGATTTCAAGACAAGGTTCAGAGCCCACTTCTTTTCTGCGAAGCGGAAGGAGTGTAATATCCGGATCCGAATGAACTGAAGCTCCTGTCAAGAAAGGATGTTGCAAACAAGTTTGGATCTCCAAAGTGGAGATATTCAAAGGTACATATCTCTCTTCACTTTACTTTCATTAAAGTCAATGTTAGAGTCACTAATTCAGTTTTTTATATGTTGCTATCCATCAGGTATTTTATCTATTGTTGTATGTTAGATAAAGCCACAAAATCCCTCCAAACTTAGAGGATCAAAGGTACAATCTTTCCCCCTCCTCTTGCTGCCTTCCATGCATGATTCAATCACTTAAATAGCCTCTGAAATTGGATGACAATGTGAAGTTTTACATGGAATTCAACAAAACATTACAACCATTATATATGCTCTTGATTTCTTAAAATTTTGAGGATAAAAATTTGGGTTTACTATGCAAATTACTATAATTTCAGGCCATTAAATAGCCACAATTTTTAGTACAGAAAAATAGAAATTTGGGGGAAAATGACATGTATTTTCTTATGGAATCCTGAAAAGGATGAAACAATTCATAAATAAAGAATCTAATAAGTAACTGAGCCTCCAAAATTCCTAAAAAAAACTCAACCTCAAAACATGATGACTTACCTTTATAATTGAAAGCAATGACTCCTATTAATCAACTGCATGTTCTTTACATCAAGGACATGTTCAATTACTATTTTCAATGATAAAGAGAGTCCTAAAGTCGATTATAAGATACTTTGATGCACTTGTGGCTAAAGATGCATTATTTTTGGATGAAATCCTAATAAGGATGATGTCAATGCTTATAAACTAAACATAATTCATATCAAAATACTGTCATATCTCCTAACAGATGTGCTGTAGACAACAACTCGAGACTGTGACCTGTTCTAAATATAACAACCATTAGATCACGCCGACCAAGAATTCCAAATGCTAACATGGACATTCATAGAGTGATTGTTATGAACATGCTCGAAGAGATGATCATGTGCCATTAACCTCCATATGTTTGGTCCAAGGTGGAAAACAATATGTACCTATGAATAATGCAGTATTAATATCACAATTTGGTGACATGGGTAGATGCTCCTATAAGAACATATGCCCCTAAGGATCTATCCATATAGCTTTTACAGTTGCTTGAGTCGCAATGTGATGAGGTTTCATCCAGGTTACAAACTAAAATTTGTTATGGGTTTCTTGTCTACAGGACAACCTATATAATATACATATGCACAAATGGTGAAACCCAGAGATTCCTGGCTGAGGAAATCATAATGTATATGTGTAGCATTATAACAACATCCTAGAGTGATCCATGAACTAATCTACTTTGCTATCTACACGAGCAATGTCTACGCGATTCACAGTGATAGGTAATAGCTTCCCGACAACCCCTTTATAGTATATAGCATTGACATTTTCTGAGAATCCATCTTTTAAAATATTATAACTCTTCTCTCAAAGTCAATAAATGATTTCTCAAGATCTTTACGAATAAGAAGTCATCAATCAATTGATCATTATGTATAGTCTACTATTCATACAATCTATTATATATATAGGATGTTATGCCAAATGATCAGAAAACACCCCTCCTTTGATGTCTCAACTGGAACTGGTACAATTGAGACATGATTCTTGTTTAGGTACCATATAAAACAAAATGATAAAGACTAGCTAGATCCATATCCAAAGCATAGATGGTGATATTATGATTTTAGAAATAATAAGATGTGACCACAAAGATCGATCATCTTCATAAATTAATCTTTTTGGGATACTCTACTATTTATACATATCATCAAAGATAGGTAGTGATAAAATACCTAGAATTGTAAAGTCGACCATTGAAGAGATTGAGAAATGATGGGGTAGATGAATAAGTGAAATCAATGCTGAATCATTTATATCAATAAGATCGTTGATCAAAAAGATAGATCTTTACAATCAACCACATAAAGGATTAAGAAAGGGTGAGGGATCAAGTCATTGATGACTGATAATTAAGAGTGCCAGTCATGGTGACCTTTACGCCTGACTGTGCGAGGGTGCGGTGACCCTCAGCTGGGCGGGAGATTAGGAAGCCCAGTTAGGGCAGCGACCGCTTTGTGCGCGGGTCTAGGATCCCAGTCTTTTTCTCGATTTTTTTCACGAGCGCTCGCAGTTTTTACGACTCTCTGGGATCCACAGGTTTTCTTTTAAAGACCAGTTCCGCTGACCCTTGTTCTTTAGGGTACCTAGGCTGGAGGACCCTTGGTTTTTTTTCGAGTTCGTTAGCCCGTACCGGTCGGGCCGGTTTTTCTTTTAGAGCGACTTTTCTAGAGAGTTTCTCTCACCCGTCTCAGTGGCGTAGTTTTGGAGTAGACTTATCCCTCTATTGGATCACCTTCCAATTAGAGGGCGAGACGGAAGAGCCTTTTGTAGGCTACCTCACCGCCTGAGTTTTGTTTATTTTTCGCCAGCAGATTTGGCGATGCTACATCTGAATCATCCATGTATACATCTGAATCCTCTATGGCTACATCTGAATCAGTTACAGTTGAAATTGGAAGGGTTACATTGAGATTGGATTGAATCACAAATGAGTTGGGCTAAAGTTGAATTACAATTGAGTTGGTTACATGGGAGCTTGATTTAATCAAGTTGGTTGTAGTTGAGTATAGTTTCCATTGAACTAGTTATTGTCTCGCCAGTAATTCCTGACGAAGAGAAAAGACCAGTTTATAAAAATCATCCTTATCAGACTACAAGCTACTATCACAGTTGTTTGAAATAGCTAGTGGATGTGTTGGGAACTTAGTTAGGATGCATTTTACTCCACCGCATGCCTACGGAGGCACCCCAACCCTAAGGCTACCTTACTACCTTAGAGTCATAGTGTGAGGTCTTACCCAGATCAAGACCACAGACCATCCACTAAGCTTGAGAAAATCAACAAGGAAAGAATTAAAACCCAACATCCATCATATACTCTTACTATAATCAATCCACAAGATTCTTAAACATCATTATAAGCATTAATAGAGATGATGATCATATCAGAGTCTCATCATTCATATTTTCAAGACCACTAAGCTTGAGAAAATCAACAAGGAAAGAATCAAAACCCCAGATCCATCGTATACTCTTACTATGATCAATACACAAGATTCTTAAACATCATTATAAGCATTAATAGCATGGAAGGACATATCGATATCGATATCTGTTGACGCATATAGAATAACTGTACCTCTTCGTTATTTTATTTTTCTGTTGTCCTCTTTTTGTTATTTACCCATAGGCTACTCTCCTATATAAGAGAGCCTAGGGCTTATGGAATAGATTAAGTCATTTGTTTTTCCCAACATGGTATCAGAGCGACGGTCCTAGACCGGAGTTCTCGAAACTCTAACCCTAACCCACCCCACCCGCCGGCCTCTCTCTCTCCTTTCTCTCTACTCGGCGCCGCCCACCTCCGATCTGCTGTGGCGGTCTTCTTCTCCAATCGCGGCGGTGCTCCAGCCCTAGCGCATCGCCTGTGCGCATCTGTGCGCGCGTGTGCGCACTCCAGCCCTAGCATCTGTGCGCACTCCAGCCCTAGCGCCTGCGAGCACTCCAGCCCTAGCGCCTGTGCGCATCTGTGCGCATCGGTGCGCGAGACCTGTGCGCATCATCTGTGCGCGAGACCTGCGCATCATCTGTGCGCATCGCATCAGCGCACCGCATAGCGCATCACGTGCGCATGCCCATCTGTGCGTCTCTTCGCCCCAGTTGCACACGCGAGTAGCGTGTTCTTGCCGCACCTGAACATCTGTGCGCCAGCCCTTTGCACATCTGCGTTCTCACAGTTTGCGTGTGCCTCTGTAATTGTTTGCGCGTGTCAAGACCGTAGCGCACACATATTCATGGGGATAGTTGCTTGACGTCTACACATGCAACTAATCCCGTCTATGTCATTGTAGACAAAGATTATCTTCTGTCAATCACTCCAGTCTTCCATCACCAGTATGTCAGAAAGCAAGGCAGATATCCCGTCTATTGGCGCATTTCGTGGTCCAGCGCCCATTGTCAAGATGGATGGTACTAACTATGAACTGTGGGCAATGCAGTTCATGAGTATGATGAAGTCTATAGGTAAGAAGCACATTCTTACCGAACCTGAGCCTGCAGAGAAGACTGGAGTCCATGCCTCATGGGAG
This sequence comes from Ottelia alismoides, assembly GCA_037367405.1. NCBI lineage: Eukaryota > Viridiplantae > Streptophyta > Magnoliopsida > Alismatales > Hydrocharitaceae > Ottelia > Ottelia alismoides. The sequence continues at coordinate 91,318 of JAZKJV010011057.1, forward strand.
GCCGACGATGCATATGCCAAGGTCTGGCTATCTGGTACATTGGCTATTGAAATTGCCAATGACATTCTACATCAATCCACAGCCAAAGACATGTGGGATATCCTGGCGGCGACATATTCTCAGGCGAAGAACGAAACAAAGATCCTGCAACTACAACATGATATATTCACAATAAAGCAGAATGGCCGTCCTTTACATTCTCTCTACACATCACTGAGAGGGATGTTCGAGAAGCTCTATAGCTTCATGCCTCTTACCGCTACGCCAGAACAGCAGAAGACATACAGGAATGCGACGATGGTGGGTGTGTTTCTCGCTGCACTTGATCCAGAGTATGAGGCAGCACGGTCTCAGATTTTGGCAGACTCGACTATTCCTCCTATGGAGGAAGCTTTTCACAGATTGAGTAGGATCACAGTGCCTTCAGTAGCTGCGAGTCAGAATTCCTCAACCATGGCGGCAAACAGAGGCCGCGGATTTCATCAACAGGGCCGTGGACGTGGACCTCGTAGAAGGGGTGGCCGCACTAGGCCAACATGCACATTTTGTCACCGAGTCGGACACAATGAAGACACATGCTATTCGAAGCACGGATTCCCTGCATCTGCATGAGCCGCTGAGCAGATAGAGCCCCCATCTGCTGCTACCTTGGATCAGCGATTTGATGATCTAGTTGCCCGCCTCAGGGGCATCATCCCACCATCTGGTCCAGCACCGAATACATAGAGTCATACTGATGCTGCTGCTTCTGCCTCTGCATCTACTACTACTTCAGGTAGTACACTTGCACTCCACAGTAGTAGATCTGATACACTGCCATGGATCATGGACTCGGGCGCTACACATCATCTATGTGGCGACCAGAGTCTACTTACAGGATACACTCAGATCCCTCCAGGACGTACAGTAGTGATTGCTAATGGCACGCATTCCCCTATCACTGGTCAGGGGGAGATTAGATTGACATCTTCTATGCAGCTTAAGAATGTCCTACATGCACCGCATTTTTCTATGAATCTGTTGTCAATTAGTCAGATTACGAAGGATCTCCATTGTCGAGCTATTTTTGATCCATCTTCTTTGATTTTTCAGGACATCCGTACGGGCAACGTGATTGGTCATGGCTATGAGCAAGGAGGCCTTTACCGTCTGAACCAGACCCCATTTGCCGGAACCACATCATCTCCTGCTGGATAAGTATCTCCTCTCCTGTGGCATCTGCGTTTTGGTCATTTACCGCTTCAGAAGTTGCGTCGAGTTCTACCCTATGGTCTCTCTCACACACCTATCCAGTGTGAGGCATGTCAGTTGGGAAAGCATCACAGGTCGTCCTTTCCCAGTCGTCCAGGTCGGAGTAGTAACTCCAAATTTGAGTTGTTTCATATAGATGTCTGGGGTCCGAGTCGTGTTCCCGATCATCAGGGACACAGGTTTTATATTGTATTTGTGGATGATTTCTCGAGAGTGTCATGGGTGTTTCTTATGAAAAATAAATCTGAAGCAGGAAATATTATTATCCATTTTCTAAATGAAATTCAGAATGTTTTCTCCACATCTGTCAAACTTGTGAGAAGTGATAATGCTTTAGAGTTATGCACCCACACTTTGGCCAATTACTACTCCTCAAAAGGGATTATTCACCAAACCTCTTGTGCTCATACATCTCAACAGAATGGGATTGCTGAAAGAAAACACCGTCACCTTTTTGATGTCACAAGATCTCTTCTTATGCAGAGTCATGCTCCCTACTCCTACTGGGGTGATGCAGTTCTTACTGCATGTTACCTAATCAACCGTATGCCCTCGTCTGTCTTGAATGAACAGATTCCTTTTTCACTCATTTATCCAGACAAGGATTTGTTCGCTCTTACTCCTCGTGTGTTTGGGTCAGTCGCATTCGTTCATCAGTTGTTGCCTGGCACTGACAAGCTCTCTCCTAAGGCTGTCAAGTGTGTCTTTGTGGGGTACTCCAGAACTCAAAAGGGGTACAAGTGTTTTGATCCAGTGCGTCGGCGGTATATGATCAGTGCAGATGTTACATTTTTTGAATCTGTTATGTATTTTTCAGCATCTGGAGACATGCAACTACCTCCTATACCTCCTGATGCCATATTAATGGCACCACCACCACTATCGCCACAAACACCACCACCACCACCGCCACCGCCACCACCACCGCCACCGCTAGTATCTCCACTACCATTCCATTACACCCGCAGGCTTCCTCCAGCTCATGGTCCTGACCCGTCAACTAGCTCGCCTATGGTATGTAATGAAAATATTAATGTTGATGGATCTGACGACATTTCACAGCAGGATGTATTGCGGGAGCATGGTGAGAATACATATGATTTGGATGTTCCAATTGCTCTACGGAAGCCGAAGAGAAATTGTGCCAAATATCCATTATCAGCAGCCGTGTCTTTTGAGAGGCTATCTGGAGACTTCAGGACGTTTGCATTGGCACTTTCAGCTACAGACATTCCACAGAATCATCATGATGCTTTGCAGGATGCTAGATGGCGGCTAGCAATGGAAGAAGAAATGGCGGCACTTCAATCCAGAGGAACCTGGAGCTTGGTTCCTATACCTCCAGATGTCAGCCCGGTGAGTTGCAAATGGGTGTTTACAGTGAAACACAATGCAGATGGTTCCATTGACAGGTACAAGGCACGCCTTGTTGCACGTGGCTTCACACAGACATACGGGGTAGATTACCTTGACACATTCTCCCCTGTGGCGCGTCATTCCACTCTGCGGATCCTGTTATCAGTTGCAGTTGCTAGAGACTGGCCGCTTTATCAACTGGACGTGAAGAATGCATTTCTGTATGGCGACTTGCAGGAGGAAGTCTATATGCAACAGCCACCTGGTTTTGCTGTTGAGAGGGAGTTTTCCAAGGTATGCAGATTACATAAGGCCATCTATGGCCTTAAACAGAGCCCCAGAGCATGGTTTCAGAAGCTTTCAGATCTTTTTGAGAAACAAGGATATAAACGCTCCAATGCTGATCATTCCTTGTTTGTACAGAAGACAGCTAGAGGTATCATTGTAATCATGGTTTATGTTGATGATATCTTGATTATAGGTGATGATGAGCAGGGCATTAAGCAGGCAAAGGAAAGGCTGGGGACCGAGTTTGTCACCAAGGACTTGGGAGTCCTTAGATATTTTCTGGGGCTGGAGTTTGCTAGAAATCCATATGGATTAGTAATGTCGCAGAGGAAGTATGTTACAGATCTATTGAGTGAGACATGTATGTTAGGGTGTCGACCTGCTACGACACCAATGGATCCTAGCATGAAGCTCTATGATGATGACACAGAAGAGGTGGACAAGAGAAGGTACAGAGAACTGGTAGGCAAACTACTGTATGTCACGATCACTAGACCTGATATATCATTTGCAGTGAGTCGTGTGAGCCAGTTCATGGAGCAACCACGTCAGGCCCATATGGATGCAATACACATGATTCTGAGATATTTAAAATCATCTCCAGGTGCAGGCTTGCTATTTAAGAAAGGAAAGGAGATCTCTATCACGGCTTGTGCTGATGCAGACTATGCAGGATGCCCCAAGGACAGGAAGTCCACATCAGGATTTGCAGTCTATGTTGGAGATGCTCTAGTTTCGTGGAGAAGCAAGAAACAGACAGTGGTAGCTAGATCCAGTGCTGAATCCGAATACAGGGCTATGGCCCAGGCTAGCACAGAAATGATGTGGGTGAAATCTTTACTTGCAGATCTATGTCTTGGTATACCTCTTCCTATGATGTTGGAATGTGACAATCAGGCCGCCTTGTTCATTGCAAACAACCCAGCCTTTCATGAGAGGACCAAGCACATTGAGGTTGACTGTCACTACATACGTGACATGGTTCAGAAGGGGTTCATTGCTACATCTCACGTCACATCAGAGAATCAGACTGCTGATATTTTCACCAAGGCATTACTTCGAGGCCCATTCCAGAAGTGTGCGTCCAAGCTGAGCATGATTGATATCTATGCTCCATCTTGAGGGGGAGTGTTGACGTATATAGAATAACTGTACCTCTTCGTTATTTTATTTTTCTGTTGTCCTCTTTATGTAATTTACCCATAGGCTACTCTCCTATATAAGAGAGCCTAGGGCTTATGGAATATATTAAGTCATTTGTTTTTCCCAACAATATCGTTTCGATATCGTGTCGATATCGATATATCGGCGATATATCGCCGATATATCGCTATATCTAGGAATCTTTCTGAAGAAAATGCCTGAAATCGGATATATCGATATATCGATTTCGATATCGGTCCCATGTCGATATCGATATATCGGCGATATATCAGGATACGACCTTCCATGATTAATAGAGATAATGATCATATCAGAGTCTCATCATTCATATTCTCAAGACCAGTCAAACTTATATTATAATTAATAGAAAGGCAATGACTTAAATATGGACCACATGATATTGGTATATAAATGATTAATTTGGGTAATTAGTGTAGGATGAGTAGAATGGGGCTTTACACACCAACAACTTAAAAGCCTGTTTCATTGCAAGTAGCTTTAAATTTTAATTGTCAAGGCCAAATTACTTGCTTTCTTTTGAAGCCACTAAATTTCCTATTATTTCTAATTAATAAGATTTACTCAACATTTGTTGATATTCTTTTCTCCCTATTACATGGATTGCAGGCAAAACACCTGCATTATGGTATTAGTTGAGTTGAATGTCAGTTTCTGCAGTAAAACATATCAGGTATGTATGTTATAGTTTTGTTCAAGGTATTATATAATGCTTTTATTCTCTTCTGATACATTTGGGATGCATGTAGATAATGTAATTCTGTTGTTACATGTTAACTGCTATGGAATTTATGCAATATAATTGTGACATGTTGTAGTTCTGTCGTTTATTGGTTAATTTGTGAATGTCATTCAAAGTAAATATGAAAAATTTTCCCTAATTTCCAGTTCCCTAGTGCGATTTCTAGAGAGTATGATATAACGGATGATGTGTAAACGGGTTTTCCAGATCCCCGGGAGCGGGCATCACAGATTGGTATCAGAGCAGTGGTACCCTGCTACATACATTCGTAGTATTATAGTTCTGATTGCATTAATAATCAGATAGCGACAATCCTCTGACTTGTCGCGAGTCTGAAGGGGAATATAACATTCAAAATCAATGACCACAGATGTCACCAATTGCTACTTATTTCCATATTGTATCCAAAGTAGAGAAAAAGCATAATAAAATTATCCGCGAACATCAACTATTGTAACTACGGATATTGATTCTTATACAGAACCATGGCGTCTAGTGCCGACCTTTCTATCTTTTTAATTGATTCTGGAACGATGAATGAACTTTGACTTTCTAACTTCAATAGGTAGAGGTGTAGATGCCCTAGATCATCCTTGTCACATTATGGGTCATGTGGCTAATTGATCATCATAAGACTAATAGTAAGATAGCTAGCAATGTGGATTGGTGGACATAAGACGATAGCAGACTGTCTGCTACTACAGCTCAACAAGTTTGACCTAACTTTTGGTATGGATTGAATGCGAGATCACCATGCCATGAGTAATTATTTCATGAAGACGATTGTTTTCAGGATTCTTGACTTAACCGAGTTTACCTATAAGGGTACATTACATGACTCCAAAATGGAGTATATCTCAGTGTTGAATGCTCGAGGACTTGTTGATGAGGAATGTGATTCATATCTAGCAATTGTCCGAGAGACATCTAATGGAGAACCGATGGCTCAGGACATCACGATAGTGTCAGATTACCCTAATGTGATCTTTAATGATTTGTCAGGTTTACCACCTGAAAAAGAGATTGAGTTCAAGGTTACATTATTACGATATACACTACCAACCTCGATGGCTCCGTACCGCATGGCACTAACTAATTTGAGAAAGGTAAAGGTGCAACTACATGAGTTATTTGACTTAAGTTTCGAGAGGCGAGCACTGTATCTTGAGGTGCTCCCATTCTTTTTGTTAAGAAGGATGAACTAATGAGATAATGCTTTAGCTACTAATAACTGAACAAGAAAACGATAAACAATCATTATCCACCGCCATACATTGATGATCTGTTTGATCAGATACATGGATCTTCGATGTTTTCAAAGATTGATTTCCGATCTGGCTACCATTAGCTGAGGATTCAAGAGTTGGATATTCCGAAGACAACATTCAAAAGCATAAGTAGTATGTTAAGCTGAACAAGTGTGAGTTATGGTTATCCAAAACCTCATTCCTTGGACATGTCATTTCTGGAGCAGGTATGTCAGTTGACCCTACGAACATTGAGGAAGTTATGTCTTGGGAATATTCCAAGACAATCACTCGAATTCGAAGCTTCCCTGGACTAGCGGGTTATTACATACGCTCCGTCAGTAGTTTTTCCTGAGTCATTCTTTTCCCAATACGAGAAGAGAGTCCTTTCATTGGAAATGATTTATGCGAGCAAGCATCAGGACATTGAAGGAAAGATTGACGACTGTGCCTATCTTTGCACTTCCTTCAGACACCCAGGATTATGTCGTATATACAGATGCTGCAAGAAAAGGTTTAGGAACGGTTCCAAGTCATGTGAGTGTTTATGCATCACAACAATTGAGGCCGCATGAGCGGAATTAACCCATCCATCGCTTGGAGTTCGTGGCGGTTGTCTTCTCTTTAAAAAAACTAGCGTCACTCTCTCTATGAGGTGAATTTTGATATCTTCATAAATCGCAAGAGTTTGAAGTACATCTATGATCAGAAAGAGCTAAACATGAGACAACATCGGTTGTTTGAACTACTGAAGGATTTGGATACATGATCTCTTACCATTCTGGTAAAAGAAACATGGTGGCATATGCTCTTAGCAGGAAAGCTCATGCACATATGACAAACTAGCTATATACATGAGATATACTCGTAACTTTGACTAATGGACATCCTCATAAGAGTGCGTCTACATCTACTGTCATACCTCCGCGATTCAGCAGTCTTTGGGATTGCATAATATAAGGATACAAGACATATCCTTGAATTTGAGACAGATGCATGCATGCCATCAAGGACAAACGTGATGATTTTATGGGGACTAAGTCTATTTTGTGGAAGGTTGGCTGGGTAATTGCGCCCAACAATGAGTAGTTGCGCAGAGATATTCTTGATAAGGCACATAGTTCACGATTGTCTATTCTTCTTGGCAACACAAAGATGTATCGAGATCTAGGTCTACATTCTGGCAGGACGGAATGAAGCGAGATGCAGCATGTCATGTTAGCAAGTGCATGATCTATCAGATGGTCAAGGCTGAACATAAGAGACCACCATGGTTATTACAGTCTCTTCCCTTTCTCGAATAAAAGTGGAAGAGTACTTCTATGGATTTTGTCACGGGACTAGTAAAGACACTAGGTGATCACGATGCTATTTGGATGTTGTTGACAGATTCCAAGTCTGTCCATTTCATACATATCAACATAACCTACACTCCATCTAGGCTGGCTAGATTACATGTGCAAAAAAATATTATCAAATTTTATGATATACCACATGGCGTAGTGTCTGATGGAGATTCGAGTTTTATATCTCACTACTGGTACCGGCTTATGTCAACACCACAGACAGAGCTGAAGATGAGTTCTGCATACGATACACAATGTGTTATTCAGACACTTGAGGATTTGCTACGTGCATGTACTCTAGAGTAGAAATGATCCTGGAAGGACCACCTGTCATTGGTAGAACTCCCATACAACGACAGTCATTATTCCAGTATTGGTATGGCATCATTCGAAGCCCTATACGGGCGGAGATGTCTCGCACCTCTCAGTTGGCGTAAGGTAGGTGAACATACTTTTTACTCTTTAGATCTCTTAGGGAAGGGACTACGAGAACTGTTGATCGATCTTGTAAGTAGAATGCTTCTGATGACTCAGAGCTGCTAGAAGAGCTTTGCAGACCGTCAGAAAAGAAATTTGGAGTTTCATGTAATCCGATCCTCTTCTCTTAATCGATTCAAATTGTAACTTATCAATATTTAACTTAATCCTTCATATTGATGGAAATTCCTGAAAACACAAGAAGGAGATTGAGTGTTTCTACGAGTATCTCCCATGAAGGGAGTACAGAGATTTGGTGCTCATAGCAAGTTGACACCACGATACGTTGGATTATTTGAATTTTTTAGTCGTATGTGTAAGGTGGTCTATCGAGTAACCCTTTCTCCACACCTATCAATTTAAGGAATTCCGAGTACGACCTTCACCACGTCATCAGCTACGAGAACCTTGACGTGGAGTCAAATTTGATTTACAAAGAGAAGGTCAATACAAATACTCGATTATGTTTTGAAAAAAAAGCTTCACAACAAAGAGATTCTCCTAATAAAGGTGCTATGGCACCGACATGATGTCAAAGAGGCAACATGGAAGACAAAAGTGGATATACGGGCACGATACCTACAACTCTTTCAGGTAATTGTCAAAACAAGCCCATTTAATTATATATATTGAAAGAACACGACTTGTTTTCCCTTTGAGGTTTTTATGGGTTCAAAACTCTTTAAGGTTTTTATGGTCAGATGAGATCCAAACAAGACACAAAGTGACCTTGACCCGAGTCTCGAGGACGAGACTCCCTTTGAGGTTTTTATATTTGTAACATCCGGATCCGAATGAACTGAAGCTCCTGTCAAGAAAGGATGTTGCAAGCAAGTTTGGATCTCCAAAGTGGAGATATTCAAAGGTACATATCTCTCTTCACTTTACTTTCATTAAAGTCAATGTTAGAGTCACTAATTCAGTTTTTTTTATGTTGCTATCCATCAGGTATTTTATCTATTGTTGTATGTTAGATACAACCACAAAATCCCTCCAAACTTAGAGGATCAAAGGTACAATCTTTCCCCATCCTCTTGCTGCCTTCCATGCATGATTCAATCACTTAAATTGCATCTGAAATTAGATGACAATGTGAAGTTTAACATGGAATTCAACAAAACATTACAACCATTATATATGCTGTTGATTTCTTAAAATTTTGAGGATAAAAATTTGGGTTTAGTATGAAGATTAATATAAGTTCAGGCCATTAATTAGCCACAATTTTTAGTACAGAAAAATAGAAATTTGGGGGAAAATGAAATGTATTTTCTTATGGAATCCTGAAAAGGATGAAACAATTCATAAATAAAGAATATAATATAAGTAACTGAGCCTCCAAAATTCCTAAAAAAAACTCAACCTCAAAACAGGATGACTTACCTTTATAATTGAAAACAATGACTCCTATTAATCAACTGCATGTTCTTTACATCAAGGACATGTTTAATTACTATTTTCAATGATAAAGAGAGTCCTAAAGTTGATTATAAGATACTTTGATGCACTTGTGGCTAAAGATGCATTATTTTTGGATGAAATCCTAATAAGGATGATGTCAATGCTTATAAACTAAACAGAATTCATATCAAAATACTGTCATATCCCCTAACAGATGTGCTGTAGACAACAACTCGAGACTGTGACCTGTTCTAAATATAACAACCATTAGATCACACCGACCAAGAATTCCAACTGCTGACATGGACATTCATAGAGTGATTGTTATGAACATGCTCGAAGAGATGATCATGTGCCATTAACCTCCATATGTTTGGTCCAAGGTGGAAAACAATATGTACCTATGAATAATGCATTATTAATATCACAATTTGGTGGCATGGGTAGATGCTCCTATAAGAACATATGCCCCTAAGGATCTATCCATATAGCTTTTACAGTTGCTTGAGTCGCAATGTGTTGAGGTTTCATCCAGGTTACAAACTAAAATTTGTTATGGGTTTCTTGTCTACATGACAACCTATATAATATACATATGCACAAATGGTGAAACCCATAGATTCCTGGCTGAGGAAATCATAATGTATATGTGTAGCATTATAACATCCTAGAGTGACCCATGAACTAATCTACTTTGCTATCTACACGAACAATGTCTACGCGATTCACAGTGATAGGTAATAGCTTCCCGATAACCCCTTTATAGTATATAGCATTGACATTTTCTGAGAATCCATCTTTTAAAATATTATAACTCTTCTCTCAAAGTCAATAAATGATTTCTCAAGATCTTTACGAATAAGAAGTCATCAATCAATGATCATTATGTATAGTCTACTATTCATACAATCTATTATATATATAGGATGTTATGGCAAATGATCAGAAAACACCCCTCCTTTGATGTCTCAACTGGAACTGGTACAATTGAGACATGATTCTTGTTTAGGTACCATATAAAACAAAATGATAAAGACTAGCTAGATCCATATCCAAAGCATAGATGGTGATATTATGATTTTAGAAATAATAAGATGTGACCACAAAGATCGATCATCTTCATAAATTAATCTTTTTGTGATACTCTACTATTTATACATATCATCAAAGATAGGTAGTGACAAAATACCTAGAATTGTAAAGTCGACCATTGAAGAGATTGAGAAATGATGGGGTAGATGAATAAGTGAAATCAATGCTGAATCATTTATATCAATAAGATCGTTGATCAAAAAGACCTAGATCTTTACAATTAACCACATAAAGGATTAAGAAAGGATGAGGGATCAAGTTATTGATGACTGATAATTAAGAGTGCCAGTCATGGTGACCTTTACGCCTGACTGTGCGAGGGTGCGGTGACCCTCAGCTGGGCAGGAGATTAGGAAGCCCAGTTAGGGCAGCGGCTGCTTTGTGCGCGGGTCTAGGATCCCAGTCTTTTTCTCGGTTTTTTTCGCGAGCGCTCGCAGTTTTTACGCGTCTCTAGGATCCACAGGTTTACTTTTAAAGACCAGTTCCGCTGACCCTTGTTCTTTAGGGTACCTAGGCTGGAGGACCCTTGGTTTTTTTTCGAGCTCGTTAGCCCGTACCGGTCGGGCCGGTTTTTCTTTTAGAGCGACTTTTCTAGAGAGTCTCTCTCACCCATCTCAGTGGCGTAGTTTTGCAGTAGATCTATCCCTCTTTTGGACCACCTTCCAATTAGAGGGTGAGACAGAAGAGCCTTTTGTAGGCTACCTCACCGCTTGAGTTTTGTTTATTTTTCGCCAGCAGACTTGGCGATGCTACATCTGAATCATCCATGTATACATCTGAATCCTCTATGGCTACATCTGAATCAGTTACAGTTGAAATTGGAAGAGTTACATTGAGATTGGATTGAATCACAAATGAGTTGGACTAAAGTTGAATTACAATTGAGTTGGTTACATGGGAGCTTGATTTAATCAAGTTGGTTGTAGTTGAGTATAGTTTCCATTGAACTAGTTATTGTCTCGCCAGTAATTCCTGACGAAGTGAAAAGACCAGTTTATAAAAATCATCCTTATCAGACTACAAGCTACTATCACAGTTGTTTGAAATAGCTAGTGGACGTGTTGGGAACTTAGTTAGGATGCATTTTACTCCACCGCATGCCTACGGAGGCACTCTAACCCTAAGGCTACTTACTACCTTAGAGTCATAGTATGAGGTCTTACCCAGACCAAGACCACAGACCATCCACTAAGCTTGAGAAAATCAACAAGGAAAGAATTAAAACCCAGATCCATCATATACTCTTACTATAATCAATCCACAAGATTCTTAAACATCATTATAAGCATTAATAGAGATAATGATCATATCAGAGTCTCATCATTCATATTTTCAAGACCACTAAGTTTGAGAAAATCAACAAGGAAAGAATCAAAACCCAGATCCATCATATACTCTTACTATGATCAATCCACAAGATTCTTAAACATCATTATAAGCATTAATAGAGATAATGATCATATCAGAGTCTCATCATTCATATTCTCAAGACCAGTCTAACTTGTATTATAAATAATAGAAAGGCAATGACTTAAATATAGACCACATGATATTGGTATATAAATGATTAATGTGGGTAATTAGTGTAGGATGAGTAGAATGGGGCTTTACACACCAACAACTTAAAAGCCTGTTTCATTGCAAGTAGCTTTAAATTTTAATTGTCAAGGCCAAATTACTTGCTTTCTTTTGAAGCCATTAAATTTCCTATTATTTCCAAATAATAAGATTTACTCAACATTTGTTGATATTCTTTTCTCCCTATTACATGGATTGCAGGCAAAACACCTGCATTATGGTATTAGAAGAGTTGAATGTCAGTTTCTACAGTAAAACATATCAGGTATGTATGTTATAGTTTTGTTCAAGGTATTATATAATGCTTTTATTCTCTTCTGATACATTTGGGATGCATGTAGATAATGTAATTCTGTTGTTACATGTTAACTGTTATGGAATTTATGCAATATAATTGTGACATGTTGTAGTTCTGTGGTTTATTGGTTAATTTGTGAATGTCATTCAAAGTAAATATGAAAAATTTTCCCTAATTTCCAGTTCCCTAGTGCGATTTCTAGAGAACATGATATTACAGATGATATGTAAACGGGTTTCCCAGATCCGCGGGAGCGGGCATCACAAGGAGTCCCAGCATCGACTTTTTGCAGAACTTCGTCAGGGACATATGACAGCCAGAGATTACTTTATCCGATACACAGAGCTGTCACGACATACACGAGCAGCTGGCGCATTTCCAGAGGAGAATTTGAAAAAGTTCATTAGCGGCATGCAAGAAGAAGTACAGGAGAAGCTGGCTGGACTACACATCACTTCCATCTTCGAGGCTACCGATGTTGCAGAATAGTTCGAGGACATCAGAGGGAGACGTTTCGGTAGCTTGTCTGGAGCAGTGCCTAGACTACAACGATCTTTTGGACCGATATGTCAATCGTTTCAGCCGCAACGGTCAGCCAGACGGTTCCGACCTACAGGTTCGTCCTTCACAGGCAGTGCTCGCTCTTATCCATCGACTACTTTAAGAGGAGCACTTGCCGGACGTGACACAGATTTCGCTTGACCATCTGGGTCGCAGCTAGCAGATAGACCACCTACAGGACCAGCACAGAGCACAGACACGACTACTCCACCTACTCGACCAATCCGATATTACATATGTCACGAGTGGGGACATTACCGATCACAATGCCCATAGGCTTCTGGTGAGCCTCAGCCACGGCCTTCACAGTCGCAGCCTCATGCACAACGTTCAGGGAGTTTCCCTAGTAGGAACTCTAACTTCAGGCGACCGCAACAGAGACAGACGCAGAGTGTGGCAGGTTCCAGTGCCGCACCAGCCATTCAGGCGGAGATACATACAATTACTGAGGAACATGCACGTTCAGCGGCTACTGTGGTGAAAAGTATGGTCACAATCTTGGGCTGACCTTTCCATGTTCTATTTGATTCTAGTGTGACGCATGCTTTTCTTTCTTCAAGGCTACTTGCTTCTTTAGGTAGAGTCGCAGAGACTCTCTCTTCTCCATATCACATCCGAGGGCCAGGTGGCCAGTTGTTCATTATTTCACTGATAGTCAGGCACTTGCCCATACTAATTGACGGTCACGAGATGATCACAGCTTGTCTACTTCTGCAGCTTGATGAGTTCGACTTGATTTTGGGGATGGATTGGTTATCCACTCATCATGAACTTGTTGATTGCTTTAGGAAGACGGTTGTCTTCAAAATTCCAGATCTACCCGAGTTCACTTTTGAGGGTACTATACATGACTCTACCATGGAGTATATTTCGGTGTTGCGAGCTCAGCGACTTGTTGATCAGGGTTATGATTCATATCTTGCATTTGTTCGGGAGGTATCTGATCAGGAGCCGATGACACAGGACATTCGAGTAGTATCAGAATACCCAGATGTGTTTCTTGATGAGCTACCAGGATTACCTCTTGAGAGAGATATCGAGTTCGAGATTGCATTGCTGCCAAATACACAGCCGATCCTTGTGGCACCATATCGTATGGCACCAGCTGAGTTGAGGGAGCTGAAGGTGCAGTTATAAGAGTTACTTGATTTAGGATTCGTGAGGCCGAGCACTTCACTTTGGGGTGCTCCGGTTCTATTTGTAAGGAAGAAGGATGGATCCATGAGATTATGTATCTGTTATCGGCAACTGAACAAGAGTATGGTGAAGAACCGTTATCCATTGCCACGCATCGATGATTTGTTCGACCAACTCCAAGGATCTTCGTTATTCTCGAAGATCGATTTTCGATCAGGCTACAATCAGGTGAGGATTCGAGAGTCCGATATTCCTAAGACAACTTTCAGGACTTGTTATGGACACTACGAGTTTGTGGTGATGCCGTTTGGACTCAACAATGCACCTGCGGCTTTCATGGATATGATGTACTGGATTTTCCGTCCATATTTGGACAAATTTGTGGTGGTATTCATTGATGATGTGCTCATATATTCTCGGAATGAATGGGATCATGCAAATGATCTACGGATTGTGTTGGACACATTGTAGGAGCACAAGCTATTTGCGAAGCTAAGCAAGTGTGAGTTCTGTTTGTCCCAAGTCTCATTTCTGGAACATGTTATTTCTGGAGGGGCATCGCAGTTGATCCTGCAAAGATTGAGGCAGTCATGTCTTGGGAGCAGCCCAAGACAGTTACTCAGATTCGGAGCTTCCTCGGGTTAGCGGGCTATTACAGACCCTTTGTCAGCGGATTTTCATGCATTGTTCGCCCTCTGACATGACTGACGCAGAAAGGAGTCCCATTTATTTGGGACAATTCATGTGAGCAGGCCTTCCAGACACTGAAGGAGAGATTGACTACAACGCCTATTCTTGCTCTTCCTTCTGGCACTCAGGACTATACGGTATACACAGATGCATCTGGAGAAGGTATATGAGCAGTGTTGATGCAGAGAGGACATGTGATTGCTTATGCATCACGGCAATTGAGGGTGCACGAGCGGAACTACCCCACACATGACTTAGAGTTGGCGACAGTTGTCTTCACCTTGAAGATCTGGCGCCATTACCTATATGGGGTGAATTTTGAGATTTTCACAGACCACAAAAGTCTGAAGTACATCTTTGATCAGAAGGAGCTGAACATGAGGCAACACAGATGGCTTGAGCTACTGAAGGATTACGATTGCACGATCTCTTATCATTCCGGTAAGGGAAACGTGGTGGCTGATGCACTTAGCAGGAGAGCGCATGCAGAGGGTACGACGAACTGGCTATACACGTGGGATATGCTTGCAGCTTTGACCGATTGACATCCTCAGGAGAGCGCATCCATTTTTATCGTCGTGCCTCCACGATTTAGCAGTTTGTGGGATCGCGTCATCGACGGCTAGAAGACAGATCCATGGATTAGAGATAGTTACATGAGCGCCGTCAAGGACAAGGTTGGTGATTTTGTTGTGGCAGACTCTATTTTACGGAAGGCAGGACGGATCGTTGTGCCCAATGACGAGCAGTTGCGTAGAGACATACCTGATAAGGCACACAGTTCACGGTTATCTATCCATCCTGGCAGCACCAGGATGTATCTTGATCTGCATCTACATTTCTGATGGGATGGAATGAAACGCAATGTGGCGCAACATGTCAGCAGATGCATGACCTGTCTGATGGTCAAGGCCGAACACAGGAGACCACCAGAATTACTGCAGTCTCTCCCCATTCCCAAGTGGAAATGGGTGAGCATTTCTATGGATTTTGTCACAGGATTGCCGAAGATACCAGGTGATCATGATTCCATTTGGGTCGTTGATAGATTATCCAAGTCAGCCCATTTCATACATGCAACACGATTTACACTCTATCTAGATTGGCCAAGCTTTATGTGCAGAATATCATCAGGCTACATGGTATACCACGAGAGGTGGTGTCTGACTGGGATTCGAGATTTACATCGCACTATTGGCATCAATTCATGTCAGCACTATAGATAGAGCTGAAGATGAGTTCTTTGTATCATCTGCAGAGAGACTGGCAGAGTGAGCGCACTAGATAGACACTCGAGGATTTACTTCGCGCATGCTCCTTGGAGTGGAAAGGGTCCTGGAAGGACCATCTGCCGTTGTTGGAGTTCACGTACACCAACAACTATTATTCCGGTATAGGCATGGCACCATTCGAAGCCCTATACAGGAGGAGATGCCTCACACATCTCAGTTGGCGTGAGGTAGGTGATCATGCTCTTTACTTCGTAGATCTCTTGGAGGAGACTGCGAGAGTTGTTGATCTTGTGAGACGGAGGCTTCTGATGGCACAGAGCCGCCAGAAGAGCTATGCAGACTGTCGGAGAAGGGACTTGGAGTTCCAGGTAATCCAATTTTTTCCTCTTCATCATTCAATTATGACTTATGTATGTTCAATTTAATCTCATACTAGATACCATTCCTGTAAATTACAGGTGGTAGATCGGGTATTTCTCTGTGTATCTTCCATGAAGGGAATTCAGAGGTTTGGTGTTCGTGGCAAGCTGACACTACGATATGTTGGACCATTCGAGATTCTTGCTCGTATAAGGAAGGTGACCTATCGGGTTGCCCTTCCTCCACATCTTTCTGCTATCCACAACGTCTTTCATGTATCCAACTTGAGAAAATATGTGCACGATCCTCGGCACATCATCAGTTACGAGAATTTAGACGTGGAGCCTGATTTGACATACGAGGATAGGGCAGTCCAGATACTTGACCGTACTGTGAAGAAGCTTCGCAGCAAAGAGATTTCATTGGTCAAGGTTTTGTGGCACCGTCACGGAGTCGAAGAGGCGACATGGGAAACCGAAGCCGACATGCGGGCACGATACCCGCAACTTTTCTGAGGTAATAATCAAAACAAGCCTTTGTAATTATATATATGTTAAAGGAATATGACTTCTTTTCTCTTTGAGATTTTTATGGGTTGAAAACCCTTTGAGGTTTATATGACCTTAAGAAATTCAAACAAAACATCTAATGACCTTGACTCGAGTCTCGAGGACGAGACTCCCTTTGAGGTTTATATATTTGTAACATCCGGGATCCACGTAAACCCGAACTCGATCCGATTTGGGTCCGATTAACCCAATAAAGTTGTTGGTCACTACCAAACAACCTAAAACGATCAATTGATCGTAAATCAAAAGTAGTTCGGGTGAAATCGACTGAAAATCGGCAACTTCGTAATGCACGCCGCGAAAAAGCTGCGACGCAAATTCGGAAACAACAAAACAAATCGAGACCATCATTTGATCCGATTCGATGAAACAAGAGCAACGGAATTGACCGTTCATCAATCGGAGATCGTTTGATATTTTAAATCACAAAATTTAACCTCAAATCAAAACCGTATCACGAAAATTCGGGTATTCAAAACCCGATCGAAAGTATATGATTATAATAATCATTTTGATCGTCGTTCAAAGACGGTCAAAACATGGTATTAAGCACTTGAATCCGAAACTTAATGTGAGATTTAAAGGGCATTTTGATTTTTCAAATAAAGGAGACAATTGGTTTAAAAAAAACAATATATATAAATATTTTTATTCTGTTGTCTCTGGACTGCACTCAACATGTGCCATTTTTCTTTCCAACATCTGTCAACGCCCCAAACCCTCACTCTCCCTATTTAATATCACCAAAGCCCCCTCTTTTCTTCTACATTCCAACGTGAGAGGATCCTCCCTCTTGTTCTACTGCTACTCATTCTTCACAATCAACCATTTTATGCTTGATCTCCTCCAAGTTTGAAGCAAACTCCGTAAATACAATCCTTCTTCCATTGTTCCATTTCAAATTCAGCCCTCTCTCCATCTTCTTTCCTCAAATCTCCCACATTTTTTCTGCAATTGACTGTAGAGCAATAACCCCTGCTCCTTTATCGAATGACTGCAACATGCAGCCATAAATATTTCTATTTCAAGTAAAATTTTCTTTTTCCAGGTAATTACTGCTCCAAGAACTGCATTACTTCCTTCCAAAAAATAAATTTGGATCTAATTAGGTACCTGCCTATACCTCCTATTTGCTGCCATTCATGCACATCCCTATCTATTGCTGCCACACATGTGATTTACAAATGATTAGATCATATACTCTGTTTGTTTTTTTTAAATGGTGGGATGGAGTTGGTAACAGATTTTGTTGACTTGGATGTGATTTATCTTAAGTTCAGTCTAGGGTTTAAAAATATACAATAATAATAAATTGAATTTTAGAATGTTGGATACTGGCGGGTTGGCGGCTGTTTATAGCTATAAAATTTTTGGTAATGGATCTTTGATCACTCGTCAGAAACTTTTCTCTCCTATAGTCAGAATCCACATTTTTTTACTCTAGTAAACCATTAACATTAATTTGCTCCCTAAATAAAAGGTTGATTGTATCGATTCTTCACTGTAAACATCAGGATTTTCCTTCTTTGAGGATATCCCAGAACTCACTTCCTCCTTGAAGAAGCACGATTATAATTATGTGAAAAAATAACCACTGTTTAATACTATTAGGCAAATAAATGTTAAATAAAAAAATTATTCTTACAATATTAAGATCGTAAGGATGCTTGTTGATAAAGAATTAAATAACTTCGTTGATTTAAATCAAGAGTATGAACTACCTGATTGAAATCAAAAGTATGACCCAGTTGTTTATACTCAAAAGAGTGGGCTAATTATGATATAATAATGATATTAGTATATAGAAATGCATACTCCATAACACTGTAATGATACTTGTTTCACTTGCATTTCATTATGATGCTTGCCTCACTTAGGCCTGTATAATTTTGCTTGCTTTTCTTATACTGCATGTGTATATGTGTGCGTGCTTTTGATAAATATTATTTTTCTTGACCTTGCACATGCCTCAGAAGTATTTCAAGTTGTAAATAAAATGAATGAAACGGTTCTCTAGGTTTCACATTACAAATTTCCATGATTTTTATGTATTTACCCCTGCTAGAAACCCTATAATTGCACAAGTCCATAAATACTATGCACAGTTAGGATCCACACCTTTTGGTCATTGTGACATCTGCCGTGTGCTCTTTTCCTATACATTGCATATGCGTAGAAGAATCCAAGCTGATCGTTAGTAGTAAGTTCTGACTCAAGGCCAAACGTATAAAAAAGAAGAAGAAGAAGAGAAAGTATAAGAGGAGAGAGTAATTCTTGAGATGTGGTTTTGGCTTGGTTAATTGTCAAAAAAAATTTAACGTGAACCCAAAACTAATAATCAATTCCTAATCTCATATCCTTATTGAGGAAGTAGGAAATACCATTAGTAGAATATAAATAATCTTCTCTTATAAAGTCAACAAATGAATTCCTTAGATCATTGTGAATAGAAATCCACAACCAATTGATCCTTGAATCATATACATATATCACTAAAGAAAAGTTGTAATAAATACCTAGATCTCTACGTCATCTTGAAGAGAGACATAAGAGGGTCTAAGTAGTCGAGGCAGGAAGGAAAATGGTAAATCAATGGTGATTAATAATTAAGAGTGCTGGTCATGGCGATCTTTACACGTGACCATGCGAGGGCGCGATGACCCTCAATTAGGCGGGAGATAGGAAGCCCAGTTCGGGCAACGACCGCCAAGTGCGCGGGTCTAGGATCCCAGTCCCTTTTCGGTTTTTACGCGAGCTCGCAGTGTTTTTACGCCTCGTTGGGATCCCGACTTTGACCAGTTTCGCTGACCTTTTGTTTTAGGATACCCAGGCGGGGGATCCTCGGTTTCAGTTTTCGTACGAGCTCGGTTGCCCGTTACCGGTCGAGCCGTTTTTCTAGAGTGACTTTTCCGGGAAGTCTCTCACCCGTCTCAGCGGCTTAGTTTGGGAGTAGTCCTATCCCTTTATTGGGCCGCACTTCCAACTAGAGGCTGAGACGGAAGAGCCATTTGTAGGCTACCTCACCGCTTGAGTTTTACAATCGCCAACAGACTTGTCGATTCTACATCCTGATCATCCATATCTATATCTACATCATCTAAAGTTGCATCTGAGATAGTTGAAGTTGAGTTTGAAGAAACTAAAATCAAAAGTTGTGGTGGTAGGAAATGACTACCCATTAGACTTGAGAATCAAGTAAATTCATAAACAATCCAATTCCATCTTTCAAATTGTCAAAATCCACAGATCTGATATCTGATCAATATGATAATCTATATATATACATACACTCATACAATTATGAGCATTTGATTACGAAATAATCAGGTTGTGTATGAAAAATGTTGGAATAATGGGTGCTTATGGGAGATGCTTACAAGAGACTGAAAACCTTTTTACTTACGCAAGTATATGTTAACTTTACTTGTTCCACCTTTCTACTTACTTGCTTTTGAACATATTAAATGTCTATTTATTTTTTTTAAAGTTTTGGGAGGTACCAGCAACCGTTGACGCCTCTTTTTTCCCAACATGTTTTGGCAGGCAAAAAGCCTGCTGCTCAGTAACTATTGATGACATCATGTGACCGTGTATATACTAGTCAGTATGTTGCTTTTTGTCTCAGTTTTTGGTTCAGTTTATGATGTAAATGCTTCCCCTTCTCTTCTGTACAAAGTTTTGGGATATACTGTGTATAATGGCAGATTCTTGTACATGATGTAATTATCTGAAAATTATGAAATGAAATGGTCGTGGCACTTACTTTCTTGTCTCTGTGGTTTGTGTAAAGATTGTGAATGTGATATGCAAATATAACAGTGCGGAAATTTTTTTCCCTATTTTTCTTTAATTTGTGCGATCTCTAGCGAATGAAATGCCGCGAAAATGTCGTAAACGGGTACCCAGATCCTCGGGGGTTCACAGGGGACCACACAAAAATGATCGCACACATGTTTGTCAGAAAAGGAGTTTCTCTAGAGAACTCGAAGAATTATGTAGTGCCTCGAACTTGACTCTGAACCAATCATCAAAATCTAAAAAACTGAACTGTAGAGTTTAAAATCTGGCTGTTCTGAAATTTGGAAAATATGAAAATCAGAATTTGACCTGTAACTCTACACAATACTCCCCCTTTCTCTCATACTTGTCGGAAAACAATGACATCGACTAAGTTGGTAAGAGACAAGAAAATGGGGAGAGAAAAATCACACAAGCCGCCTCCCATTTTTTTTCGATTTTTCTATTTTCTATGCCGTTCAATTTTTTTCGGCTTTTCACTTTTTTTTCAGGACATTTTTACTCAACTATTCCAATTTTTTTATAGTCGTCTTTGCCTTTTTTTTCCAAATAGGCCATTGATTTTTTTCCCGTCCTCTCTCTTCTTCTTTTTTAATTATCTTTTGGTTCATTTGGGCCCTTACAATAGCAGAAATTTTTTTTCAAATAAAAAATGCGACCCACTTGGCCCTTATTTAGGACCCTACTTGGGAACCCCTCACAGGAGCCGCCTCGATGGGGCTTTGCTCTTGTCGATGCCTGGAGCAAAGTCTGATGGAGCTTTGTCGCCTGTGGAGATTGATGGGGCTCACAGTTCGACTATTCTTGCCGCATGGAGCTCGACCTGGGTTACAATATGGCGCCGCATGCTCGATATGGCACCGCCTGCGCGAGGTGGAAGTGTCGCTCCTTGCTGGGATCCCACCAAGAGAAGAATCGTGAGGGGAGGAGAAGGTGCGATATGGAGCTGCACGTGGAGTAGAGGAGGCTTCCTCAGAGAGGTTCGATGCCACCGTCGCTCAATGGGCGCATGCTCGATCGCTGATGCTGGAGAAGATCAGAGGTGTTGTAACGCCTCTTGGTGATGCCCTGGAATGTCTGCATTTGACTGGAAGGGGAGAGAGCGACGATGCTGCCTGCTGCCTGGAGCCGCCTGTGATAAGGGCAACCCCGCCTGGAGGTCATAATCGGGATCTGCTGGGGGGGGGCGCAACCCGTGGGTATGGAGCGAGGGCTGCTAGGCGCATGTCATTGCCTCCGCCTGGAGGCGAGGCACAATGCGCAGAAGGGGAGAGGCCACTCTGATACCATGTTCTTCTTCGTTAACGTTAGGATTCTGAGGAACCCACGTGTTGGAGTCGTGCGTTGCCTGCTGGGGTGCTTTGGGTGGTACCGCCATGAAGATGAGGGCATCCCGCCTCCTTCACGAGAACAAGGTGATGATTCTGTGAAGAACATGAACTGAAGCGCTCGGGATGTTGTGCGCGATTGGGCACGAGATGACTTGTAGATCTCTGCCTAGAGATATATGCATGCCCCGCCTGGAGATCAGAATGTTGAGAACTTGTTGTCGCCTCAATCTGTGCATACTGTGTGATGACTCAAGTAGGGTTTCATATGAAACCCTAGAATAATAAACATGATATTCAGGAATAAATCTTCAGATCTTGAGTATATAATAGTAGTCTTCAATAACAAATCACCAAAATCAAATCGTTAGGGTTTTAACAAAAACCCTCGAACCGAATCTCGAGAATAAAGAACATGAAAACCACGAGAATCGTACACGTTCTGATACCCTGTTAGAAACTACGAATGCGGAAGCTGATAGCAGAGATAAATAATAAAATATCATGGAACATCGAGATTTTTACGTGGAACCATACTCCATAAGGAGCGAGATGAAACCATGAGAGAACGCCTTAATGGGCTGATGTGTTCATTGCACTTTCTCATGTGATACAGGAGGTCTGGGGCTTCTTATATAGCCCCCATAGACCCTTCAAGTCCCACCACCTGTAGATGTGAGAATAAACACTGGATGTGGTAACCCATCTATCAAGAGCGACACATATACTCCAACATGGTACTTAGGCGAAGCTATAGGTGGAGGTGCTGGAGCTAGGCTAGAGCATGTGGAGGTGGCTATGGATAGGCAATAGAGAGAGGCGTTGTAGGTGGTAATAGAGATGAATGTGCGAAGGCAGTGATGAAGGTGCCATGGTGTTGTACTTGGAGATAGCGATGGAGGTGTGAAGGGGGCGATGGAGTTGTTCGGTTCATACCTAGGGTCCCAAGCCCTAGGGCTCTGATACCATGCAGTTAGATGGAAAACTATTTTCCATGTGTATATTTCTCAATAAAGAAGCCCCTACCTTATATAAGGAGGGAAAATTAAAGGGGACCCCTTAGGGTAAAAAAGAAGAAACGAAAGAGGACAAAATATTCATATAATAAGCTTTAATATTAATTTTTTCCAATATGACAAGTAATGTCTTAGGAGAGTGAATGTTTCTTAATAAGGGTAGTAAATCATCCTTAGTTTTTTCATATTGGGCATGCCCACCATTAACTGAACGTGGATATGTTCGTGTCTTCAAAGTTAGGAAATCTAAGGGTTTCCCAAAGCCTCTTACCAAAGAAATAAAGTGGTAAGGGAATGCCATTATCTTTAAGCCACATAGCATTGCAGATTCCCTCTCGACCAGTGTAAAGTCCGAGCTCTAAATCTTTCGATCAACATGAATGTCAGATATGAGAGTTGAGAGCAAATTGCAGAAGCCCTTAAGGTCTCCAGCAACTCCAAAGTCCAATAAGTATTTTTTTTTAATTGGAAGAGTTAATGATTTCACCTCTACACATTATCTTTGAAATAGTTGATGATGTCCATTGAAGTCTCAAGCACCCTCAAAGTAGATCAAATTGCACACCTTTTATGAGAAGCCTTTCTTGCCACAATGTCCAACAAGGAAAATAATTTTTTTATGGTCTACTCAAATAGGATCAATATGGTCCTTTCTAGAAAAGTAGGTAAGGTTATAAGAACATCTACTTCACTTCACCTGCCAAGAGTCACAACTAGACATAATACCATCAATAGAAGCGAGTGCTATTGTTGAATAACAACAAATTGCAAGAATGTAACATTGACTTGGCCGAGGTTGTTGCATGGCTTGAAAAATTGTGGAGTTAAAACTTACCATTACAAGCCTCCTTAGTGACAGAGCTGGTTGTTTCCAGCACAAAAGAAATAGAAAGTAGGGTAATGAGTTCTGGCATGATCCTTGAGAACCTATCGGTAAGAGTAACATGGATAGTATCATACTTATGAGGGATCATATTTTGAACTCAAAATTTTTGAAATTGGGAGGATTTGCCTAATCCCAATAATTCCATAATTCATTCTCAACATAAGATTCTTGATCACTGGGAATAATTCCATCAACACCTTTTTTTTTGGGTAAGTTAGTATTTCTATTCAAGAAACAAGAGGAGAGAAATCCAATCCCTGAACATGCATGATGATGCACTCGGAGCATGATAACCATCAAAGGAAGCATCAAACGATTCAGAATTTCTAAGATTACACATGGTTGTAGAAGACATAAGTCTAGCACAGTCTTTAATAGGGCCAAGTTTTGCACTCACCCCAAAAGTGATGATGTTTTGAAGGAATCACCTCCTGTGGTTTCTTTTGGTTTTCCACAGTTAGAGAAAATGCAAAAGCAAGATAGAATCATCTAGAAGAAGATGATGGAAGGTTACGTCAAACTCGGAAGAGGGAAACTGAAGAGGAAGCATGGTCATCCTAACTCACCCTCTCTCAACGTTCACCTTCCTTCTCTCCATTACACTCGGCCTCCTCGCCCCTGCCTATATGGAACCTTCCATCTCACCCTCAACTCCTTAGGCTGTCAAAATACTAAAACAATTAGGAATACCTTAACTTATCCTCCTTCACACATGCCTTCCCTCTCTCCCTCGCACTTTACTGTCCTCGCACACAACCTTAAAGGAATCTTCCTTCTCACTTCCTTCGGCTACAGAAACATTATAACCTTCCTTGCCCCCTTCCTGAAGGATAAGTATGCTATTAAAGCATATCACCTCTAAATTACCCTCAATACAAAAAGATAGTTCCATTAGAAAAGTAACATATCGAGGTGCTATGTAGATCATGGAACTGACTGATAAAAGTTGAACCTATGCATTTATCTTGTTAGAAGTAAGCTTGCAAAAAAATGGCTGACTAACTCATTTAGTCGATTCGTTAAGTCTATAGGGTAGGATGTCCGCTTCAACAATAGCTAATCGGTCCTGGGAGTTTTCTTCTACTTTTTTTAAAAGCAAACTTAATCAAGATGCTAATGTGCTTAATGTTTGTTGAAGTATTTGGTTGTGCATCTCTTATGTTGTAGATGGGTAAATGTATACCTCCAGGATCCATTTACCCCATCCAGTCTTTGGTCCCACATCTACCAGTTTGGAGATGTAGAGACTCTGTGGGTGCTATACATAGAGCCTCGCACCCCTGTAGTCAGATGAGAAAAATGAATCCACCCCTTTGAGGGCTTCTCCTGTGGTTTCATCCCCCTCCTTAGGGAGTAGGGTTCCATGTAAAAATTTTTGTGTTCGTTCATGTTTATCTTTCTACTTATGCTCTGTTTATCGTTTAGCTTCCACATTCTCTATTTTCTACCATGGTATCAGAGTGGATTTGATTCTCGAGGTTGTTAAAATTTTATATTTTCGTTTATTCGGGATTCGATTGTTTAACATTTGTATGAAGATATTGTTTGTAACTTGTTCAAGTTCAAGATCATGATTCTAAGGTTGAAACCCTATTTTCTACCGGGTCAGCTCCATGTTCTGAAACCCTAATGCTTTAGGGTTACATGTTCTCAAGCATCATTGTATAAAATTCTAGGGTTTCGTTTTTGAAACCCTAGATATTCTGTCCAGAAGAGCTCCAGATCTGGGAGGCGATTCTGGCCTCTCTTTCGTCTCCAGACTTATGCACCTCCAAAACACCTTCCAACGACATCTACACTGGTAGAGGTGCAACCGCGCACCCTCCATCAAGCAGTCTGCGATGGTGCATCTCCGACCTGTGACTCAAGGCGGCAGCGCCAACTCCAGATGGTGGTGACATCTTCAAAACCACACAGCCCGCTTAGCAGTCGCTATCCATAGATCGATTCTCGCAAGTAGTGGAGCTCCGCAACCTGCAAGCGGCAGCAACGCCCAGTCCTGCAGGTGGCGGCACAACCACGTGAGCTCAGGCAAAGCCTCTCCACAAGCTCCAAGTGATGCAAGCCGCAAGGTCCAGGCCCCTCTTCCCTCGCGGCGCAGCCCCGCGTGCTCCAGCCCCTCCCTCGATCTCCTGGCACATCTCCTTCAAGCCGCACAAGTGGCGGTGGCCTTCAGGACCACCAGGCGGCGCCACCTGGTCCCGAGCGCGAGCCTCGAGAGCCTCTAGCCAGGCGGTGGCGACTCCCGATGAGGCGCAAATCCTTCAGGAGGTCTGGATCTGAATCGTTAATGGCGAGGGAACCCTACGTGCGCCTCCTCCTCCCAGCGGCGGTGTTGAAGAGAAGGGTTCCCAGTCGAGGGAACTCTAATATCAGAGGCTGCCCTTCCTGTTTATTTAAAAGCTCAATTGGGTTTCATTTAAAAGAGAAAGAGAAAGAGTGAGGAGGGGGCCCAACCGAGAGATCCAGAGTTAAAAAAAAAGAGAGTACAAAAAAGGGGGGTCTGGTTAAAAAAAGGAGGTCTGCATGGATTAAAAAAAGATTTTGATTTTAAAAAAAAGGCACGTACATACAAAAGACGTTTGCAAAGTTTAAAAAAATGATGATGATTAAAAAATGCTTCAAAAATTGAAGGGAAAAGACGAAAAAAATGTGTCAACGACTTATTTGAATTTTTTTCGACGACTTAAAAAATGAAATAGCCGAGAAAAAAATGAGTGAATGATTGATTGAGAAAGCCGAGAAAAAAAATATATTCGACTTATTTGGTTATTCCCCATCATTGTTGTCTTCTCCCAACTTGGTCGACGTCCGTATTTTCCGACAAGTATGGGAGAAAGGAGGAGTATACGTAGAGTCACATGCCTTCTCTAGATTTCAGACTCGTCAGCCCAACCAGATTTTCAGACTCTACAGTTGTCAGATGTTCAGACTCGACGTCAGTTTCCGAGTCTGTAGTTCAAGACGCATGAGTGTGCAATTTTCAGTTTCGTGGTTCCCATCATTCTTGTTGTTGTCAGACCAGAGTTTTCATGTGAGCCATAGGGACTTCAGAGTAGAGGATCATTTTTTGAACTAGAGTGGAGAGACCCAGTTCTCCGACGAGGAGACTCCAGGCGCAGTTTCAGACTCGATGGTCAGATTCCGAGTCCGCAATTGACTTACACTCCAGCTCGTTCGTCCTCCTCACTTGCACGACATGAGAAGCAATGTCCTCGATAGCAGCCGACAGTTGTGCGCATTGAGTTGATAGTCTGTAGTGTCTTGTAGCGTGAGTTGAGTTTCTTTCTGTTTGTCCATGCTGAGCACTGCATGCTCCAGTTTGAGGGGGAGTGTTGGAGTATTTGGTTGTGTGCCTCGTATGTTGTAGATTGGTAAATGGATACCTCCAGGATCCATTTACCCCATCCAGTCTTTAGTCCCACATCTACCAGTTTGGAGATGTGGAGACTCCGTGGGTGCTATATATAGAGCTCCACACCTCTGTAGTCGGATGAGAAATAGAAATGCAATATCCACCCCTTTAAGGGCTTCTCCTGTGGTTTCATCCCGCTCCTTAGCCGACTAATCGAGTCTGGGTGGGGGGGTAGCCGACTTGACTTGGTCTAGTCAGTCAACCCAACTACTCGGGCCGCCTAGTCGACCGACTTTTACATCAAGTTTTTTTATTTTTTTAGTTTTTTGCTTTTTTAAAAGCATACTTATACTAATATGCTTAATGTTATAATTTCTTTTAACATGCGTGTGTTGTATATATCCCTCCCTTGTTTCTAAAAAAGAGAAAAACACGACAGCTCAAGAAAGGCCACTATGTCATCGTTCCAAAGTTTTATCAGTTTTATAGAAGAGGGTTTCCACATAAAGCATTTGATTTCTTTCTTTATTGTTGTCTACAAAGCAAACAATGTTACTAGAGCAATCCGAAAAAGTCTGGAGCCCATCAAATCAGAAACTACAATTCTTAGTCATTGACCTGGTCGATCGAGTACCAGTAAAGTTCCACTAAATCTGCTTAGTCAGTGACTCGTGACATATATTTCAAATAACTGGAAATAAAAAGCCGACTAAAGTTCCATGCTAAATCTGTTTAGTTTCCTCACTGTCGATTAATCCTTGGTCACTACAGTGGCCTAGTCAACCGAGTACTGACTTTTGCAATCTTGGTTAGAAGATATAAGCAGGGACCTCAAAATTATCATAACAAGAATATTCCTTGGTATATGGGCAAGGGCATATTGCTACATTTTATCTGTTTAGAAGCAAAGATTCCACGTAGAATTAATCATTGTTGTTTTTAGAATAAGGATTTTTTGTGACATTTTTGGGCTCCGTATCTTATGAAGTCTTCCTTTACGCCTTTCGGGTTCTCCCCTAGTAAGGTACATGACATGGAGCACGCTCTTCGTTGCCTTGAAGGCGCATTTCCGATCATATATTCTGGGGCTTCCATTGGTTGCTGGCAGACCTAAAGCTTTGGGTTGGTACCCCTTGCTTGACAAATTAGAGAGGAAGATAGATGGATGGAAAGCTGCAACACTTTCAAAAGGTGGGAGGATATTCCTCAAGCATGTTTTATCTTATTGACTGGGAGACATTGACTCGATGCAAGGCGAAGGGTGGGATTAGCTTTTCGAAGCTAGAGCACATAAATAAGGCTATGTTGGCTAAGTGCATTGTTAGGTTTTGGGGTAACAAGGAAGAACTGGTTTACCAGGTGTTGAGGAGCATATAGAGAATTGAGGGGTCTCTATCTGTGCAGCATATTCGGTGATCGTCGTCACTTTAACAAGGCATTTCCAAGTTGATACCTGATGTGAGAAGCTTTCCTAGGCCAGTGGTGGGCAATGGAGCATCGTTCATATTTTGGTTCGATGATTGGTGTGGCGTGTGCCTCTTTGTGCTCGCTACCCGAGGTTATTTGCTATTACAATTTATCAGCTTCCTATGATGGATCAAGTCTTGTCAGCGGGTTCTTGGACGTCCTCCTTTCGTTTCGATTTTTTCGAGAAGCTCCTAGCGGATTTCATAGCTATATTGATGGACTTGGAGGATATCATTGACCCTTCTTTTGGTAGAGACCATTGGAAGTGGGAGGATGGTCAATTTTGGGTTTAGAAGCCCGCATGTCTTTATGCGGTCGCGTGATTCCATCTAGGAGGAGCTTCATTGTCACTGCATGTTAGTTTGGAGGAGTAGAGTTCCGCAAAAGGTGAAGGTTTTCTTTGGCTGACAAGGCATGGGCATCTATTTACGAAGTTTATAAGGGATAATATCTTATGGACAGATGATCAGACTTGCCCAAGATGTAGTGAAGTGGTTGAAGACTTGGACTACCTCTTCTTCGGTTGCTTGGTTTCATCGGATGTTTGGGCAGGGGTCAACATACCGTGGCTCAGTACAGGGAACTTCGATGCATTCTGGACATCGATCAGGAGATTTGTGAAACTTCGGGTCATCAGGAATGGTGCTATTTTTCATGGCCAGTGCTTTTACTCCGAAAATGTATTAGAACGTTGGCAAGGCTCTCCATTTGTCTTGGTCGAATGTGTGGCAACGCTTACACTTTATTAATGAATGCATGAGGTGAATCCCATCTCGGGACTTCACAATTTCCATTTCAAAAAAATGTATCTAGGAATTATGTAGTGGCATGGTGCTAATGAGCATATTGGTAGACTACTATTACGCAAATTGTTAGGCTGTCCTGGCCAAATTTTTGTCAGAAACTATTTAGTGGTGTACAACCATGCAGTCTCCAAATCCTGTACAACTTGAATGTTGTCGTTACCTATTTGGCTATCTTGCTCAAACAAACAAGTACAAGCCAAGGAGCCACAGCAACTCAAGCGTTTAGGATGTAACATTGTGCATTGGCGATGAAGGTTAGACATGCTGTTTCTGTAATAATTTCATGCATCCTGATAATATAAAATTTCATTGATATCGTGCTCAAGTTATATGGTACTGCTTATTGTCATTATTGGCCATCTTGTATTTATTTACGCTTTCTGTACATAGGAGTTAAGCTTCATTTGGTTATCATTTATCTTAAAAAAAGGTTTGGCGGTCCATTTCTTTTCTCATTATTTTTAACTGATATTTTCCAGGCGTCAAGTCCATCTTCAAGAAGACTAAATGTACAGACTAGGGAAGTGGGCAGGTACTTAACTAATTGATTTTTTATATCATATTTTCGTAAGTGTATTTATTTTGTTGGTACTGTGCAGGAATGAGACTAATAAAGTCCAATCATTGAATCCCCTTCCACTGCCATCGACACAGAAGACTGATTCATCAAGTGCTCTGGTCAAATCAGGTCCTGAGAAGAAAACGACTCCTGCTGGAGAATATTTAACATCTGCATTGACAGATTTTGATCCTGAGCAGTTTGAAAGCTTTGCCACTGTCGCTGATGGAGCAAACAAGCTTTTGATGCTTGTATGTTTTTAAATCCTACAATACTGTTGTTTACATCTATTTAATTGACAATGTGGATGCCATTTAGTGACGCAAGGACTACATCCTTCTGGATCTATTATGGCAAAATAATCCTGGAAGCAACAGCGATTGAAGGAAATAATATCAAGCTTGCTGCCATATTGTAGCCCACACATACTTCTTGAAGTCCATGGAATTTGTTGACATGGTAAATGCTCCGAAAAAGAGAGTTTTGTTGTCATAATCCCTTGGGGAAATGGACATGCCATTGGCATGTGGAGGAAGGTAGGGAAGGGAATCACATGTCCATTGTTGATTGATGTACTTCATAAGTGTTGGGAAAAACAAAAGAGATGTTTATTCCTTGGGCCCTAGGCTCTCTTATATTGGGAGAGACCTATGGGCAAATTACATAAAGCGGACAGAAGAACAAAAAATATGTAAACGATACATAAATGTGAAATATATATATATCCTTACACTCCCCCTCAAGATGGAACATAGATATCTATCATGCTCAGCTTGGATGAACACTTCTGGAAGGGCCCTCTAGTAGGCCTTTAGTGAAAATGTCTGCCATTTGGTCCCCTGAGCTGACATGAGATGTAGCAATGAAGCCCTTTTGGATCATATCACATATATAATGACAATCAACCTCAATGTGCTTTGTTCTCTCGTGGAATGCACGATTATTAGAAATAAATAAGGCAGCCTGATTGTCGCATTCCAGTGACATGGGAAGAGGTACATCTATATGTAAATCAGTTAGGACTGCTCGAACCCACATCATATCTGTGCATGCTTGTGCCATAGCTCTATACTCAGATTCGACACTAGATCTAGCAACAACAGTTTGCTTCTTACTTTTCCATGAGACTAGTTAGTCTCCAACTAATATAACAAATCCAGACGTGGACTTCCTATCATTTGGGCACCCTGCATAGTCTGCATAT
The DNA here is from genome assembly GCA_037367405.1 of Ottelia alismoides. Classification (NCBI taxonomy): domain Eukaryota; kingdom Viridiplantae; phylum Streptophyta; class Magnoliopsida; order Alismatales; family Hydrocharitaceae; genus Ottelia; species Ottelia alismoides. The sequence goes on from JAZKJV010011057.1 coordinate 122,544, forward strand.
GCACATACTGAAATAGTAATAGAGCTACCTCTTTTGAATAGCAACCCTGCACCTGGAGATGATTTAAGGTACCTTAGTATCATTTGTATTGCATCCATATGAACCTGGCGAGGTTGTTCCATGAATTGGTTCACCCAGCTGACTGCAAACGAAATATCAAGTCTTGTAATGGTAACTGTTAGAATACTGAGATGATTTATTCCATAGAGCCCTAGGGTCTCTTATATAGGGAGAGAGCCCTTGGGTAAATTACATGAGAGGCACATAAAGAAACTGAAATATAATAAAAGACACATAAAGACGAACAACTATCTCTACACTCCCCCTCAAGATGGAGCATAGATATTTATCATGCTCAGCTTGGAAGAACATCTCTGGAAAGGTCCTCTGAGCAATGGCTTAGTGAATATGTCTGCTGTCTGGTCCTCTGAACTGACGTGAGACGTGGAGATGAAGCCCTTCTGAATCATGTCCCTAGTGTAATGACAATCCACCTCTATGTGTTTTGTTCTCTCATGGAAGGCTGGATTGTTGGCAATGAATAATGCTGCCTGATTGTCACATTGCAGGTTCATAGGCAAGGGAACATCAACATTCAGATCTTCTAAGACTGCTTTAACCCACATCATTTCTGTGCTTGCCTGTGCCATGGCTCTGTACTCGGATTCGGCACTGGATCTCGCCACAACTGTCTGCTTTTTGCTTTTCCAAGAAACTAAAGAACTTCCTATGAAGATAGCAAATCCAGAAGTAGACTTACGATCTCGTGGACATCCTGCATAATCTGCATCTGCACAGGCGGAAATAGACAGATCCGTACCTTTCTTGAATAACAACCCTGTGCCTGGGGAAGACTTCAGATATCTCAGTATCATGTACAAGGCATCCATATGTACTTGCCTCGGCTGCTCCATGAATTGACTCACCCGGTTTACTGCAAGGGCAATATCCGGTCGAGTTATAGTGATGTATAAGAGCTTACCCACCATTTCTCTGTACCTTCTCTTGTCCACCTCCTCGGTATCATCATCATACAGTTTCATACTCGGGTCCATAGGTGTACTTGAAGGTCTGCATCCAGTCATTCCTGTTTCAGCGAGCAGGTCTGTGACATATTTTCTTTGAGTCATCACCATTCCTTGTGCATTTCGTGCAAATTCTATCCCCAGAAAATACCGTATCGTGCCTAGATCCTTTGTAATGAACTGGCTGCCCAACATAGACTTGGTTATCTCAACCCCCTGTGCATCATCTCCAGTAACCAATATGTCATCAACATATACCATAACAACGATGGTACCTCTAGGAGTCTTCCGGACGAACAGTGAGTGGTCCGCATTTGATCTTCTGAACCCCTGTCGTTCAATAAGCTGGGAGAGCTTTTGGAACCATGCTCGAGGACTCTGTTTAAGGCCATAGATAGCCTTATGAAGTCTGCACACCTTCTGAGTCTCCCCCTCAGCAGCAAACCCAGGTGGCTGCTGCATGTAGACTTCTTCCTGTAGATCACCATACAAGAAAGCATTCTTAACATCAAGCTGGAATATGGTCCAGTCACGTACCACTGCAACCGATAGAAGGATACGAAGTGTTGAGTGCCTCGCCACCGGTGAAAAAGTGTCCAAGTAATCGACACCATATGTCTGTGTAAACCCTCTTGCTACGAGCCTGGCCTCGTATCTGTCAAGACGACCATCTGCATGATATTTGACCGTAAATACCCACTTGCAACTCACCACAGATGCACCTGGAGGGATAGGGACAAGAGACCAAGTCCCTCTAGATTGCAAGGCACGCATCTCCTCTTCCATCGCTAGACGCCAGCATTCAATCTTCATGGCATCCTGATAAGTCCGAGGAATCTCTACTGACGACACAACAGCGGCAAACTTCTGGAAATCCCCAGTGAGACGATGAAAGGAGACCTGAGAGGCCAGGGGATATGAGGCACACTGTCTTCGCTGCTTCCGATGAGCAATAGGCCGGTCCAAGTCATCTAACACAGTGCTGACTGGTTGGTCCTCCTCCTGTGGTAAAAGCTCCTGCACAGGTGCATTATTTAACCCATCATCAGTGTTAACATCAGTATATACCTGAGGCGTGTTGGATGGTTGACACGTAGCCTGAGCAGGGCCTGTCCGTCTCGTGTAGACCATAGGGAAAGGGACAACTGGAGGTGGTGGCGGAGGAGGTGGTGGTGGTGGTGATTGTGGTGTCGGTTGAGTAGAGGGTGGACCCAGGCTTGGAGGTGGTGGAACATAGACATTGGAATCTGATGATGTGGAGGAGACCAATCTGTCACCTGCAGGGGAGAAATACATGACAGGCTCGAAAAATGTAACATCTGCACTCACATAGTACTTGTCATGGACCGGGTCATAGCAATGGTATCCTTTCTGAGTCCTGGAGTAACCCACAAAAACACACTTGATAGCCCTAGGGGATAGCTTATCAAGCCCCGGAGATAAGCGGTGAACAAACGCAACAGTGCCAAAAACCCGAGGTGTCAGTGTAAACAAATCTCTGTCAGGAAAGAGAACAGAGATAGGAGATTTTTCCCCAAGAACAGTTGTAGGCATGCGATTGACCAAATAACATGCAGTAAGTATGGCATCCCCCCAAAACGTTAAGGGAGCACAACTCTGGATAAGTAATGTGCGAGCAATATCAAGAAAGTGGCGATGTTTTCGTTCTGCAACCCCATTTTGTTGAGAGGTGTAGGCACATGTGGTTTGGTGAACAATGCCTTTGGAGGAAAGGAAGCTAGCAAGAGAGCGAGTGCAGAACTCCAATGCATTGTCAGTACGCACATACTTAACAGTAGATGAAAAAACATTCTGGACTTCATTAATTAGATTTTGAAGAACATGTCCTGCTTCAGATTTATTCTTAAGAAGAAAAGTCCACGACACTCTAGAGAAATCATCAACGACAACTAAATAGAACCTGTGCCCCTGATGATCCGGGACACGACTTGGACCCCAAATATCTATATGAAATAATTCAAACGGGGAGCTACTGCTCCGACTCTGACGATCGGGAAAGCTAGACCGATGGTGCTTCCCTAACTGACATGCTTCACAACGAAAAGAGGAACTCGGAGATATCTGAGGCAGGAGGTGACGCATCTTTTGAAGCGGCAGATGACCGAACCGAAGATGCCAGGTGTACGGAGAAACGGATGCCTGGGAATGCAAGGAGACGCCAGCATAGGAGTTACGAACGAGACGATAAAGGCCATTGTGCTCAGAACCACAGCCAATCACCCTGCCCGTCAGTATGTCCTGAAAGATAACAGACGATGGATCAAAAATAGCACGACAGTGCAAATCACGAGTAATCTGGCTAATAGATAAGAGATTCATAGAGAATTCTGGAGCATGTAGCACATTCTGTAAGTGCATAGATGGTAGTAAAGCTGTCTCCCCCTGACCGATGATGGGAGACTGAGTGCCATCAGCAATGAGTACAGAGCGACCTGGCTGAACGGCTCTGTATGACTGCAGAATATCTTTCTCACGGCATAGATGATGGGTAGCTCCAGAGTTGACAATCCATCCTGTTAGGTCATGACTATGAAATGAGGCTGAATGACTACCTGAGGCACTGGCCGAGGCTGATGTTCTGGCTGATGCCGAAGCCGCAACATCAGAAACGTCTGCACCCTCTGACGATGAAGATTGTGGCATAATATCCCGAAGTCGTGCCACCAACTCTTCGAACCTGTGATCTATGGCTGGAGTTGAAGGACCCTGAACATGATCCGCGACACGTACAGAAGGGGGAAAGCCGTGCTTGGAATAGCACGTATCCTCCGAATGACCAGTACGGCGGCAAAAAGAACACGTGGACCGTATGCGACCTCCACGTCCGCGTCCACCATTTCCTCGGCCACGAAACGAGGACGAACCACCACGTCCCCTGGAAACTGCCATTGCAGACGGAGGTGCATTTGCTGTAGCGGATGGAACAGGTACACGACTGAGTCTCCTGTATACCTCTTCCATCGGCGGGATAGTGGCATCTGCTAGGATCTGAGAGCGTGCTGCCTCGTACTCCGGGTCTAGGGCAGCGAGTAAAACGCCAACCATAGTGGCGTTGCGGAACGTCTTCTGCTGTTCTGGTGTGGCTGTAAGCGGAATGGTGCTATAGAGCTTCTCGAACATGCCACGAAGCGACGTGTATAGTGAATGGAGAGGCCTCCCATTCTGCTTCGTGGTAAATATGTCATGCTGCAACTGGAGCATCTTCGTCTCGTTGCGTACTTGAGAATACGTCATAGCCAAGATATCCCACATCGCCTTAGCGGTGGGCTGGTGAAGGACATCATTCGCTATCTCCGTCGTAAGCGTACCTGAGAGCCACACCTTGGCGTACGCGTCGTCAGCCTCCCATGAGGCATAAATCCCTGTCTTCTCCGGCGGTTCATCCTCGGTAAGAATATGCTTCTTACCACACGACTTCATAAGGCTGAGGAACTGCATCGCCCACAGCTCGTAGTTAGTCCCGTCCATTTTGACGATTGGTGCCGAACCTTTGAAGGCACCTATGGCGGGCATCTCAAGCTTTTGTTCTGACATGATTCCGGAGAAGAACAAGTACTGATAGACCAAGAAAGTATTGTCTACCGAGACCTTGTAGGATTCAAGTGCATAGGTAGACGATTATGCACTTGAATCGACCATCACGCCGAGCCCTAGCGAGGATGCGATTCCCCGGCCACGAGTAGAGGCTCTGGGAGCCCCTACAACTGTATTACGGCGGCTGAAGGACTGTTGGCAGCGAGCAGGAGGCCGGGGGCTGGAGACCGAGGGAGTCGGGCGGCGGTGTAGGGGCTGGGCGGCGTATATCAGAGGGCCGCAAGGTGCTGGGGGGCCCGCTGGGGGCTGGGGAGCCCGCTGGGGAGGGCTGGGGAGGTCGCTTGAGGGGCTGGGGAGCCCGCTGGGGGGCCGCTGGGGGCTGGGGAGGCCGCTGCGGAGGTCTGGGGAGGCCGCTGGGAGGGGCGGCGAGGAGGCGGCGAGCCCGAGGAGGGAGGGTTCGAAACCCTAGGCGGCGGGAGGGGGGGGCGGCGGTGGAGAACCCTAGGGTTAGGGTTATGGCTCTGATACCATGTTAGAATACTGAGATGATTTATTCCATAGAGCCCTAGGGTCTCTTATATAGGGAGAGAGCCCTTGGGTAAATTACATGAGAGGTACATAAAGAAACTGAAATATAATAAAAGACACATAAAGACGAACAACTATCTCTACAGTAACTGTTGAGAAAAGAGTCTTCGATAATGATTCAGAAAAAAACCCTAGGCTCTCTTATATAGGGAGAGACCTTAAGGGTAAATTACAAAGAGATCTATAAAAGATAAAGAAATAACGACAAGATACATAAAGAGATAATAATACTAGAAACTATCTCTACACTCCCCCTCAAGGTGGAGCATAGATGTCTATCATGCTCAGCTTGGATGAACATCTCTGAAAAGGTCCTCTGAGCAGTGGCTTGGTGAATACATCTGCAGTCTGATCTCCTGAGCTCACATGTGCAGTAGATATCAATCCTCTCTGGATCAAGTCTCTAGTGTAATGGCAGTCAACTTCAATATGCTTGGTCCTTTCATGGAAAGCTGGATTGTTGGCTATGAATAATGCTGCCTGATTGTCACACTGAAGCTTCATAGGTAGCGGCACAGCTACATGTAGATCTTCTAGTACGGACCGAACCTACATTATTTCTGTGTTGTCTTGAGCCATGGCCCTATATTCGGATTCGGCACTAGACCTTGCCACAACAGTTTGTTTCTTGTTTTCCAAGAAACCAGAGAGCCTCCAACAAACACTGCGAACCCTGAGGTTGATTTTCGATCCTTAGGGCATCCTGCATAATCTGCATCTGCACACGCTGAGATGGATTAGTCTGTGCCCTTTCTGAATAGCAGCCCTGTACCTGGAGAAGACTTCAGATACCTCAGTATCACGTGTATAGCATCCATGTGAACCTGTCTTGGCTGCTCCATAAATTGACTCACCCTGCTAACTGCAAATGCAATGTCTGGACGAGTTATGGTAATGTAGAGGAGTTTTCCCACCATTTCTCTATATCTCCTCTTATCTACTTCATCAGTATCACCATCATACAACTTCATGCTAGGGTCCATGGGAATACTTGATGGTTTGCATCCATGCATGCCAGTCTCAATCAGGAAGTCTGTAATGTACTTCCGTTGGGTCATCACCAAGCCTTGTGCATTCCTTGCAAATTCCAACCCCAGAAAATATCTTAGGGTTTCAAGATCCTTTGTAACGAACTGACGGCCTAGGAATACCTTCGCCCTTTCTATGCCCTGAACATCGTCTCCTGTAACAAGAATATCATCCACATAGACCATAATGACAACTGTACCTGCCGATGACTTCTGGACAAACAACGAGTGATCGGCATTTGACCTCTTGAATCCCTGTTGCTCAATTAGGTTGGACAGCTTCTGGAACCATGCTCTCGGACTCTATTTGAGGCCATATATCGCCTTGTGTAGTCTACAGACCATCTGCTTCTCCCCCTCAGCAGTAAACCCAGGTGGCTGCTGCATGTAGACTTCCTCCTGTAAGTCCCCGTACAGAAAGGCATTCCTGACATCTAGTTGAGATATACTCCAATCACGGACCACAGCAACAGATAAGAGAATACGAAGAGTAGAGTGTCTCGCCACTGGACAGAACGTATCCATGTAATCCATGCCATAGGTTTGTGTAAACCCACGGGCGACCAAGCGTGCTTTGTACCTATCCAACGTGTCATCTGCATGATATTTAACTGTGAAGACCCACTTACAACTCACAACGGATGCATCAGGAGGTGCAGGGACCAAAGACCATGTGCCACGGGACTACAAGGCCCTCATCTCCTCTTCCATAGCTAATCTCCAGCAATCATTCTTCAAAGCTTCCTGGTAGATCCGTGGTATATCCACGGAAGACAAGGCTGTGGCAAATCTCTGAAAATCACCAGTGAGACGGTGAAAGGAAACCTATGAAGCAAATGGATAAGAGGCACATTGCCGCCTCTACTTCCGAATAGCAATCGGAACATCAAGATCATCATCTGTTGTACTGGATTGGCTAGTGTCGTCCTGTACTGAAGAATCATGCACATGTACCAAACCTGACCCGTCAGTAGTAATGCCATCTGAACATACCTGAGGCGTGATGAGTGGTTGATGTGTAGTCTGAGCAGGACCTGACCGACGCATGTAGAATTTAGGTAACGGTGAAACGATAGGCCGTGGAATGGGTGGAGGAGGAGGTGGTGGTGGTGGTGGTGCTGGCGTGGGGACAGGCACAGGGGAAGACTCAGGTGAACTCCATGTAGGTGGTGGAGGAACATAGACATCATCAGTGGTAGTGGATGGTACCATTCTGTCACCTGCAGGAGAGAAATACATGACAGACTCAAAGAAAATGACAACAACACTCACGAAGTACCTCTTAGTCATAGGATCATAACACCGGTAGCCCTTCTGAGTCCTAGAATAACCAATAAAGACGCACTTGACTGCTCTAGGAGAGTGTTTGTCAAGTCCGGGAGATAGACGATGAACGAAAGCCACAGTACCAAAGACACGTGGAGTCAGTGAGAATAACTCCTTGTCTGGAAAAATAAGGGAGATAGGTATCTTCTCACCAAGAACTGAGGATGGCATTCGATTGATCAGATAACATGCAGTAAGAACAGCGTCCCCCCAGAATGAAATAGGAGCACAACTCTGAATCAATAGGGTTCGAGTAATATCCAAGAGATGGTGATGCTTTCTTTTCGCCACACCATTTTGCTGTGATGTATATGCACAAGTGGTTTGGTGAATAATACCCTTTGATGAAAGAAATTGAGAAAGTGAGCGTGTACACAATTCTAGGGCATTATCCGTCCGAACATATTTGACTGAGGAAGAGAAAACATTGTGCACTTCATTAATCAAATTCTTGATCACATCTCCTGCTTCAGATTTATTCTTCAAAAGAAAGACCCATGACACACGAGAAAAATCATCCACTACCACAAGATAAAATCTGTGCCCCTGATGATCGGGAACACGACTCGGACCCCATATATCTATATGTAACAAATCGAATGGGGAGTTACTGCTCCTACTCTAACGACTTGGAAAGCTCGACCTATGATGCTTTCCCAACTGACATGCTTCACAACGTAAAGACGAACTAGGAGAGATCTGGGGCAGAAGATGGCACATTTTCTTGAGAGGAAGGTGACCAAACCGGAGATGCCAAATGTACGGAGAGACTGGTCCGACAGAATGAGAGGAGACGCCAGCATAGGAATCCCGGACCAGCCGATATAAACCATTCTGCTCAGAGCCACAACCAATCACCTTGCCCGTGAGTATGTCCTGAAAAATGAGAGAAGACGGGTCAAATATAGCACGACAATGCAAATCCTTCGTAATCTGACTAATAGATAACAGATTCATTGAGAACTCAGGAGCATGTAGGACGTTCTGTAGCTGCATAGTGGAGGATAGGAAGACCTCTCCCTGTCCAACAAGGGGCGAATGGGTACCATCTGCGATCTGCACTGAACGGCCAGGAGGAATGTCCCTGTAGGCCTGTAATCTATCTCTATCTCGGCAAAGATGATGTGTGGCTCCCGAATCTATAACCCAGTCAGATATATCATGAGATGGTGTGAAGGCAGTAGATCTACCTGAGGTACTAGCAGCGGCTGATGAACTGGCATGGGCAGTAGCAGCAATATCTGAAGAGCCACCAGACGAATCACCAGATGAATGTGGCATAATATCTCGGAGGCGGGCCACAAGTTCGTCAAATCGATTATCTGCAGTAGACGGTAATGGAGACTGAGAGTGCTCTGCAACACGTGCCGATGCTGGGAACCCATGATTAGAATAGCATGTCTCCTCCGAGTATCCTGAGCGGTGACAATAGAAGCATGTCTGAATGAAGCGACCACCCCTTCCCTGGGGTCCACGGCCACGTCCACGACCACGACCAAAAGGCGGGCCACCTCTCCTACGCGAGACTGCCATCGCTGATGGGGGTGGAGTAGAAGAGCTGGAGAAAACTGGAATGCGACTGAGCCTTCTGTAAACAACCTCCACTGGAGGAATAACTGCATCAGCTAGGATCTGAGACCGGGCGGCATCATATTCAGGATCAAGAGCCGCAAGTAGAACACCCACCATGGTGGCGTTCCGAAACGTCTTCTGCTGTTCAGGAGTAGCAGTGAGTGGAATGGTACTGTATAACTTCTCAAACATCCCTCTTAGGGATGTGTATAGGGAATGGAGAGGTCTGCCGCTCTGCTTCATTCTGAAAATGTCATGCTGAAGCTGCAACATCTTTGTCTCATTTCGCACCTGCGAATATGTAGTTGCAAGAATGTCTCACATCGCCTTGGCAGTGGACTGGTGGATGACGTCATTAGCAATCTCCATCGTCAATGTACCAGATAACCAGACCTTTGTGTAGGAGTCATCAGCCTCCCATGAGGCATATATCCATGTCTTCTCTGCGGGCTCATCCTCGGTAAGAATGTGCTTCTTACCATTCGACTTCATGAGGCTCATGAACTGCATAGCCCAGAGCTCATAGTTAGACCCGTCCATTTTCACTATTGGCGCAGGACCTTTGAATGCGCCGGTGGAGGGCATATCGACTTTCGATTCTGACATACTGCCACTGGAGAAGAACTAGGGTATGTAGACAAGGTGATGAATGTCTACACCAACTGCATCGGATTTGAGTGCGCATGTAGACGTTACGCACTCAAATCCATATATCAGACGAAGAGAGGACTAGGGCACGCTTTAGAGGAGGCTTACAACCCTTGCAGCGACAAGGATGCCGCCTGGGACGGTATGCGGCTGGCTGGGTGCCGCCGGTGGCCTTGGTCGGCGAGCTGGGGGCCGCCGGGGACTTGGGAAGCAAGCTGGGGGCCGCCTAGAGGCTACTGCGGCAAGCTGGTATGTCGCCTGGGGGCCTCGGGCGGCGGGCTGGGTGGGCCTCGGGCTGGCTGGGGACCGCGTGGAGGCCTAGGCCGAGAAGGAGAAACCCTAGGGCGGTGGGGAGAAGCCCTAGGGAGAGAGAGAGAGGCGGCGGCGTGAGAGAGAGGGAGCCGGAGATCGGCGCCGAGGAGAGGGCGGCGGGTGGGGAAGGGGGTGGCGGGTGTGGAGAGCCCTAGGGCGGCTCTGATACCATGTTGAGAAAAGAGTCTTCGATAATGATTCAGAAAATACCCTAGGCTCTCTTATAAAGGGAGAGACCTTAAGGGTAAATTACAAAGAGGTCTATAAAAGATAAAGAAATAACGACAAGATACATAAAGAGATAATAATACTAGAAACTATCTCTACAGTAACGTAAAGAAGCTTTCCAACTAGCTCCCGGTATCTTCTCCTGTCAACCTCATCAGTATCAGCATCATAGAGCTTCATGCTTGGATCCATGGGTGTAGTTGCAGGTCTACATCCAAGCATACCTGTGTCACTTAGTAGGTCGATAACATATTTTCTCTGAGTCATTACAAGCCCCTGCTGATTTCTAGCAAACTCCAATCCCAAAAAATATCTAAGTGCTCCTAGGTCCTTGATAACGAATTCACGACCCAGAAATACTTTTGCCCTCTTTATTCCCTGCATGTCATCTCCTGTAATAAGAATGTCATTTACATACACCATAAAAACAATCATACCTCTGGATGTTTTCTGTATAAAAAGAGAATGATCTGCATTCAAACATTTGTACCCATGTTTCTCAAACAAGTCTGAGAACTTCTGGAACCATGTTCTAGGGCTCTGCTTAAGGCCATAGATCACTTTATGAAGTCTACACACCTGTGAACACTCCCCCTCAACAGCATATCCAGGTGGTTGTTGCATGTAGACTTCCTCTTGAAGATCACCATCCAGAAATGCATTCTTGACATCTAATCGAATCAACAACCAATCTCGAACCACGGCAACAGAGAGAAGAATCCGTAATATAGAATGACGAGCAACATTGGAGAATGTGTCAAGATAATTTACTCTGTATGTCTCAGTAAACCCCCATTGCAACGAGACGTGCCTTGTATCTGTCGATGCTACCATCTGCATTTTGCTTAACTGTAAAAACCCATTTACAGCGTACTGTAGATACTCCAGTAGGGGCTGGGACAAGGCTCCAAGTACCTCTCGACTGAAGAGCAACCATCTCTTCTTCCATCGCTAGATGCCACCGACTGTCCTTCAGAGCCTCTTGATAATTCCGTGGAATAGCCACGGCTGATAATGCAACTGCAAATTGTTAGAAAATAGGAAGCGGAAGCGAAAACATGGATAAAGGATAAATAAATAAGAACAGCGGGATTTAACGTGGAACCCTACTCCGTGAGGAGCGGGATGAAACCACGGGAGAAGCCCTCAAAGGGGCGTCTTATTCTATTGCTTTTTCTAAATGGATACAGGAGGTCTGGGGCTCCTTATATAGCCTCTTCAGAGCCTCCAAGTTCCACCGTTGGACGATGTTGGACTAAACACTGGATGGTATAAATGGATCTCCTCCAGGATCCATTTACCCTTCTATAACACAATAGGCGCATACAACTTATACTCCAACACTCCCCCTCAAGCTGGAGCATGCAATGCTCAGCTTGGACAAACATAAAGAGACTCAACTCAACCCTACAGGACACTACGGACAATATCAACCCAACGCGCACATTGCTGCAGTCGAGGACGTTGCTTCTCATGCCGTGCATGTGAGGAGGACGAACAGGCTGGAGTGTGAGTCAACTGAAGACTCAGAATCTGACCATCGAGTCTGAAACTGCGTCTGAAGTCTCCTCGTCAGAGAACTGGGTCTCTCCCGTCTGGCTCAGAGAATGGTGCACTGCTCTGGTGTACCTATGATACCACATGAAAACCCTTGCCCTCAAGGGAATGGTCCTCTGCTCTGGAGTCCATATGGCTCACATGAAAACTCTGGTCGAACAACAACAAGAATGATGGGGACCTCGAACAAATGATGACAACATATGCTCATCTGAAAATGACCGCACACTCGTGTGTGTCTGAAACTAGACTCGGAATCAATCGTCGAGTCTGATCAACTGTAGAGTCTGGAATCTGATTAGTCTGGAAATCTGGATCTAGAGAATCTGAATAGACCTGTGACTCTACATATATACTCCCCCTTTCTCCCATACTTGTCGGAACATGAACATCGACAAAGTTGGGAGAAGACAAGATAAATAGGGGGTAAACAACAAGAACATGAAACTTGCGGCTTTGTCATTTTTTTTTAATAGCCGCCATGATGTTGTTTTTCAACATAAGCCGTTCATCCTTTTTTTTATACGGCTTTTCAACTTTTTTTTTGATAAACTTTGCGTACGGCTTTTTTTGTGTACGCGCCTTTTCTTTTCTTTTCTTTTCTCTTTTTTTTTTTGCAATTGCGTACGGCTTTTTTTGCTATATGTACGCGCCCCTTTTTTTCTTCTTCCTTTTTTGTTTGCAAACATCTCTTTTCCTTTCTTCTTTTTTTTGAACTTGCAACCTCCCCCTCTTGTTTTACACGGTCAAACAGGACCCATGTCTCTCTCTCTTTTCAAAACCTAACAGCCTTATTGGGTTTTTTTTCTTCCGCCCCTTTTAAAAAAATACCTTCGGCCCATATAGGCCCAACCATACGGGTCCCCTTGAAAAAGAGCCCCCCGCTCATTTTTTTTAAATTAATCACAAGCCCAACGGGGAACCCAAGCACACACAACTACTAGGGTTCCCAACGGGGAACTCCTTTACACAACAAGGTCCACCGCCAGTGATCTTCAAAGGTGTGCCACTGGAAACAGGGCCCCGAACTGGGAGCCAAGAGGGCCGTCGCCCTGAACTGGGCGCCAAGGTGGGCGCCAGGGGGTACCGCCGCCCCGAACTGAGAACTGGCACGGGTGCGCGTGCTTGGGATGCGAACTTGGAGAACATGATGATGCGATGGGGCGTCATGCGAAGATGGGATCTCCTCTGCCAGAAGATGATGCGCCAGGGGTGCCGCCCGCCTGGGGTCGTGGCTTGGACTGTGCGACGCCGCCTGTGCCGCCACAAGATGGAGGGCCCGCGTGCACCGCCTGCGAGCAGGAAGCGCCGTTGATGGGTATGGAAAGGAGCGTGCGGAAGGGGGCATGTCGCCTGGAGGCTGCGCCGCCCGCGCGAATGGGCACCACCTACTGGGGAGATGCGGCTGCGCGGGAAGTTGCGCGAGATGGGGGGGGGGATCCCGCCTGCACCTGGAGGGTGCTACGTCGTTGATGGAGCGGGTGGAGCCGCCTGTTTTGCTCCTGTGATGCACGCCTGTGCGCGTGGTGCTGCCTTGCACGCGAAGTTGCCACAAGAACTGGATCTGCACTTAGATATATTTTTTTTCTCGAAATGGCCTGCAACTCTTGTTGGGATCTGAAGGGCCGACGGGCTGTTGCTGGCTTCTCATACCGAAGGGGTTGTAGGACAAAACTTCGGACATTAGGGTTTTAATAGAAACACTATAACTTACATAACTTGAACAAATAATGATCTTCAAGAACACAAATCGAATCACGAATAAACTAAGAACATAAAGCCGCGAGAATCGAACTCGCTCTGATACCATGTTAAAAAATAGGAAGCGGAAGCGAAAACATGGATAAAGGATAAAGAAATAAGAACAGCGGGATTTAACGTGGAACCCTACTCCGTGAGGAGCGGGATGAAACCACGGGAGAAGCCCTCAAAGGGGCGTGTTATTCTATTGCTTTTTCTCAATGGATACAGGAGGTCTGGGGCTCCTTATATAGCCTCTTCAGAGCCTCCAAGTCCCACCGTTGGACGATGTTGGACTAAACACTGGATGGTATAAATGGATCTCCTCCAGGATCCATTTACCCTGCTACAACACAATAGGCGCATACAACTTATACTCCAACACAAATTTTCTGAAATCGCCAGTCAAGCGATTAAAGGAGACATGGGAAGCTATAGGATATGACACACATCTACGCTTCTGCTTCCGAAGCGCAATAGGATGGGAACCCTGGTCTAGGACCGTTGCTCCGATACCATATTGGGAGAAAATAAAACCTTGCATTTAGAATAGATCAAGGGCTCTCTTATATAGGAGAAAAGCTCTTGGGTTAATTACATGATAAGTACATAAAAAAACATAAAATATAAAATGAACCAAGAGATATATTTATCTCAATAAGTATTCGGGAGAATATTCGATTATGTAATTTTTGAAATCATTTTAAATATAAAAATATGTTTAATATATATTCTTATATATATATATATGATTATCAATCAACATGAATCCTTATATGAATCCGTATATGGAACTTTAACATTTCTGGTGATATCCTGGGATAAATGAGAACCTTTAAGAAATAAAAAAATCAGTTATTTGTTGAAATAGTTGGCTGAATACTTTCAGCCAAATACCTGAATTCTCAGACCGAATATTCAGTTTGGGCAATTATTGACCGAATATCTATATTCTTTTCGGTCCCCTCCCCCTCTCCTCCTCCATCCCCGAACTGTATAGTTGGTCTGTATTTTCAGTCCATTCGGCTGAATATTGCAACAGTAGATATAAAGGGTCTTTTTTCTCAATAGGAAAACTATTCCTATTTTTCTACATTATAACCTATGATGATTTCCTTCCATATCCTAGTCTTCCACCACCTTACGCATTCCAATACATGTTATAGATCTTGGGGTTGCTACTAACCCTTGATTGCCACATACATTCTCGATAGATCTCAGTGAGAAGGGAAAGATGATCCTCCTATCTCTCACCCTCCTCCATTGGAACCAGACTGTAGTTGGTTTTTTTGTTGAGGAAAGAGCCCTATCTTCACTCTTACGCTGAGTTCATACTCCCTAGTCAACTTGCATCTCTGAACTCTGTCACTGTGCTTGGTTCTTGATGAAACATTAGCCTAGGTCTCCTGCCCTTGGAATGGATCTAGTTTCTTCGACTGCCACATTTTGTTTTTATTTGTGGGGTATCTATTTTCGATTAGATGAGTATTTGATTCTACTAAGAAATCTGGTCAGTATTAGATATTTTTTAGGTCTAAGTTTCTTTCATGAAGTTATTGGCTATAATTTCATGCAATGGTGTGGGGAAAAAACATTCCCAAGGAAGCCTTTGAAATAACAGTCTTGCCAAATCTAATATGGTTTGAAGGGGGGTCAACCAATGCCGGGATTACATATTTTTCTATGCGAGTGTGCCATGATTACATGCCTTCTCGAGGGCTTCTATAATTTAAACCTGCATAAGTTATAAAGAATAATATTGTGTTTCTTGAATGATAAAGAATGTTGTGATGTTTGTGACTTGGGAAATGTTGTAATGTTTATTATCTCTATTACTAGCTTTCTCTCATGAAGCTTTATCATTTCTTCTTTTATGAATGTGCATTGTAATTCTTCCAGCTTAACCATCTATGCCTAGTTAACCAAATCCATAGAAATATCACAGTTCATTGAATGTGGTTAAAAAAGGAAAAAGATGCCCAGGGTTTCTCATTTTGGGTTTCTTTCTACCTCTACATTTAGTTTTATCCCCACAAACAAGCAATGGCCATCCTTCACCCCCCTACCTACCCCAACTGACCCTTTCCCTTTTCTTAGTTCAGTTTTATCTGCACACAGAGCCTTCTCTCTGAAGGCATTTGCTGATATAGAAAAATAGATGAGTATTTGTCACATGTATTATTTAGTGTCATTGATGTTTTCTCATTTCAAATGAGAGGAACTTTGCTGTTTAACCATTTGAATGATCCACCATAATACTGCCAACGGCGACACTATTTCATATGCTATCCAATTTCATAAGCTATGCACTTATTTCTTATTCATCTTCCAGGTTTTGGCTGCAGTTATTAAAGCTGGAGCAGCAAGAGAACATGAAATATTGGCCGAAATAAGGATGCAGTTTTTTCCTTTATCCGCAGAATGGAACCTCGGAAAGTTATGGATACAATGCTTGTATCTAGGGTCAGGATTCTGTACATAAGATCTTTAAATTGCAAGGTCTCCAGAGTTGCAATCTATTAAGGTACATTCCAATTCAAAAAGTTTGTGCATTTCTTTTATACTTCTTTTGTTTGGGATGGTTGTTTGAATACATGCTTACATTTTACTGTCATTATGGTAGGTGTTTCCAGTTGAGCGATTTCTTGAAAAGGCTAATACTGGCAAAAGTAGAAACTCAAGCAGGGGGAGCAGCCCAGGCCAGATCTCCAAACTATTATGATATTGCTGCAAGAAATGTAACCGTTGATGAGTACTTTCGTGGTTTCAGGTTAATATCAAGCAGGAAAAAAATCAAAACTCTCATCACTTGTTTCGAAGGTTCGAGGGATTGACCAGGTGGCTTACACATTTGATTGTTGATTTCAATTTTCCTTTTCCATCAGACTTGTCAGTTTGGCATAGTTTTCGATAAACTATAGTGAAAAGGTTCATGTTCTTCCTATAGAGTATCAGCAGAGGAATTATATTGATAGACAGCCTAGTAATTTGATATTAAATACTTTTTAGCATTTTTACATTGGGAACCTTGCAGTCCTTTTTCCTGCCGTGGTCTTTTTATGGGGATAATGCTGAACCATAAAACCTGGAAACGTACTTCACCCAACAAAATTTGATCTCTTACTGAAGCACCTCGGATTTAATATGAGAAGTGTGTATATGCCCTTTTTCTCACAGCATGCTGGTTTGTGTTCGGTTAATTTGAGGCAGCTTTGGTAAAAAAAATGGAGACAAGCCTGTTAACTAGATTTCCAATCTGGTGCCAAGGTAGGGGCCCACCTGATGAGGCTTTTATTCTCTCAAAAAAGGTGTTTACAGCTGCAACCACTTATAGAGCGCCTTTGCAAACGCCAAACATTTTCAGCCCTTCATTGTCATAGTTCTTCGCTCTCGATTGAGTAGTACCTTGGGCTACCGTTGCTTGGTCGTGGTCTTCGTGCTTCTGACTGGAGTCTGGTGCTAGATAAGATTCATGTGAGGTTAACTGGCTGGAAGACAACAACACTGTCTAGTGGCGAGAAAATGATATTACTGAAACATGTTTTTACAACCATGCCCATAATCTATTGTTCCACGAGGTTGCTACCGATGGGTGTTCGTGTTCAAAATGGAATCGCTGATGGGACTTTTCTTTTGGGTAGATGCTAGGAGGAGCGTAATGGGTTTCATCTTTGTGAAGTGGCATACTGTTACGAAGCTGAAGGGTTTTGGTGGCCTTGGCGTTCTGAGATTAGAGCATATCAATAAGATACTACTAGCAAAGTGGATTATCCGCTTTTGGGGTAAGGGTGAAGCTTTGGTTTGTCATCTTCTTCGTTCTATTTATGGGATCAGAGCCAAGTTATTAGCACATGAGATTAGCGCACCGTCCTCACTATGGTAGGGTATATGCAGGCTCCTGCCGGAGATGATGAATATGTTGAGGCCCCGTGGTGGGTAGTGGAGAGTTATTCAGTTCTGGAGAGACAACTGGTCGGAAGGGGGTCCACTTGAAGCCTGTTTCCCCAGGTTATACGCTATGGCGGTAGAGCGAGAATGTACTGTAAGACAAGTGTGGTTGAAGGCTCTTGTGTCCCATCTTTTTCAGTAGGATTCTCAGAACAACAGGTTTACAGATGGACCGAGCATTGGAATGGATCACTAGATTTGGGTGGATGGACAATTCTCAGTTAAGAAATCGTACATATTTTTCTACAATGCATGGGAGGAGCTACATGACAATCTGAGGAGGGACTTTTCTTTGATTTTGAAGTGCAGAACTCCGAATAGGGTAAAGGTATTCCTTTGGCATTCAAGATGCTAACAAAAGCCTACATGACAAAAATACTTCGGGTGGAGGATCTCCTTTACCCTAGAGATGTGCGGAGGGTGATGAGGATTTGGAGCATCTGTTCTTTGGTTGCTCGTAATCGAGAAGCTTCTGGTCGAGCATTGGGATTCCTTGGCTAAGAGTGGGCAGCAATGGCGACTTCTGGGAAATCGATTCGAACTTTCTATGGTAGCTCTTAGGACAACTGCATGTTGCCTTTTGCACATGTGTGGGCACTTTAATGTGCAAGGAATGGGTCACTCTTTCATTGTCATACTATTAGTGTAGAGAATATTTTCGAACGTCATAGTTCTTCGCACTCTAATTTGTAATTGTTGGAGCATTCATGTATATGCGCCTATTGTGTTGTAATTACCCCCATCCAGTGGTTTAGTCCCACATCGTCCAACAGTGGGACTTGGAGGCCCTGTGGAGGCTATATAAGGAGCCCCAGGCCTCCTGTAACAGATGAGAAAGTGCAATGAAAAACACGCCCCTTTGAGGGCTTCTCCCGTGGTTTCATCCCGCTCATCACGGAGTAGGGTTCCACGTAAAAATCTTTTGTGTTCTTCATGTTTATCTTTATTTCTATGCTCTGATTATCGTTTCCGCTTCCGCTTCCGATTTTCTAACATAGTATCAGAGCGGGTTCGATTCTCGAGTTTTTTTTATGTTCTTTCTTTGTCGAGATTCGATGTGAAGACTATTATTCAAGTTCATGTTCTGTTTGTTCGAAAAGCTGCTTAAGGGTTCTCTAGAACCCTAGATTTATCGTGATCAAGACAGGGTTCTATTCAGTCCAGATCTAGGGTTCAATGTCTTGAACCTAGTCCAGATCGAAGATTACGATGCCGCTTCATCATCCTAACATGCGGAAGGAGCCCCTCCTTCAACAGGCGTGACTCTCAGCAGCACCACCACGCCTCACGCTTCCAGTCTAGGCGGCGCTCCTCCATACTCGCGCCCCCGACCATGTCGCTGCTCCCTCGACGGCAAGCCCCAACTCTGGGCTTCAGGATTCGCCCAGGCGCACACGTGTCCCAGTCCCCGCCAAAACTCCCAGGCAGCAACCCTCCTTCGCGCGATCCAACGACGGCCATATCTCCCATCGGAAGTGCCCCGACCTCCTTGCCGCAGTATCTCGAGCACCGCCCCTCGAAGTCCAGCAGCCTCATCTTCCATGAGCATCTCCATGTCCCGCGAGATCCTCGCTACAGGCGCGCGGCATCCCAATATCTCTCCCTCCTGCGCGCACGCGAGCCCCCGGCGCGTGATTTCAGTCCAGATTTGAAGCTCTCCACGAGCGGCTATGCCGCCCGACTCCTCGCAGCAGCAGATCGCATCTCCCAGCGCCGCTTCAGTCATCCCGCATCGCATGGGAAAAGGGTTCCTCATCGGGGAACCCTAAAACGCCCCAAAAAGGGCTGCGGTCTGAGAAATCCCATTGCATTGTATTTTTTTTTAAAAAAAAATGAGAGGGCCATGTGGGCCGAGGCTAAAAAAAATTGGCCGGGAAAAAAAATATGTGGAGGGGCCGTGAGTTATAAAAAAAGAAAGGGGGGAGAGAGAGTTGGGCCCATGATGGCTGATAAAAAAAAAGAAATTTCTGTTTCGAAAAAAAAAGGAAGGTCGCGTACAAAAAAAATCGTACGTAGTTAAAAGGAGGCGCATACATCTCAAAAGCCGTACGCAAATTAAAAAAAAAGAGGATTTCCAAAGCCGTAAAAAGAAAACAATTGAAACGACTTTAAAAAAATTTTTGATGAAAAGCCGGAAAAAAATGTCAACAGCTTTAAAAAAAAATTGTTCCAAAAAAAAATGATGAATGTTTGAAAAGCCGACAAATGTTTTCTCGGCTAAGTGGTACCCCAATTATCATGTCTTCTCCCAACTTTGTCGATGACATTTTCCGACAAGTATGGGAGAAAGGGGGAGTATATGTAGAGTCATGGGTTTGTTTATGATCCAGATTCCAGATTCATATGTCAGTCTCCAGGCCAGCCAGATGATCAGACTCTACAGTTCGGTTTCGGACTCGACGATTGTCTTCCGAGTCCTCAGTTTCAGACTCGCACAAGTGTGCGGTCATTTTCTGATGAGCATATGTTGCCATCATTGTCAGAGGTCCCCATCATTCTTCTTGTTGTCAGGCCAGAGTTTTCATGTGAGCCATAGGGACTCCAGAGCAGAGGACCATTCCCTTGAGGACAAGGGTTTTCATGTGGTATCATAGGTACACCAGAGCAGTGCACCATTCTCTGAGCCAGATGGGAGAGACCCAGTTCTCCGACGAGGAGACTTCAGGCGCAGTCCAGACTCGATGGTCAGATTCCGAGTCTTCAGTCGACTCACACTCCAGCCCGTTCGTCATCCTCACCTGCACGGCATGAGAAGCAACATCCTCGACTGCAGCAATGTGCGTGTTGGGTTGATATTGTCCGTAGTGTCCTGTAGCGTTGAGTTGAGTTTATTTCTGTTTGTCCAAGATGAGCATTGCATGCTCCAGCTTGAGGGGGAGTGTTAGAGCATTCATGTATATGTGCCTATTGTGTTGTAGGAGGGTAAATGGATCCCTCCAGGATCCACTTACCCCATCCCAGTGCTTTAGTCCCACATCGTCCAACGGTGGGACTTGGAGGCCCTGTGGAGGCTATATAAGGAGCCCTCATGCCTCCTGTAACAGATGAGAAAGTGCAATGAGAAACACGCCCCTGTGAGGGCTTCTCCCGTGGTTTCATCCCGCTCCTCACGGAGTAGGGTTCCACATAAAAATCTTTTGTGTTCTTCATGTTTATCTTTATTTCTATGCTCTGTTTATCGTTTCCGCTTCCGCTTCCGATTTTCTAACAGTAATATATAACTTTATATATATATAGGTATATATGTAATTATCTTTGTTGTTGGCCCCATCATGGACTTCGTGTTCTTTTCTCCTAAAAACATTTCAACATAAAAATGCTCTTAACAGAACATCAGGCAGTTCCTTCAAATTCATATATCCCAGATAGCAGTAAAAGGGTGACAGTCTTCACATGACACCATATGAGCCGAGGTAATATAATTCCAGAAAGAATCAATGAAATCACTAAGCCAAATGAACAAAAAAAGTTTTCAGACTTCCTTCGATGTTGTCCATGAAGTGTTGAAGGTCTTCCGAGTCCACTAAGCATCATTGCCAAGTCGTACATGCATCGGGAATGAGTTGTGCATGGTGGCAGTTTGTCAGTATCCTCCCTCATGTTGCTAGCCATAGAAGTCCTTAACTCGCATAGGCAGACTTGAGGACCAAATGAGATTGAAATGAATATGGGGGAATAGAGTTGGTGATCCCGTCAATGGAAGATAGAGCTCTGCAAAGTTTTCTAATGGTGAAACATTCCATCTATAATATTCATGCTCATCAGTATGTCCTTTAATTCTCGATAAAAATAATGTCAAATTTAAGAACTCAGCCATGCGATCACACTGATCTGAAAACGGGGAAGAAAAATGTGGCGCCCAGTTGTTTTTGGACCAAGCTTACATCACTAAGGTTTTCATTGGCAAGAAGAGCAAAAAGATGTTGGTATTTATCCGTTAGAGCCCTCTTATTAGTAAATCAATTGTCTTCCCGATAAGCGATAACAGAAAGCTTCTCCATTTTCCACCACCAGAATGAGATGTGTGGAAATCTTTGTAAGGATAGAGCATATGCACACAATAATAACAACAAAGCCTTTTCCCATATTAAGTAGGGTCAGCTACATGGATTGCCTGAATAGATAATACATAAAAAATACAAAAGATAACTATTATCTTAACAATCCCCCACAAGCTGGAGCGTAGATATCTATCATTCTCAGCTTGGAACAACATCTCTAGCAAGGCCCTCTGGCTAAGGCCTTTATAAGTACACCTGTTGTCTGATCTCCTGAGCTAACATGAGTGGTGGAGATGAGGCCCTTCTGTATCATGTCTCGAGTGTAGTGATAGTCTACCTTGATATACTTGGTCCTCTCATGGAAGGCTGGGTTGTCGGCTATGAAAAGAGCAGCCCAATTGTTGCATTGGAGGTGCATGAGAAGAGGTACCTCAACTGTTAGGTCAGTATGAATAGATTTGTCCTACATCATCTATGTACTCACTTGTGCCATGGCCATGTATTCTGATTTCTACACTAGATATGACAACCACCGCCTGCTTCTTGCTCTTCCATGACACCAAGGAACTCCTAATGAACACTGCAAAGCCAGAGGTAGTCTTCTTGTCCTTGGGACACATAGGATAACCTGCATTTACACAAGCTATAAGGCAAGGGAAGTACCTCTGCTAAATAGAAGACCAGTGCCAGATTAGGCCTTCAGATACCTCAGAATCATATGGATTGCATCCATATGTGCATGTCTAGGATGTTCCATGAACGGACTCATTTTTCTTACTGCAAAGGATACATTTGTCCTGGTGATGGTCACATATAGGAGCTTCCCAACAAGCTCCATGTACCTCCTTGCCTACCTTTTCAGTGTGTCATCATCATTCAACTTCATGCTCGGGTCCATGGGAATAGTGGCAGACTTACGATCTGGCATGTCTGTCTCAACGAGAATCTGTAACATACTTCTTCTGGATCATCACAAGAAATCGTTGGTTCCTGGCAAACTCCAATTCAAGGAAGTAGCGTAGACTGCCAAGGTCCTTAGTCACAAACAGTTGACCTAGAAAATCCTTGGTCGCCTGGATACTCTGTTCATCATCCTTTGTAGCAATGATATCATCAATGTAAACAAGTATGGCAATTGTATCTCTATGAATCCTCTGAACAAACAGTGAATGATCGACAGTCGATCTCACGAACCCGATAATATTAGAGCTCGCCAAGAAGTACTTGGTACTACTATTGTTGGAGGAACAACACCTTGCTCCGAGGATGCTCCCGAATCTTTTCGATTGCTCGTTCGAGAACGACGATCTTTAGCTCTGGAACTGAACCATGATCTACTCCATATATATAGATCTGAGAAGAACATCAAGGAAAATAAGCTTGTGAGGAAGCATGTTCTGTTGCTTGAGAAGCAAAGAAACTACGAAGCTGTGTAATAGCATGTAAGCTTGTCTCTATCTATGGTGTGAGTGGTAGCGTAGGTGATGGCGTCTGTTGTATAGTGTCTATTAGTATGGTATGAAGTCCTTAGTTGACTAGCGAATGGAGCTTTTTTTAGGTAATAGGGTTGAGTCGTTAGCGGAGGAGTCAGTCCAGAGCGTTCCGGGTTGGTAATCGTTGAGAAAATCGCACTTCCGAGAAGAACCTGATAGCCCTTCTAGCGAAGAAGATTATTGATCAGCCACCGTTGTTGCTCAATCAAGTCCGAGAGCTTCTGGAGCCATGTTTTTTGGCTCTGCTTAAGGCCATATATCGCCTTGTGAAGCATGCAAACCTTTTGACACTCCCCCTCAGGAGCGATCCCAGGTGGTTGCTGTATGTAGACTTCCTTCTGTAAGTCATCATAGAAAAAAGCATTCGTCACATCTAGCTGGTAGAGGGGTCAATCCTTTGTCACTACAATAGAAAGAAGTATACGCAAAGTAGAATATGCTTAGCTACTTGAGAGAAGGTATCCTGATAGTTCATCCCATATGTCTGGGTGAACCCACGTACCTCAAGTCTTGCCTTGTAGTGATCTACATTGCCATCTGCTCAGTGCTTCACCGTGATCACCAACTTGCATCCAACAACAGATGATCTAGTAGGACCTGTAAAAAGGCTCGAAGTATTGCACGACTGTAGCGCGACCATCTCCTACTCCATGGAAAGACCCACTGGTTGTCTTGTATGACATCTTAATATGTCTATGGTATCTACACGACTTATAGTGCCATGACAAATCTCTTGAAGTTCTGAAGTCTGCTCAAGGAGACTTGGGCTGCAAGAGGATATGTAGCACAAGTACGTCTCTGCTTTTGCAGAACAATAGGCACATCTAGATCATCTGCCACCTCTTGAATCTGTAAATTACCCTCCTGAGATGGTACATGCTCATCTTGTAAAGAATTATGCTGCAAAGACAACTCAGTAGTGCCCTCAATAGAAATAATGTGCTCATTACATACCTGGGACATGCTGGTGATGTGGAAGGTCCATGAGCATGGGGGACAATGTGAGACCTACGAGTAAACACATGTAGCAGAAATTGAGTCAACGTACTGAGTGGCGGTCTAAATGTAGCTACATGAGCAGATGTAGGCACTGGAGGTGGTGGTGTAGGTACTGAAGGTGGTGCAGCTGTAGAAGGAGGAAGCATGTATACCTCATCATCAAAGTCAGATGGGGTCAACATGTCACTTATTGGAGAGAAATACATAACAAACTCAAAGAATGTGACATCCGCACTGACAAAGTATTTCCACCGAAGGGGATCAAAACAACGGTACCCCTTTTGGATACGAGAGTAGCCAACAAAGACACACTTGACAGCTCTAGGGGAGAGCTTATCATGGCCAGGCGTCAGATGAGAACAAAGGCACACCGCCAAACACTCGAGGTGTAAGGGAGAATAGGTCATCGGGAAACACAATCGAGAAAGGAACCTTTTCTCCTAAATAGAAGGCGGCACACGATTCATCAAGTAGCAAGATTTGAGAACCACATCACCCCGGTAAGAGTGAGGAGTACAACTCTGAATCAAAACAGTTCGGGTAGCATCGAGTAAATGACGGTTGTTATGTTCGGCAATATTGTTCTGTTGAGATGTGTAGGCACACGAGGTCTGGTGTTCAATGCCAAAAGATCTAAGGAACTTGGATAGTTGTAAAGTGTAGAACTCTAAGGCATTGTCAGATCGTATATACTTGATAGTAGCAGAGAAATTGTTCTTTATTTCAATAATAAATGTTTTAGTGACATACCCAACTTCAAACTTGTTCTTTAACAAAAAGATCTAAGAAAGTCTAGAATAGTCATCTATAACAACAAGATAAAAACAATATCACTAGTGATCAGGAACACAACTCGGACCCAAATATCTAAGTACATGAGCCCAAATAACTGAGAACTGCTCCGACTCTGACGAGATGAAAAAGAGGAGTGGTGATGTTTCCCAAGCTGGCAAGCCTCGCACTGGAAGGAAGATCACGTGGAGATCTGTGGGAGGACATGATGCAGTTGTTGTAGATGAAGGTGGCCAAAACGAAGATGCCTCAATTACAGTGAGATTGTTCCGCTAGGGATAGTAGAGGCACATGCATAAGGAGGTTGGACTGTAGATTCCCCGCTTCTCACGATCACATCCAATCACCATGTCCGTAAATATGTCCTGAAACACAAGAGAAGAGGGGTCAAAACGGAACGACACATGATCTGACTAATAGAAAGCAAGTTCATCTGAAAATCAAGAGCATATAAAACATTCTGCTGGCGCATGTATGGTTTCAATTGCACATCCCCATGTCCTGTGATGGTTAAGTAAACCCCATTCGCGATGACAACCCATCTACCAGGGGGTATAGACCTGTAAGAACTGAACTGGGCTCTATCTCCACACAGATGGTGACAAACACCAGATTCCATGATCTACTTCTGTCATATATTCCCTATTACAACTGGTAAAAGTATATGCTATACCTGAGGAGCGCGAAGTGGCTCTAGCAGTAGCTGCAACATCTGAGGAACCTGTAGTGGTGGTGCCAGCAACATGAGTCATGATCTCCCGTATAAGAGAGAATGTCATCAAGGTGTGGATTTGCCTTAGGGGCCATTGTGTTTGGAGGCTCAATTTGCTCTGCCACTCGAGGAGATGCGACGTATCCATGCTTCTGTTAGCATGTGTTCTCAGAGTGTCCTAAACAACGATTGTAGGTGTAGGGACACCTCCTCTGCCACGGGGACAACATCCTCTGAACTGTGTAGAACCTCCCTTGTCGCGAGATGCAACCTTCACTGAGGTAATCTGTGTGGGGGCATCGACCGAACTCCTTTGCAAATGACCAAACCATCTTAAGTTGTTTTCTCTTTTCTTATCCCCTATCAAAGCTACACTAACTTTCCTTCTGATTGCATCATTCTGAATCCGAGTTTTTCGTGTATGCCCACACATAAATCTTAGCTTTTTCATTTCTCTTACTATCATGCTCTGCACATGTCAGTGGTTCACATGCCAACGTTCAGATCCATAGAGCATAGTAGGTCTCACAGCTGCTTTGTAATGCTTTCCTTTGATTTTCAAAGGAATTTTCTTATCGCATAGAACAATAGAGGTTCCTCTCCACTTTAGCCAACCTGCATTTATTTTATGAATAACATCTCCATTGATTTCCTCATCATGTTGTAAAATAGATCCCAGTATCTAAAAGAATCTCTTCTGAATGTTGTCTCCAATCTTCACATCGATTCCTTCACCGCTACTTATGTCAAATGTGCACTCCATATTATTTAGTTTTGGCCCAACTTGTATCAAATCCTTTAGATTTAAGACATGTCTCCAAACTTCAAGCTTCTCATTTACTCAATCTCCAGTCTCATCAACCAACACAATATCACATGTAAACAACATACATCAAGGTATCTCATCCTAAATGTGAAAGGATAGATCACACACCACGTTAGAATACGACGGCCAATCTTGATACCATCTTGTAAATATTACGCAAAAGTTGGCAAAAGAGATCATTATCCTTACCCCAAATATGTAGCACCTAGTTGGCTAAGAGTGCTTCATTCATTTCTCTATGCTCCCAATCCACCAATTTGTCATCGGAGTTGTCAATGCCCCCCAGTCAATTAGAGGAATTCCTCCATTTTGTGTCTCCGAAGACTAAAAAAACTTATCGTTAATGTCTCTTACTGTACTCGAAGTATTTATTCCCAATGGAAAAATATCAGTATGGCTGGTAGAACTGATTTTAGTAGGATCAGATGATCTGATAGATAAATAGGATGCCTCCACTCCGCCAATCACTTCTCAAACTTCTCAATGGGAGGAAGCAATTCCAAGTTGCTGTTTTGAATGGGTTAAAGGTAAACCCAAATATTTTAGAGGCAAGGTATTGTGGTGGAGAGAGCTACTGTGTGATCATTCACTCATTCTTGTAAGTACCCAAAAGAAACAAATGAAGAGTTCAGTTATTACTTTAAGAATCAAAACATTACCAAATAAATCCAAAACAATGGGCATGTTCTCGTCTTTCGCCACATTTCTTTCAATGAATATCATGCCATCGACATGTTGAAGTAGAGGGAATGGCATGTTACTCCTTTTGTAATCCGAGGTAAAACTTCCCATGACATTATGGTTAGTAATAACTGACAAAGCATCAGCCACAAGCACAAATAGTGGTGGTGCAAGATGACAACCCTGCCTGGTGCCCCTCTATGGTTGAAGAGGGCTACTCTGCACTTACCGTTGACAACAGTACGAAACTGTCGTTGCACATATCTTCATCTGTTAACGCATATAGTAGTTTTAGTGTGTCCCTCTGTTATTTTTATTTCCAGTTGTATGCTTTATGTAATTTACCCATAGGCTACTCTCCTATATAAGAGAGCCTAGGGCTTATGGAATAAACATCTGGTTCATTTTTCCCAACATGGTATCAGAGCGACGGTCCTAGACCAGAGTTCTCGAAACCCTAACCCTACCCAACCCCACCCGCCAGCCTCTTCTCCTCATCGACGCCGCCTCCACCGCCGCACGAGTGCACAGCAGCCCCACCGCGCACCTGCACCTTGGCTGCCGCCCCTGTGCATCTGCGCGAGTGCGCAGCCCTCCGCACATCGCAGGCCCCCGCGCATCGCAGCCCTTCGCGTTGTAGCTCTCGCGTGATCCTTTCACGCGCAACTGCGTGTGCCTGCGCGTGATCCTGCAGGCGTGCGTGGGCCCCTTCACATGCAACCGCGCGTGCCAGTGCGAGCAACATCGAGCTCCTTGCGTGTGCGCGTACTCCCTGTGCGCGTGCACGTGTGCTAAGCCCTAAAGCGCACACCATCTTCTACATGGGTTTAGTTGCTTGAGGTCTACACGTGCAACTAAACCCGTCTATGTCATTGTAGACGAATTTCATCTTCTGTTGGTCGCTCCAGTCTTCAGTCTCCAGTATGTCAGAAAGCAAGGTGGATATTCCATCCATTGGCGCCTTTCGTGGTCCAGCTCCTATTGTAAAGATGGACGGTACAAACTATGAACTGTGGGCAATGCAGTTCATGAGCATGATGAAGTCAACGGGTAAGAAACACATTCTTACCGAACCAGATCCTGCTGAGAAGACTGGAGCCAATGCCTCTTGGGAGGTCGATGACGCATATGCCAAAGTTTGGCTATCTGGTACGTTGGCAATTGAGATTGCCAATGACATTCTACATCAACCCACGACCAAGGATATGTGGGACATTCTGGCGGCTACATATTCGCAGGCGAAGAATGAGACAAGGATTCTGCAACTCCAGCATGATATATTCACTATAAAGCAGAATGATCGCCCTCTACATTCTCTCTACACATCACTGAGAGGGATGTTCGAGAAGCTCTACAACTTCATGCCCCTGACAGCTACGCCAGAACAGCAAAAGACATATCGGAATGCGACTATAGTAGGCGTGTTCCTTGCTGCGCTTGATCCAGAGTATGAGGCGGCACGATCCCAGATCTTGGCCGACTCTACTATTCCTCCCATGGAGGAAGCTTTCCATAGACTAAGTCGGATCACAATTCCTTCCACGTCCACGAATCAGAATACTTTAGCCTTGGCAGCCAACAGGGGTCGCGGATTTCATCATCAGGGCCGTGGACGTGGACCCCGTGGAAGAGGAGGCCGCACTCGGCCAACATGTACTTATTGTCATCGCGTTGGACACAGTGAAGACACAAGCTACTCGAAGCATGGATTTCCTGCATCTGCACGAGTCGCCGAGCAGATTGAGCCTCCATCTGCTGCTACGTTAGATCAGCGGTTCGATGATCTCGTTGCCCGTCTAAGGGGCATTATTCCCCCAGCTGGCCCAACACCTACTACTGAGAGTCAATCTGATGCTGCTGCTTCTGCCTCTGCGTCGACCAGTGCTTCAGTTAGCATACTTGCATTTACCAGTAGTAGATCAGATTCATTACCGTGGATTATGGACTCGGGCGCTACACATTACCTATGTGGCGATCAGAGTTTACTTACAGGATACTCTCATATTCCTCTAGGCCGAACAGTAGTCATTGCAAATGGTACACATTCTCCCATCACTGGTCAGGGGGAGATTAGATTGACATCTTCTATGCAGCTCAAGAATGTGCTACATGCACCTGATTTTTCAATGAATTTGTTGTCAATTAGTCAGATTACGAAGGATCTACATTGTCGGGCAATTTTTTATCCATCTTCTCTTATTTTTCAGGACATCCATATGGGCAACGTGATTGGTCGTGGCTATGAGCAAGGGAGCCTCTACCGCCTGAATCAGACTCCATTCGCTGGAACCTCATCCCTTCCCGCTGGACCAGTATCTCCCTTATTGTGGCATCTGTGCTTTGGGCATCTACCGCTTCAGAAGTTGCGTCGTATGTTACCCCAGGGTCTTCCTCACACACCTATCCAATGTGAGGCGTGTCAGTTGGGAAAGCATCACAGGTCGACCTTTCCCAGTCGTCCAGGTCGGAGTAGTACCTCCAAGTTCGAGTTATTTCATGTTGATGTTTGGGGTCCGAGTCGTGTACCTGATCATCAGGGACACAGATTTTATATAGTTTTTGTGAATGACTTCTCTCGTGTGTCATGGGTATTTTTGATGAAAATAAATCTGAAGCAGGCAATATAATTATCCATTTTCTGAATGAAATTCAAAATGTTTTCTCCACATCTGTGAAGTTTGTGGGAAGTGATAATGCCTTAGAACTGTGCACTCATGTCCTTGCCAACTATTACTCCTCAAAAGGGATTATTCACCAAACATCCTGTGCTCATACCTCTCAACAAAATGGCATTGCTGAAAGGAAACATCACCACCTACTTGATGTCACAAGACCACTTCTTATACAGAGTCATGTTCCCTATTATTACTGGGGTGATGCAGTTCTCACTGCATGTTACCTAATCAATCGTATGCCGTCCTCTGTCTTGGATGAACAGATTCCGTTTTCCCTTATCTATCCTGGGAAAGATCTGTTTTCTCTTAATCCACGTGTGTTTGGTTCAGTCGCCTTTGTCCATCAGTTGTCTCCTGGTACTGACAAGCTCTCTCCTAGGGCTGTCAAGTGTGTCTTCGTTGGGTACTCCAGAACTCAAAAGGGGTACAAGTGTTTTGATCCTCTGCGTCGGCGGTATATGATCAGTGCAGATGTTACATTTTTTGAATCTGTAATGTATTTTTCAGCCTCAGGTGATCAGCAGCTACCTCCATTGCCTACCGATGCCATATACATGACACCACCACCTCCAGCATCGTTACCACCACCATCGTCACCAGCACCACCACCACCACAAATCCCCGTCTCACCACTACCGTTCCATTATACCCGCAGGCATCCTCCCGCTCATGGTCATGACTCTTCTCCTAGCTTGCCTATGGTATGTACTGAAGATACTTCTATTGATGAATCTAATGATATTTATGAGCAGGATATGTTGCAGGGGCCAGATGAGGACACAACTGATTTAGACGTTCCTATTGCTATACGCAAATCGAAGAGGAGTTGCGTTACATATCCCTTGTCAGTTTATGTGTCATTTGAGCGACTATCTGGGGATTTCAGGAACTTTGTGGTGGCTCTGTCAGCTGTAGATATTCTGCGAAACTATCAAGATGCTCTGCAGGACAGTAGATGGCGGCTAGCAATGGAGGAAGAAATGGCAGCACTTCAATCTAGAGGAACTTGTAGTCTAGTTCCTATACCTCCAGATGTGACCCCGGTGAGCTGCAAGTGGGTGTTTACAGTGAAGCATAATGCATATGGTTCTATTGACAGATACAAGGCACGCCTTGTTGCACGAGATTTTACACAGACATACGGGGTGGATTACCTTGATACATTCTCGCCAGTAGCCCGTCATTCCACTCTCCGGATCTTGCTGTCAGTCGCAGTTAATCGAGAGTGGCCGCTGTATCAGTTGGATGTGAAGAACGCTTTCTTATATGGAGATTTGCAAGAGGAAGTCTATGTGCAACAACCACCCGGTTTTGCTGTTGAGGGGGAGTGTTCCAAGGTGTGCAGACTTCATAAGGCTATCTATGGCCTTAAGCAGAGCCCCAGAGCATGGTTTCAAAAGCTCTCAGACCTCTTTGAAAAACAAGGATACAAACGCTCCAATGCTGATCATTCCTTGTTTGTACAGAAGACTTCTAGAGGTATTATTGCAATTATGGTTTATGTAGATGACATCTTAATTACAGGAGATCATGAGCAAGGCATAAAGCAGGCGAAAGAAAAGCTGGGGAGCGAATTTGTCACTAAGGATCTTGGAGTCCTTAGATATTTTCTGGGGCTGGAATTTGCTAGAAATCCTTATGGATTAGTAATGTCGCAGAGGAAATATGTTACAGATCTGTTGAGTGAAACAGGTATGCTTGGGTGTCGGCCTGCTACGACACCAATGGATCCCAGCATGAAGCTCTATGATGATGACACAGAGGAGGTGGACAGGAGAAGATACAGAGAACTGGTAGACAAACTGTTGTATGTCACGATCACTAGACCTGATATATCCTTTGCAGTGAGTCGTGTGAGCCAGTTCATGGAGCAACCACGTCAGGTGCATATGGATGCAATACATATGATTCTTAGATATCTCAAATCATCTCCCGGTGCAGGTTTGCTATTCAAGAAGGAAAAGGGGATTTCTATCTCAGCATGTGCGGATGCAAACTATGCAGGATGTCCCAAGGACAGGAAGTCCACCTCAGGGTTTGCAGTCTATGTTGGAGATGCTCTAGTCTCATGGAGGAGCAAGAAACAGACGGTGGTAGCTAGATCTAGTGCTGAATCCGAATATAGGTCTATGGCCCAGGCCAGCACAGAGATGATGTGGGTGAAGGCTGTACTTACAGATCTATGTCTAGATGTACCACTTCCTATGAACTTGGAATGTGATAATCAGGCGGCCTTGTTCATTGCAAACAACCCAGCATTCCATGAGCGGACCAAGCATATTGAGGTTGACTGTCACTTCATACGTGACATGGTTCAGAAGGGGTTCATTGCTACATCTCATGTTGCCTCAGAGAATCAAGCTGCTGATATATTCACCAAGGCATTACTACGAGGCCCATTCCAGAAGTGTGCATCCAAGCTGAGCATGATTGATATCTATGCTCCATCTTGAGGGGGAGTGTTAACGCATATAGTAGTTTTAGCGTGTCCCTCTGTTATTTTTATTTCCAGTTGTATGCTTTATGTAATTTACCCATAGGCTACTCTCCTATATAAGAGAGCCTAGGGCTTATGGAATAAACATCTGGTTCATTTTTCCCAACATCATCAAAGCTCCCGATAAAACTCCAATTCGCATTGTCATAAGCTTTAGCAAAGCTTACCTTCTGGGGCATGCATTTAACATTTCATCTCTTCCTATCAATACGTATCTCCAAAGCTAAAATCGACTTGTCTCTTGGCTACTTGATCAGTTTTCTTAAGTAGCAACGTAGATTCTAGCTAGGAATGATTATCCTTTTTATGCAGCTCAGACTGATGCATTGATTAGTGGGGGTTTTCAATCTATGTTCTCGAGCTTGCATTTAGTGAAGTACTGGAAATTGATGAATAAATGAAGTACGTTATGCAAATCTATCAATTTTATTGGTTGCAAATGTTTGATAATTTGATTCTATAGGAAACATGGAGACAACATGTTACTGGGAGTAAACTTAGAGAAATAACAGAGGAAGCTAAGAGCTTCGCTGTCGGAAACAGATCTCTCGCTGCTCTTTTTGTTCACACCCCCGCAGGTGAGTTGCAGAGACAGATCAGAAGCTGGCTAGCAGAAAATTTTGATTTTCTCTCTGTTACCGGTGGCGATGCCAGCGGAGGTTCAAGTGGTCAATTAGAATCAGTATCTACTGCTATAATGGATGGATGGATGGCTGGTCTGGGCACTGCAGAGCAACCTGGTACTGATGCTTTGGGGCAACTTCTTTCTGAATATGCAAAGCGGGTTTACACCTCCCAATTGCAACATCTCAAGGTGGTTTCTGAAATCCATATTTTAGTTTTTATTCATTTTTATTTTACTTTTTTCCCCTTAGCTATTTCATCAATAGTTGTGGAACCATAAAAAAGAACACCTGGGTTAACAGGAGTAAGCCCGTGTTTTCTTTTCTTATTCCCCAACCAAATAATGGTGGATCTGTCAAGTCATGCATGTATCTCTTGTCTATGATTCTCCACATGACATATTTTCATAGAATGCCATACTTCTTCTCTGGTTAATAAAAATCACATAAAAAAGGTTAATCTTTCTAGTTATGTTAACTTCCATCAAATGCCACGGGAGGAGTATTGTCGCTGTAATTAGCCAACTATGCATGAAATGAAGCTGGCATATATTGGAACTTGTTTTGACCTCCTTTCTGTTCCCATTTCCGCAAATGCTTGTATGGCTCAACAATTTGATACTCCTGTTGTTTGCAGAAGGTGCAAACTCAGTATAGGGAACATTAACTCAAAAATAATGAGAGATGCAATGGGTCTCCAGAAATAAACACAATAGCTCTCTGAAAATCATATCATTATTGGGTGCCAAACTCTAATAGTGGTAGCATAGGGTACAATAATTGTAGACACCTCTGATAAGAAAAAGAGTATAATTGGTGTAATAACCATCAACAGTACCTCCGATAATAAAACATTAGAAAGGATGCGAAAGATAATAAATTGTTTGTTGTACTTTGAGATCAGCATCCTATTTGATAAACAAAGTGTGGATGCATGTTGAAACATGTTGCAATGTTGTCACTCTGGATTCGCAGTTGGTATTCGTCATTCTGTAATGTTTGAAAATTATTTCAGCCTTTTAATTTTTTTTGGGACAAGGAAAAATGTTGCTATACTTTTCTAAAGTGAAAATTATAAAATTTTGACATATGTGCATGCATTCTTTTAGTGGCACGTTCGCACTTTGTGCAGGATATTGCTGGCACCTTGGCGACAGAGGAGGCGGAGGATGCAGCTCATGTCAGTAAATTGCGATCGGCACTTGAATCTGTTGATCATAAAAGAAAGAAGGTATATTAATGCATTACTTTGTCCGGTGGATTAATTTTATGTACATTATATACCTGTCTAGGCAGTGGTGGCAGTTAGTAAGAATCCCGGTGAGCTTATTCCAGACTTGCACATTTAACTGGATTTGTTTACCATTTGTTTAACATGATCATATGTATAATCTGATCTTTTGAAAATACCCAATTTGATTTGGTTTAATTTGTTTTAGGCATGTTACTTTTGTCCTTAAGTAGGGTTTGCTTTTTACTGTTTCCACTGGCCTCTCTATGTGCTTTTTACTTTTTCCACTAGCCTCTCTATGTAAGGGAGGACTAGGGTTTTTAATCATATTAAATCATTCTTGTTTCTCATTATGGTATCAAAGCAGCGACTCTAGGTCAAGGGTTGATACATCTTTGCTTCTCATGTCTCTTTCTCCACCAAATAGATTTATTATCGTAGATCTTACTTTTGGTGATGGTGCTCTAGGACCTATCATTCGATTGTGTTGTATAGGAATCCTCAGACTCTAGATTGAAGTCAAAGTCCTTCCATTGAAGTGACCTCGGGGAATGGTACCTCGTCCACCCTTCCTAGTGGTCAGGGGACTATTAAGGAGCCATAACAACCATCTCCAGGATGTAGTGTCACCCACCTTGGGTGGCCAGCCTTTGACATCCTATTCATCCTCGAGGTCACTAATATCTTGTTGCTTTATTAGGTATATAAATATTCCCACCATTTGATCCCTCCTAGATGATGATAGAGCTCCGATGATCTTTTCGGTACCTTCCTATTATACACCTTTAGATTGATCTTGTTCCATAATTCCTATAGTATTTATTGTGGAAAAGGAAGGAGAAAAATGAAAAGTGTAATTCATCGTAGCCTCAGAGCTCTCTTATATAGGAGAAAAGCTCTACGGGAAAATTATATAAAGTAGACTGAAGAAATAGATAAATATAAAATAAAGACAAAGAGATATAAGTATCTCAACACTCCCCCTCAAGCTGGAGCGCATATATATATATATATATATATATATATATATATATATATATATATATATATATCTTGCACAGCTTGAAACCCCTTGATCGAGTGAGGGTTTTTAAGTGGGAAACATGCGATGCACGTGCCCCACTTAAACTCCTAGTGCCCCAGACATCGCCTAACTACGCCTCAGGGTAGTTACACCTCAGCGCATTTTCCCGAATTGAGGTGACCACCTCTCAGAACACAGCTGAGGTGTACGTCTCTGGGATGATTCTGACCGCCTGGCCTTGAGGCATATCCCTCAAGGCGCATTTTTTCATTCCATAGTCACACTCAATAGCTCTGGGAGAGAGCTTGTCACGAAAGGGATTAGTTGGTGCACAAAAGCCACATAATCAAAGACACAAGATATTAGGGAGAAAAGATCCTTGTCGGGAAACATAATCGAAAAGGGACCTTTTCACTTGACACTGAGGATGGCGTCCGGTTAATCGAATAACAAGCAGCGAGAACAACATCCCCCTAAAGGAGTGGGGAGCACGACTATGAATGAGAAGAATCATGATCATATCAAGAAGATGACGGTATTTGCGTTATGCAACACCATTTTTCTTGGAGAAGTATAAGAGCAAGATGGCTGATGTATAATGCCATGAGACGTAAGGAACTGGGATAACTGAGTAGTACAAAACTCTAAGGCATTATCGGAGCAAACATACTTGATCGTAGCAGAAAAAGTATTTTTTTATTTCATAATACAAAATTAAATGGTAGACCCAGGCTCATTACTTTTCAAAAGAGAAACTCATGACAATCTAGAATAATTGACAAAAGCTACAAGATAAAGCATGTGCCCTTGATGGTCAGGGACACGATTGGGACCTCAGATATCAAAATGTACTAACTCAAATAAGAACCAATACTATGACTCTAGCGATTCAGATAACTATAACGATGATGCTTCCTATGCTGGTAAGCCTCGCACTGGAAGGTGGATCTGGATAGATTCTGAGGGAAACTCTACACAGCTTCTGCAAATGAAGATGACCGAACTGAAGATGCCATAATTAGATAACCAACTCGAAGATATCACGTGTGGGGGGAGAGTGATATAATGGGAATGGATGAAGCACCATCATATGATGACTAAACCAATCTGTAGAGACACCCTTGCTCACGGCTACATCCAATCACCATGCATGTGAGTATATCCTGAAACATATGAGAAGAGTAATCAAAGATGGCATGACAATATGTTCTTGGCGATTTGCCTAACATATAATAAATTCATTGAAAAACGGGAGCATGAAGAACATTCAATATGTACATGAACAGTGTCAGTCGAATCTCCTCATATCTTGCTACGGGGGAATGCATCACATCAGCAATAACCATTGTTCTGCCAAGTTGAACATTTTTGTAGGAAGTAAACTCAGATATGTCTCGACATAAGTGATGAGTAGCACATGAATCCATGATCCACTCTGAGAGGTCTAAGCTATGACAAGTAGTAAGGGCTTATGCTATACCTGAAGAACTGGCAGTTGCGAAGGTAGTGAAGTCGGATGAGCCTGATGGAGCACTAGAATATCTGGAAGTAGGATGCATGATCTCCCTTAAATGGGAGACGAACTCATTGTACCTCTGATCTGAGGCAGTGGCAGGAGCTGCAGGAGTCTAAGCCTGCTTAGCGACACGGGCAGATGTCAGTGCCAATAAGTGCATGGTTGACATGGATGAGCTCCTCCTCTACCACTGACACCGTGTCCTCCGAACTGAGAAGATCCTCCTTTACCGCTAGATGTGGCCATCGCTGAGGAAGTCTGAGAGGAGACCGACGAAGGGACAATGGTCATGCTAAGTATGCGGTATGCGTCCTCCATTGGAGGTATGGTAGCATCCTCAAGTAACTGAGATCATACGGTGTCATACTCGGGATCAAGAGCCACCAAAAAGACATCAAACATGTTGACGTTCATGTACGCCTTCTGATGCTATGGAGTAACTGCAAGAGGCATAAAGCTGTGAAGCTTCTAAAACATGCTCTTGAGAGATGTGTTGGGAAAAATCAGAGAGTTGTTTATTTCATACGCCATAGGTCTCTTATATAGGAGAGTAGCCTATGGGTAAATTACAACAGGAGTCCATAAAAATATAGAAAATATGAAACAATACAAATAATATAACATATATCTCTACACTCCCCCTCAAGATGGAGCATAGATGTCGATCATGCTCAGCTTGGACGAGCACTTCTGGATGGCCCTCTAAGTAACGCCTTGGTAAAGATATCTACAGTTTGGTCTCCTGAGCTAACATGAGATGTTGAAATTAAACCCTTCTGAATCATATCTCGTATATAGTGACAATCAACTTCAATGTGTTTGGTTCGTTCATGAAATGTTGGATTATTGGCAATAAATATAGCAACTTGATTATCACATTCCAGAGCCATAGGAAGTAGGACTTCTATATATAGATCTGTAATAACAACTTTCACCCACATCATTTCTATACTAACCTGGGCCATAGTCCTATATTCAGACTCAGCACTGGATTCGGCTGCAACAGTTTGCTTCTTGCTTCTCCATGAGACAAGAGAGTCTCCAACATATATAGCAAATTCAGTGGTGGACTTCCTATCCTTGGGACATCCTGCGTAGTCTGCATCTGCGCACGCTGATATAGTAATCTCCTTGTCTTTCTTGAACAATAGACCTACATCTGGAGATGATTTAAGATACCTGAGTATCATATGTATAGCATCCATATGTACCTGACGTGGTTGCTCCATGAACTGACTCACCCGACTGACTGCAAAAGAAATATCGGGTCTGGTAATGGTAATATAAAGAAGCTTTCCCACCAGTTCTCTGTATCTTCTCCTATCCACCTCATCAGTGTCATCATCATATAATTTCATGCTCGGATCCATAGGTGTAGTGGTCGGTTGGCATCCAAGCATTCTTGTTTCACTCAGCAGGTCAATGATATATTTCCTCTGGGTCATTACAAGTTCATGTGGATTTCTGGCGAACTCCAGTCCCAGAAAGTATCCAAGGACTCCAAGATCCTTGATGACAAATTCACGACCCAGCATTTCTTTCACCCTCTGAATTCCTTTTCCATCATCACCTGTAATCAGGATATCATCTACACATACAATAATTGCAACAATACCTCTGGATGTTTTCTGTATAAACAGGGAATAATCTGCATCAATGTTGTAAAAGTCACCCGACTAGCCCGACTAGTAGGTC
Organism: Ottelia alismoides; assembly: GCA_037367405.1. NCBI lineage: Eukaryota > Viridiplantae > Streptophyta > Magnoliopsida > Alismatales > Hydrocharitaceae > Ottelia > Ottelia alismoides. The sequence continues at coordinate 160,836 of JAZKJV010011057.1, forward strand.
CGACTAGTCCAGTCAATGGGGTGACCGACCGAGTATCGACTAATTTCGACTATGTCCATTAGTCAACCAATTTTTGCTTGGAGATACCATATTTTTTTACTTTTTTAAAAGCAAACTTATTCTAATATGCTTAATGTTTTATTTAAATTCAATAACTTCTTTTGATTCATTATGATAGTAAAATATATATTTAAATATATGTAAATATATAATCGTATATGTATAAAAATGATATATATATATATATTTAAAAATCAAAGCCGACTAAAGCCCGACTAAATCCGATTAATCGCCCAACTGCCGATTAATCCTTAGTCAGTGACCCGACCGATCGAGTACTGACTACCGACTACATTGGAACGTCTGTACCCCTGTTTCTCAAACAAGTCTGAGAGCTTCTGGAACCAAGCTCTAGGGCTCTGCTTAAGGCCATAGATGGCCTTATGTAAGTCTACACACCTTAGAATACTCCCCCTCAACAACAAAATCAAGTGGTTGTTGCATGAAGACTTCCTCCTGTAAGTCACCATATAAAAATGCATTCTTAACATCTAGTTGGAATAATGGCCAATCATGAGTAACTGCAACAGAAAGGATCCGTAAGGTTGAATGGTGAGCAACCGACAAGAGTGTATCAAGATAGTCCATCCCATATGTCTGTGTAAACCCACGGGCAACCAGGCGTGCCTTGTATCTGTCGATGCTGCCATCTGCATTCTGCTTAACTGTGAAGACCCACTTACAGCTCACTGTAGACACACCGGTAGGTGCAGGGACAACGCTCCAGGTACCTCTTGACTGAAGAGCAACCATCTCTTCTTCCATAGCTAAACGCCATCTATTGTCCTTCAATGCATCTTGGTAATTCCGTGGAATATCCATAGCAGATAGTGCAATGGCAAAGCTCCTAAATTCACCAGATAAACAATTAAAAAAAAACGTGATTGTTATAGGATATGATACGTAGCTACGTTTCTGTTTCCGAAGTGCAATATGTAGATCCAAATCACTTGCATCCTCATCTGACCTCTGTAACACAGCCTTCTCAGGTAAATCATTAGATCCATCATTATTGATTATATTCTCAGAACATACCTCAGGCGAGCTAGAGATGAGCGGTGACCATGAGCAGAAGCAAGCCAATGAGTATAGTGGAGTGGCAATGGGGGGACATGAACTGTAACAGGAGGTGTAGGTGATGTAGGTAGTGGTGGAGGTGGTGGTGGAGGTGGCATGTATATGGCTTCATCAGTGTCTGAGGATACCAACCAATCACCTGTAGGAGAGAAGTACATAACAGACTCAAAAAAGGTGACATCAGCACTAACAAAGTATTTCCTGCACAACGGATCATAACACCTGTACCCTTTTTGTGTCCTTGAGTACCCGACGAAAACACATTTGACAACCCTAGGAGAGAGCTTGTCAATACCTGGAGACAACTGATGGACAAAGGCAACCGAGCCAAACACACGTGGGATAAGAGAGAATAATTCTTTTTCAGGAAAAACAAGGGAGAAAGGAATCTTCTCACCTAAGACAGATGACGGCATACGATTAATGAGATAACATGCCGTTAGAACAGCATCGCCCCAGAAAGAATGAGGTGCATGACTCTGTATGAGAAGCGTCCTGGTGAGATCAAGTAAATGACGATGTTTCCTTTCTGCAAGTCCATTTTGTTGGGAAGTATAGGCACAAGATGTTCGGTGGATAATCCCTCGTGTTGAAAAATAATTTGAGAGAGTATGAGTACAAACTTCCAAGGCATTATCACTTCTCACAATCTTTACTGATGCAGAAAAGACATTACGAACTTCATTTATGAAATTTATGATAATATTCCCAGCTTCAGATTTATTCTTTAACAAAAAGACCCGAGATACACGAGAAAAATCATCCACTATGACCATATAAAACATGTGTCCTTGATGATCAAGAACACGACTAGGACCCTAGATATCAACGTGAAACAACTCAAACTTGGAGCTACTACTCCGACTTTGACGACTGGGAAAGGTAGACCGATGATGCTTTCCCAACTGATAAGCCTCAAATTGGATGGACGCGTGAGGTGAAACCTGAGGTAAAACACGACACAATTTCTGAAGCTATAGATGGCGAAAGCGCAAGTGCCACATGAATGGAGAGATAGGTCCAGCAAGAAGAGAGGAGATTTCGGCATATGGGGTCCGACTGAGACGATATAGGCCACCCTACTCATAGCCACGTCCAATCACGATGCCCGTAAGGATGTCCTGAAAGATAAGAGAAGATGGATCAAAAATTGCTCGATAATGTAAATCCTTTGTAAGTTGGCTATTGGACAACAAATTCATAGAAAAATCAGGTGCATGCAGCACATTCTTGAGGAGCATAGAAGGTGTCAGACTAATCTCCCCCTGACCAGTAATCGGGGAGTGTGTCCCATTAGCAATAACCACAGTACAGCCTGGAGGAACATGTCGGTATGCTGTAAGTAGACCTCGATCACCACACAGATGATGTGTGGCACCAGAGTCCATAATCTACTTTAAAGTATCAGATCCACTACTCTAGTGAATGCATAAGTACTACCTGAGGTACTGGTGGATGCAGAAGCAGCAACGTCAGAATGACTCTCAGAGGCAGGCGCTGATGTAACAGGACCGGATGGAGGAATAATGCCCCTCAGACGAGCTACAAGATCATCAAAGCGCTGATCCAAAGAGGAAGAAAATGGAGGTTCAATCTGTTCAGCTACTCGCGCAGAAGCAGGAAATCTATGTTTGGAATAGCATGTGTCCTCGGTATGTCCAGAATAGTGGCAGAAAGTGCATGATGGCTGAACACAACCCCCTCTGCCTCAAGGTCCACGGCCACGAAACTGATGATGACCCCCACGACCTCGAGATGCTGCCATAGCTGAGGCGGTCTGATTGGTAGTAGATGAAGAAACAGTAATGCGACTCAGTCTGTGAAAGGCTTCCTCCATCCGAGGAATAGTGGAATCTGCCAAGATCTAAGTGCGTGCTGCCTCGTACTCTGGATCAAGCGCTACCAGGAATACACCAACCATGGTGGCATTCCGGTAGGTCTTATGTTGCTCAAGAGTGGCTGTGCGAGGCATGAAGCTGTTCTCAAACATTCCACGTAAAGACTTGAATAATGAGTGTAGAGGTCGTCCATTCTGCTTGATTGTAAAGATGTCATGTTGGAGTTGCAGAATCTTCGTCTCATTCTTAGCCTGTGAATAGGTAGCAGCCAGAATATCCCACATGGCTTTTGCAGTGGGCTGATGGAGAATATCATTTGCAAGCTCTATTGCTAATGTTCCTGATAGCCAAACCTTGGCATATGCATCATCTGCCTCCCATGAGACGTTGTCTTCTCAACAGGCTCTTCCTCAGTAAGAATATGCTTCTTATCGGTCAACTTCATCATACTCATGAACTGCATTGCCCACAGTTTGTAATTTGACCCATCCATCTTCACAATATGCGCAGGACCTTTGAAGGCACCTTTAGATGGAATATCTGCCTTGCTTTCTGACATGATGATAATAGAAGACTAGGGTTGTAGACTGAAGATATTATTGTCTACACTGACGTTCACGGGTTCGGTTGCATGTGTAGACTCAAGCATCCAAACCCATTAACGTGGAGACGCGGGCGAAGGTCTCTTCGATGACGAAGATACCCTAGGGTTGTTCGAACCCTAGGACGTGGAGGCCCAAAGGAAGAGAGAGGCGGCGTGCGAGTCACAGCGCACGACGCACGGGGCCGAGTGGCGAAGGAACAGCACACGAGGCACGACGTACGAAGCGCGTGTAGCCGAGTAGCACCGGATGGGCGGCGCGAGGCCGAGGAGCGCCGGATGGGCGGCGCGGCGATGAGTGCACGGAGGGGCGGCGGCTAGGGCTTGGAGGTGGGGGCTAGGGTTAGGGTTTGGTTCGAGAACTACGGTATAGGACCGTCGCTCTGATACCATGTTGGGAAAAGTCAGAGAGTTGTTTATTCCATACGCCATAGGTCTCTTATATAGGAGAGTAGCCTATGGGTAAATTACAATAGGAGTCCATAAGAATATAGAAAATATGAAATAATACAAATAACATAACATAAATCTCTACAAGATGTGTATAGGGTGTAGAGAGGACAGTCATTTTACTTGACCGTGAAGATGTTATAGAAATATTTTCTATTTATGTATCGTTTCCTTATTGTTCTTTATGTTCTATCTGTTTTTTGTAATTTACCCATAGGCCTCTTCTCTATATAAGAGAACGTAGGGTTCCCAGGAATAAATATCTTTATTCTTTTTTTCCAACAGAGTATTAGAGCGGCGGTCCTAAACCAGAGCTCGTGTGCCTAAGAAACCCTATCCCTACCTACCAGCATGTCGCCGCCACCACCCTTCTTCCCTAGGGCGTCGCCGCCGCCCTTCTCCCCTAGGGCGTCGCCGCCGCCCTTCTCCCCTGGGGCATCGCCGCCACCATCCATCCCATCTAGGGTGTCGTGGACACCCTTCTCCTCTAATGGAGTCGCCACCGCAACGCTGTATTTTTTGGGAATCGCCGCCGCACGCGGCTTTTCTCGTCTCCCCTCGAGTGTCGCCGCTACCACCTCTTCTCTTGCATGTCACCACCGATGGTTCTTCCTCTCGCATGCAACCTTCCACGGCCCATGTCTCCGTCTGTCTAGCAGTCCGCTTTGTGCTAATGGATATGGTTGCATTCTAAGTCTACACATGCAACCAAATCCCCTTGTGTATGTGGGCGTACTTATTTTTGGTCTAAAACCCTAGTTTCTTCTTCAAATCGGCAATATGTCAGAAAGCAAAGTAGATGTTCCCATCACAGGCACCTTCAGAGGTCCAACGCCAATCGCTAAGATGGACGAGACGAACTATGAACTGTGGTTCATGCAGTTCATGAGTCTTATGAAGTGTACAGGTAAAAAACACATTCTTACCAAAGAACCGGTTGAGAAAATTGGGGTTCATGCCTCGTGGGAGGCAGATGATGCGTATGCACAAATATGGTTAACAGAACGTTAATTGTGGAGATCACCAATGATGTCATCAGCCCACATCCAAGGCTATGTGGGATATCCTTGCTGCTACATATTCTCAAGAAAGGAACGAGACGAAGATTCTGCAACTACAACATGATATCTTCACTATGAAGCAGAACATGCGACCTCTTCATTCTCTTTACACTTCCCTGCACATAATAAGCTCCATAGGTTTATGCCGCTTACATCCACTCCAGAGCAGCAGAAGACATACCGGAATGCCATGATGGTTGGCGTTTTTTTGCGGCTCACGGTCGACAATATGAGGCTGCTTGCTCATAGATATTGGTCGATGCTACTATTCCTCCCATGGAGGAAGCTTTCAACAAACTTAGCAGGATTTCAGTCCCATTACTAGCCAGTTCTCAGTCATCTTCTGCGATGGCAACCTCCCGTGATAGAGGGGGTTCTTCTAGTTTTGTGGTTGTGGACCTCGTGGAAGTGGAGGTCGCATTCGTCAGCCATGCACATACTATCATCGTCCAGATTACGCAGAGGATACATGCTACTCCAAGCATGGCTTTCCTGCATCAGCTCTCGTGGCGGTGCAAGTTGACTCATCTAATGTTGATCCTTTAGATCAAAGACATGATGATGTAGTTTCTCGTTTGAGGGACATCATGCCTTCAGGAGGTTCCACTGCTTCCTCATACATCACGATCAAGGTTTGTTCTATACACACCGGCTTGCTTCTTCTCGCGGTCAATGCCTGTCATCCAGCACAACCAAGGTTTGTCCTGAATATATTGTTTCTAACGATGGGTCTGGAGGTGTATCTAGGCAGGGACAAATGCTGGAGACTGATATACGAATTGAGGAAATTCCCAATGATCTGGATGTCCCTATTGCGCTTCGCAAGCAGAGGCGTACCTGTACCTCATATCTTCTTGCTTCCCATGTTATGTTTGATCGCCTTACAGGGGAATTTCAGAGGTTTGTTTTTCTCTATCCGCCATGGAAATACCACGGAATTATCAGGAGCCTTGAAAGACAGTCGTTGGCGTCTAGCCATGGAAGAGGAGATGGCTGCTCTACAGTCACAGGGTACCTGGAACTTGGTAAATGTTCCTATTGGAATATCTATTATCAGTTGTAAATGGGTGTTTACTATTAAACACCATGTAGATGGGAGCTTTGATCGCTACAAGGAGAGATTGGTGGCATGAGGATTTACACAGACTTATGGAGTGGATTATCTGGATACTTTCTCTCTTATTGCTCGCCACTCCACACTATGTGTCTTTTCAGTCGATGTGGTACGTGATTGGCCTTTATACCAGTTAGGTGTTAAAAATACTTTTCTATATGGTGATCTCCAAGAGGAATTCTACATGCAACAGCCTCCAGGATTTGCTACTAAGGGGGAGTGTCAGCAGGTTTGTAGACTTCATAAGGCAATATACGGTCTTAAGCAGAGTCCTAGGGCATGGTTTCAAAAGCTCTCGGATCTAATTGAAAAGCAGGGGTTAAAAGGTCAATGCAGATCATTCATTATTTGTGCAGAGAACACCCAAAGGTACAACTATTATCACCTTGTTTGTTGATATACATTTTACAGGGGATGATGTGCATGGGATAAAGAAGGCAAAGGAATTCTTGTGTCGTTAGTTTGTCACCAAAGATCTTAGTACTTTAAGGTACTTCTTAGGGTTAGAGTTTGACGGGAATGCGCAGGATCTTGTGATGACAGAAAGGAAGTATGTTACAGACATACTTGTTGAGACATGCATGAGTGGGTGTCGACCCTCTACCACTCCTACAAATACCGGCATGAGATTATATGATGATGATAGTCATGATACAAATGAGGTTGACAGGAGGAGATATAGAGAGCTGGTGGGAAAACTTCTATATGTTACTATCACTAGACATGATATCTCTTTTGCAGTGAGTCAGATCATGGAGCAGCCTCGACAGGTACACATGGACGTATATATATGATATTAAGGTACCTAAAGTTCTCTCCAAGTACAGGACTGCTATTTAGGAAAGGGGCAAGTTTTTCTATTTCTGCATGTGCTGACACAGACTATGCAGGATGTCCTAAAGACAGGAAGTCTACGCCGAGCATCATTGTATTCATTGGCAGCTCTCTTATTTCTTGGAAGTGTAAGAAAAAAACTGTTTTTGCTAGGTCAAGTGCTGAATCTGAATATAGGGCTATGGCGCAAGCAAACAGAGGAATGATGTAGGTTTGAGCAGTGCTAGCAGATTTGCATATAGATGTACCTCTTCCTATGCAATTACAATGTGACAACCAAGCTGCCCTATTTGTTGCAAACAATCCTGCATTTCATGAAAGAACGAAGCACATTGAAGTGGACTGCCATTATGCAAGGGACATGATCCAGAAGGGCTTGATTTCCACCTCTCATGTCAGTTCAGGAGATCAAACTATCGATATCTTCACCACGGCATTGCTCAGAGGATCGTTCCAGAAATGCTCATCCAAGTTGAGCATGATTGACATCTAAGCTCATCTTGAGGGGGAGTGTAGAAATATTTTCTATTTTATGTACCATTTCCTTATTATTCTTTATGTTCTGTCCGTCTTATGTAATTTACCCATAGGTCTCTCTATATAAGAGAGCTTAGGGTTTCCGAGAATAAATATCTGTATTCTTTTTTCCCAACAGATGTCATGTCGGAGCTGCAGTATCTTCGTTTCATTTCTCGTCTAAAAGTATGTGGTGGAGAGGATGCCCCACATCGCCTTGGTTGTGGGATGATGTAAGATGTCATTGGCTATCTCCACAACTGGGATACCGGATAACCAAACACACGCATGCACGTCATCTACTTCCCAAAAAGGCAATAACCCCAGTCTTATCAATCGGCTCCTCTTGGGTCAGGATGTCCTTCCCATTGCACTGCATAAGGCTCATGAACTGCATGGCACACAACTCTCATCCATCTTGACAATGGGTGTCGGACCTTTGAAGGTGTCCGAAGATGGGACGTCGACCTTGCTCTCTGACATGATGCTGGAAAGATACAAAGATTAGGGTTGTATACCATATCAAACGCATCTACACGAACATATAGGGACCCGATTGTACATTTTCATGCCACAACTGTTGCCATCAACCGAGGTCGTGCTCTAGGGCACACGGATGTCGAAAGAGGTCTGATTTCACTGGAAACTGCCCTGAATCAGACCATTGGAGACCACGCAGTGCTGCTAGAATGCATGCAATCAGCCCACAATGAAGAGATAGAGATAGTGGCACTAGAATCTTGTGTAGCCGCTAGGAGCCCTGCGACGTGGTCGGCGGCACAACTGTCAATGATGGGACCTACGGTGGGCGCTGGTGGGTCCCGCGTAACCGCTAGGGCCACCCCTCGATGGGTTGTGGCAATGCGAGCTCTTGTGCGGCCTGCAGATTTGCGGCACAAAAGCCCAATGGCAGTGCTTGGAAGCCCATGCGCAGCCGCTAGGACAACCCTTCAATAGGCTGTGGCAGTGCATGTTGATGCACGGGCACCACCACTGAGGCGGCGATGGCACCGCTGGGGTCACGCGAGTGCCGCTGCAGCATTGATGCTTCGGGCGGTGGCACGCACAAGCGGAAGGAGGGTGGCAGGTGGAGGGGGAAGAGGTAGGGCACGGGCTTTAGTTTACAACCGGCACTCTGATACCATGTGGAAACTAGAAAAAGAAAGATGAATTGCATTAGCCAGAGGTCCTAGGGTACTAAAGATGAATTGCATATAGAGAGGAGAAATACTGTTGACAAATTAAATAATAGAGAAATAAAGAATGGAAAATATATAAAACGGGATAATTACATAATAGAGAAAATAAAGAATGAAAAATATATAAAACGGGATAATATAGAATAACTCTCAACGGTTCTGAAGGTAGACATGTTCATGTCAAGAGATCTGACAAGTTTAAATTATGTGAGCTACCTATGTTATCATTCACTTTTGCTCAGTTTTTGAATCACGATAGCATGCCATAACATTACTAGAAGTTAATTCTAGAGATGATGTGGCTTGGGAAAATCATAGAACCAAATTTTGTGATGTATGACAATATTTTTCTCGATTAATGTTTCTCAATTTCAACCATGCTGATACCATACTCCATTTCTCCAAACATCACATTATCTCACCAGGTATTACAACTATTATCATTCCATTTCTTGGATAAACCACTCCTTATTGTTGATATGTCACCAATATATAATTATAAATGGAGAATTTTGAGGAATCAGGTTATACACTTTTTTGTTATCGTCAACATCTACTACTATAATTAATGCGCATTATTTTGTTCCTTGAATTGGTATGGTGTTCCATTTATGAAGCATGTATGGGTTGTATTATTTTATTTATTTTGAATATTTTAGCGCCTTGCTTTCCACTAATCAGCATTAGCTCATTGGTCAACTTGTCCTTCAATGCACATCATTCCATTGAGACGATAGTTGACATCTGATGTTTGTCACTGGATTTATTGTGAGCAAATTGTTGTTGCATGTTACTATAACACCTGAATATTTTACTGGCAATATATACATTGTTTGCAGAAAGAAGTTTAGCAGCTGTTAGTTTTTACTTAGTTGCAACTTCCAACATATATGCAATAAAATGTATGATACATGTATACTTGTTATATGTATTCATAATCTTGTCTACACAAGCGCACTTTCTATTATATATTACATCTAATTGCCTCAATTCTCAGTGTGTCCATGTGCCTGTGTATGGACTAGGTGGGACCAACCTTTGACTCAGTATACAGTATACATTCAGATGTATACTGCATGATATTTACCACAATGTGAAATTGGGTGGATTGGTGTTGGGTTGATAATTGGGTCATTCCTGTGATCGATCAACTTCAGTCATCCTTCACCTTCTTACCTACCCATATTATAGACTTCTTTGGTTTAAGCCAGAGCTTGAAGCAACCTGTTTAGGAGCTTAAAACCAACTCATTCCAGGTTATGCACGAACAGAGACAAGTTCATGAATGTGTCCTGTCTGTGAGTTGCAGATCCCTGCTATGATCAATCATATTTATTCTCCATCTATTAATTCTACTTCATTGCTCGCTTGATCATTTGGTTGCATGTGCTACATAATTTTAGTAATTTTTTCCTTCTTTGGTCTCATTATTAGATCCTGCAACAAATGCGGATGGATATTGCCTTATTAAGTAAAGAAGAAGGCGGTTCTCCTATGCAAAATCCTTCAACAGCTGCTGAAGATGCAAGGCTGGCATCACTTATCTCTCTTGATAGCATCATTAAACAAGTCAAGGTTCGTTATTCCTTTATAAAACTAGAGTTTAAATGCGATCAACGGAAGCAGGGATTTTAAACATTCTGATTTTGGAACAGGATATTACGAGGCAACTATCTGTGAAGTCATTGACAAAATCGAAAAAGAAAGTGCTCTTAGCATCTGTAGATGAACTTACAGAAAGGATGCCTTCCCTTCTTAATATTGATCATCCTTGTGCTCAAAGGCAAATAGCTGAGGCTCGCAGAGGTGTAGAGGTAGTGAGTGATCACTTGTTTTCACTTGAGTCATCGGTATATAGTTTATTAGTTGCATGTGAAAGATCGTGGGAACCAATTTACGATGACTAGGACTAATGTTTAGAACTTGACTGTATTCTTCTTGTATTCGTCAAAATTGATTTTATTTGTCGTGCAGCTTTAAAAGAATGACTTCTTGCAGGCTATACCTGAAGAAGAAGGTCGACCCCAAGATGACTTGCAAGATTGGATGTCCAGTGCTGAGACAGAAGTGACACAATGGAACGTTTTGCAGTTCAATACTGGCTCGACGGCCTCGTTTATTATAAAATGTGGTGCCAATTCCAATTCTGAGCTGGTGATCAAAGCAGATGCACATGTACAGGAGCCAAAGGGTGGAGAGATAATAAGAGTTGCACCTAGACCATCTGTTCTTGTTAATATGAGCTTGGACGAGCTAAAGCAGGTTTTTTACCAGTTACCTGAAGCATTGAGCATGCTGGCTCTTGCGAGGACTGCTGATGGAACAAGAGCAAGATACTCGAGAGTTTATAGGACATTGGCTATGAAAGTTCCTGCCCTCAGGGACGTCCTCAGCGAGATGGAAAAAGGTGGGGCGTTAAAAGATGTAAAGTCGTGAGTAATTGTAACATGATGTATCTTCATGTATGTTAATATGAAGGTTTCTGCCATACTTTATTTGTTCGATCATGTGTCCATAGTATATGAGTCATTTCTGTGCAGTAACACCTGAGTTGGAGCCATTATCACAAATTATTTGGACTGCTGTCTGACAAGTTTCAGACTCAGGTATTTATCAAATCAAGAGCAACCATTCACTCCCCCCAAACCTCCCGCTGCTTCTCCCCATCCAATTGCCAAATGGAGAAAACTAATACGTTGAAGAATTTAAGACTTTACCGTTTTATTTCAGCAAAAAATAATAATGTTATGGATGGAAATAAATTGAAGAATATAATGTAAAATAATTGAAGTTTGTAGCGCCAAGCACGTGATTTCTATGATCTATCAACCATATATATGATATCAAAAGAATAGTGTGTTTGATCTGTACAAGTTTCAATCTCTTTATTGAACTCATCATTCTCAACTAGACCTGCCCAGCCCGCCCAGCCCGTTCATGGGCCGGGCTTGGGCAAGAGATTTTGGGAATGGGTCGTTAAGGAAAACTTAAAAGTACCTTCGAGCGGTATGGAAATATTTATTTTGTTAAGTATTGTACGTAAGCTACCTCTTGATTTTAGCTAAAGCCATCTATGTAAGAAGTGGCTTCCAGGGATTTCTCTGCATGGAAGCCGCCTCTTCAAGGATGGTTTCCATGAAACTTTTTCCCAAATATCAAGTGTAAGGCTAAAGTTGTCTCTTGAAGAGGTGGCTTACTTATGGTACATAACAAAAAAAGTTTTGTTACAGGTTACGACGAATTAAGTTTACTTGTGTAGGTAAACGAATCTTTATATTAGTCAACTTATTACAATTGAGATTTCACGTGTGAATGTTTAGGTGGGGGTCAGTTCGGGAATAAGCAGGAATAATGATTGGAAATTAAAAAAAATAAGGGTCTATTCTATGTTAGGCTAGAAAGATAGGAATAAGGAAAAGGTAGAATAAGGATGGGTAAGGTGGAATAAAGATTGGAATATGGGTAGAATAAGGTGAAATAATGGGATGTAGATGTGAATAGACATACTCTTGGGAACCATACTGGGCGGGGAATTGACCTCTTATTCCAGTGATAATTCTCCAAATGAACAGGGCCTATGTGCACATGTATTTGTTGATGACAACAATACCTTACATTTTATCTACTTGAGTTTGTAATAGAGAATGGAATTTGCATATCATGATCCATTGAGTAACTTGTATGTCTGATCTGATATTTGTTTTTTAGATACGAAGAATTTCCCACTTATTGAATGGACTAAATATGAAATGGACTTCTCATTTGAAGATCAGAGTAGGGCACCTCTTGTATGCAAAGCTAGAGATGAGTTTCTCCCACAAGATGGCCCTAAGGTTATTATGTTTCTTCTCTAGCTTACTAGTATACTCCTCGAGGATCATCAAAACCTCTCTTCCAGTTGTTTTCTCCAACATTTTTTTTATTGTTGGGTAGCATGCAAATATGATAAGATGGGGATTGAATATGATTAAAACACACATGAAGGGATTTTTCAATGAGTTATGAGCCCATTATGGTTGTAATGACCATGCTCATTTTTACTAATGTTTTTATCATTTTGAGTACAATACTTATCGGTTTACAAATGTTATACGTATTCTTTCTACTAAGAGTCCTGTTCGAAAAAATATATAAATTAATATGAAACTATTGTACCTTTATTTGTATTACCGGTGTCTTCTATTTTTACTAATGATTATTTTGTATTAATTTAAGGTTTCTTTTTATGAAAATGATTATTAGTAGTAAAAATATGACAACAGTTGTATACTGTGAAAGAATGATAAGAAAAGATCATTCGTTATTTATTCAAGAGGTCTAGGGGTCCTTATATAGGACTAAACCTTAGAGGGTTCAAAGGAGAATATTCTATAGAATATTCTTTATAGAATATAGAATATTGTCTATAGAATATTCTCTTAACAAATAGCCACATAGAATATTCTCTTAACATAAAAGCCCTCGTGGGGTTACAAAATAATATAAAGAAAGAAATCTTCTGCAATCTCTAACACTCCCCCGCAAGTTGGAGCATATCCATCGATCATGCCCAACTTGGAAGATATCCAGGAAAGGCGTTCCTTTGATAAGGCCTTTGTGAATATGTCTGCAAGTTGAAGATCTGTTGAGATATGTGGTGTAGAAATCTTGCCTTCTCGTACAGCATCACGAACAAAATGATAGTCGATCTCAATGTGTTTGGTCCTCTCATGGAACACAGAATTTGTAGCAATATAAGTGGCAGATTTGTTATCACAGTATGGAGGAATAGGAGTAGTGATAGTAATATTGAGTTCTTGCAAAAGAGACAATAACCAGGTAATTCCGCATGTGGCTTGGGCCATTGCCCTATATTTTGCCTCTACACTAGATCGTGAAACCACCGTCTACTTCTTGCTCCTCCAACTAACAATGTTACCTCCTACCATCATCGCATAGCCCGTCGTAGAATGACGATCCTCAGGTGAGCTTGCATAATCAGCATCAGCATAAGCAGCAACCTTCGTGTATCCATTTGCCCCATAGAATAGACCACGTCCAGGGGATTCCTTCAGGTAACGAAGGATCTGAAGAACATCTTGCCAGTGTCTGTAGCATGGTTTCTCCATGTGTTGGCTAGCTCTGTTCACAGCATATGATATGTCTGGCCTACTAGTAACAGTAAGGTACAAAAGTTTGCCAACCAGGCTTATGTATCTTGTAGTATCTTCAAAGGCAGGATCATCTGGTGTAGAATGTTTCTTTGGTTCTGCAGGTATGCTAGAGGGCTTGCACCCAAGTAGTCCTGCCTTAGTTAGTATATCTAAGCAGTACTTTCTTTGTGACATATGAAGCCCCTTCTTGGTGCGTAATACTTCTATACCCAGAAAATAACGAAGTTGCCCCAGATCCTTGGTGACAAAAACCTTTTGCAGAAAAGTTTTCACTTCTAGCACTCCTTTATCATCGTCACATGTAACAACCATGTCATCTACATATACATCTAGTATGACAGTACTTGTTGATCGTTTTCTGACAAAGACAGAATGGTCAATAGTAGTTCTCTGAAAGCCCAGAGTGCTAATCTCTGAACTAAGTCTGTCAAACCATGCCCTCGGACTTTGCTTTAGACCATAAATTGCTTTGCGAAGTCAGCAAACATACTCCCCCTCGACTTCCTAACCTGGGGGTTGCATCATGTAAAACTCTTCCTGAAGATTACCATATAGAAATGCATTCTTGACATCCAGTAGAAAAATAGGCTATCCTTTGTTCACGGCTGCAGAGAGGATAGTACGAATAGACCCCATCCTGGCAACAGGTGAAAAAGTTTCGAAGTAATCAACTCCATATGCCTGTGTAAAGCCTTTTGCCACAAGTCTTGCTTTCAGTCTATCAATAGAACCATATGGGGAATGTTTCATAGTAAAGACCCATCTGCATGCAACAGGCCTGACACGTTCAGGGCACTGAAGTAGATCACATGTTCCTCTGGAATTGAGAGCATCTATTTCTTCATTCATAGCTTGTCGCCACATGTGGTCCTGTAATGCACTGTGATAGTCTCTTGGGACAGAGATTGTCATAAGAGCATCTGCATGTATTTTATCAGAACATGATAGGCTATCCGCGGACATGAAATTAGACATAGGATGAATAGTGCATTGTCTCTTTGTTCTGCATAGGGAAATGGGAAGCTCTTGAGGATCATCCGGAGTAATGTTGGTGGGGGCACTTGAAGATGGCATATTTTCCTGCAACAAAGGAATAGGTAGAGGAACAGGAACAAGAGGGGACACATGTTTCCTTTTTTATAGACAAGTGGTGGAGGAGGAAGTTCTAATGGTATGTCGGACACATCTTGATTGAAGAAGCGAGTTTGTTCGAAAAAGGTGACATCAACTCATATATAATAGCGTTTACCACAAGGATCATAGCATCTATACCCTTTCTTTTTTGGGGAATAACCCAGAAAAACACATTTAGTTGCACGTGACGATAATTTGTCTGTAGTATGAAAGTTGTGAACAAAGGCGGTGCGTCCAAAAATCCACAGAAGTAGAGGAAATGGTGAGTCATTTGGATACAATAAGGCAAAGGGTGTGGAGCCATTTAAGGAAATAGAGGGAACTATGTTGATAAGATGGGAAGCAGTGAGAATAGCATCTCCCCAATAGGTTTTGGGGACCTTCATTTGGGTAAGAAGAGAGCAGGCAATGTCGAGGAGATGTCGAAGTTTCCTTTCGGCTACCCCATTCTATTGGGAGGTACATGGGCAAGAGGTTTGATGGATAGCACCCTAGGAAGCAAAGAAGGATGTCAAATCATTTTGTGTAAATTCCAATGCATTATCGGAATAAAATATTTTAACAGTAGTGGAGAAGATGTTTTTTACATAGTAAAACAAATTTTGGCAATATTGTTAATTTCTGAACGTTCCTTTAACAGGAAAACCCAAGATGATCGATTGTAGTCATCCACAAAGATAGCAAAATATTTATGACCACTTAGACTTCGGACAGGACAGTGTCCCCAGATATCACAGTGAATAAGTGCAAAAGGAGTACGACAGTGAGGTTCAGTCCGTGCATAAAAGGAGGCTCGATGATGTTTCCCGAACTGACATGCTTCACACTCAAAGGGTTTCAGCATAGAAAGTTCAGGGAACATCATGGAGAGAGCTTTAGCAGAAGGATGACCAAGACGAAGGTGCCATAGAAAAGGATCTTCAGAGATGGAGACCATACCAGCAAAGTTGGAATCAGAAGGGATGTCGAGGTAATAGAGGTCGTTCCTCTCATGACCCCCACCAAAAATCTTCCTTGTCTGAATGTCATGAAAATAACAACAAACATCATCAAAAATTACACGACAGTTAAGCTGACGACATAGCTTCTGTACTGATAGAAGGCTGAGAGGAAAAGCAGGGGCACAATGAACATCTGTCAGATGCAGCTTGGAAGAAAAGTTGACAGTAACAACAGCAGTCACTGGGGAATGATCCCCATTAGTAACTCGAACAGTCTTCACAGAGGAAGACGGATGGGAGGAGGTTAGCAAACTTCCTTCTCCCGTCAGATGGGTAGAGGCTCCAGAATCAATAATCCATGCATGCTTAGAGGTAGAGACAGAGTTTGCTACTGTACATGAGGTAGTAGCCATGCTAGCAGTAGGGACAGAAGCATTACTATCAGAAGGACTAGATTCTTGCAGTAGTTGTCGTAGGCGAACATATTCAGAAGCAGTGAATAGGGTTTGTGCCTCGCTGGTTTGCTGAGTAGATGTTTCTGCAGTTGCATCATATGATACTTCATCATAGGCATTGGTAGCATTAGGTTGCATCCCAAATGTTGCCCAGCAACGATCAGAAGGGTGATTCCAACGTCCACAGTGTACACATGCCGGATACTGAGCAGAAGAATCACGACCACGTCCATGATCACATCTACGTCCAGAGTCACGACTGCGTCCAGATTCACGACTACGTCCATGCCCTGAGTCACGTCCCCATCCTCCTTGATAGTTATGACGCCCTCTGTATCATGACGAGGTATAGTGGGCCATCGTCTCTGTATAGGTGTGGGTGGTAGAGTGTTGAATTGGAGCATCTAGCTCCTGTAAGCATCCGAAGATGGTCTCAAGAGTAGGTAGAGTATCAGCGATCAGAAACTGATCTTTTACAGGCTTATATTTTGGATTTATCCTTGAGAGAAATCTGTAAACCTGCCATTCAACACATTCTCCTACTTGTTTATCACAACATGCAGGCTGAAAAATAAGGAGTTCCTCAAAAAGGCTTGTAAGAAGCTTGTAGTATTCGATAAGACTTGATTCTCCCTGAGTAGCAGACCGAATCCTTGTGTATATGTCTGACAGATGAGACTTAGTCATCTTCTGAGAATATGTACGCTCGAGGTTTTCCACATTGCCTTAGAGGTGTCTTTGTAAAGATGATTCGCAGCAATGTTTGGATCGACACTGTTCGTCATCCAAGTGATAACCTGACAATTATCAAGAAACCAGGTTTCATAGTCCTTATCAGTTTCCACAGGTGGAACTTTTGTAAGAACGTAGATCTTGCGCTGGCCACCAACAAACACTTTGAAAGACCGAGACCATAGAACATAATTTTCGGAGCCCTTCAACTTGATAGAAGTTCCATGTACCAGCAAAGAAGAAGAAGGGTACGTGGGCTTGATCTCGGCAGACGTCATAATGGCGGCTTAGGTCAAGAAAAAGTGACCTAAAGAGTATATCTTGCCTCAATTTATCATCAAATATCTAAACCCTCATCAAGGAATAAGAAGGATGAGGCAGCGCGTTTGATGGTATAAGAGGGGGCATGGCAGAGTCGGCCTGGCGGCACAAGGAAGCCCTGGGAGGGCTGACGGAGGTTCCTGGCAGCACGAGGCGGGCCTGGCCAGCCTGGCGGTGGTACCTGGCTGCCCTAGAGCAGCATGGCGATGCTCAACCAAGGCGGTGTGGGCCTAAGACAGCGCGGGCCTAAGGAAGGATATGCAGAGACCGGAGGCGGCACGCAGCTGCAGATGAACTTGGAGGGCTGGTGGTAGCGGATGGGTGATTAGGTCAGAACACCGGCCTAGGACCGTTGCTCTGCTACCATGTGAAAGAATGATAAGAAAAGATGATTCGTTGTTTAATCAAGAGGTCTAGGGGTCCTTATATAGGACTAAACCCTAGAGGGCTCAAAAGAGAATATTTTATAGAATATTCTTTATAGAATATAGAATATTCTCTATAGAATATTCTCTTAACATAAAAGCCCTCGTGGGGTTACAATATAATATAAAGAAAGAAATCTTCTACAATCTCTAACATATACAAATGAGTATTATGCTCAAAATGATAGAAAGCATTGGCGAAAATGAGTGTGCTCATTACAATCCTAATGAACTCATGGATCATTGGAAAATTTCCCTATAGAGCATCATTTGCTAAAACTCGAGCGATTTCTTGAAAACTGACTTTGGATATGAAAGTTTGAATACGCATAGATGCTCTAGTTAATCCCTATTAAGATTTCCTGATAACAGGTTGTTTCATCCGGAGCACGTCCTGATCATTCCACTCACAATAACCCGATCAATTCTCCTAGTGAAAAACATTAGGCATTCCATCTTCTGAAATCAACACTTTGAATGTTATTTGGTATACAATAATCTCTATATGTCTATTATGGATTTATACCCTTTGAGATCGATAAACCTCATGAATCTTATTAACTAAAGAGATACGACTTTAGACTATAACTAGCTCAACACCAATCAAGAATTCCCAAGGATTCCAAGAATTCTTAGTAAATGGAATTCAAGGAACTAGTCTCTTTTTAGGAATCATTAAATCGTATAAATAATAGTTCTAATGTATCATAGAAATTATTTTGGACACAAAACAAACTTATTCTCTTTGATGGAACAAAATATCTCTCATCTTTCCTTTGAATAAATTCTTCTTTTTTATTTCCAAATGAATGTTCCTTTGTTGCTTTGTGTGGCATATTACTTTTTAAAATCCAGTACCAACATGTATAATTCCCCCCAAAACGACATATGTATGTGTGTACATGCATGTGCATGTGTCACACGATTCGTGTGTGTTTGCTTGTGTGTGGGTATGGGTGTGGGTGTGGGTGTGTATGAGTGTGTATATGAGTGTGTGCATGTGTGTGTGCATGTCTCTGTGTGTGTGTGCGCGCGCGCGCATGCGCGTGTGCATGTGTGTGTAAAGCCTTTGCAATTAATGACATGTAAGCCATTGGTGAACCATTTCTACAATAAATGTTATTGTATTACTTTTTATATATCAATATAAATTACTGATTTTTCACTCCCTATCCGAGGATAATAAATAAATGCACTTATAAAAGTGCCTTTGTACAAATAGAGTTATGTACCATGGCCATCTTGATAATCATAGAACTATTGATTCAATGGTTGAATCATAGAAGCTAGTGTTGAGATGATATCTAAAGAGTTACATTAAGGACTCATCTAGCAACATCATATGATTGTCAAGAGAGGATCTTCAGCCTAAGAAGGAGATGGAAATCCTTACTCCAATGGTTGATATCCGACCGACCTTGTGATGCAGGTCCTCTACATAGGAATAGAGATTCAGAGGTGTTGGATGTATTAAGTCAGAGAGTTGACTTAGGGAGATCAAGATAGGTAAGACCTATGTCGTATGCTATCACGATATATGCAACATCCTTTGATCTGAGAAAGATGTATTACTATATATCTAAGCATGTATATTAGGCAGACCATTAGGTTGATAACCTAATCAAAGTCTAGACACCGGTGAGCTAGTGTGCATACAAGGTCATATGCGTAATACGATCTCTCAAAGGGATCATACACGTTCACTATCAAAGCAAAAACATGAGCTCACTCATGAGAAGATTGGGACCAAATCAAATTCCATCAATGGTTGTCTCGCTTTGGAAGCAAGACAGGATTTGTGGGTATGATATATGCTTTTGAAGGCATATGATCAATACCCGAAAAGATACACAACTTTAATACTGAACATCTTTTAATTTAACACCATTTATTATTTAATTTTTATTTTTAAGATATGATTCATTTTCTAATTTTCTAATCGGGCCACGTGGCCCAATCACAGTCATGCACCTTGACGGTCGTTTACAAGGCTCTACTTCCTTCTTGGACAAGATCAGCCGTCCCTTAATCACTCAAACCCACCTCTTTCTTAGCCGCTTGATCTGATGATCTTGCAGATCTCAGCCACTCATGTGTTCTTTAGTTGTAGCTATTGGATCCTCTGATCTAATGATTGTTGTTCTTCTTCCTCCTCCAACCGTTAGCCTTGCAAAGAGTTGTGACTCTTTGTCGGTCTTTCTTCATCGGTTCTCCCTGCTATTCCAATTGCCACCTTCCCATGAGTCAGGTACCCTCATGTCACATGTCCTCCTCTCATTCACACATGGGCACCCAACTCCATCCTCTTTACTGGAGATGGAAGAAAATCCCATCCCCAACCAACTACTCCCTTATCTGCCCCTTGTGTGAGCATCTTCTTAGTGTCATCTGCCTTCTAGTGATAGAGAGAGGGTGAGAGTAGAAGTCATGACCAAAGAAATACTCCAATGAGATCCTTGGATTTCAAGACAAGTCGTAGTGGTTTTTTTGCTGCTCAAGCTTCGTATTTAGGTAGAGTACGTGAAGCAAGGACCTGACGTCGTTTGGAGCTTCAACCCAGGCCCATGTTCATATCTATTCTTCTCCATCTTCTCCAGGCAAGTCCCAGTTGTTCCCCTGATTAGATTTTTCCTAATTTATTATGCGCTCATACACCTTCTCGTTCACATTTGATTACCTCGTCTTCATCACAACACATCACCCATCTTCGTTGTATATTATGTTTGCCCCTCTTCTGCTTCCATACCTCTCCCCAGATAGATTGTGTCCTCTTCTTGCAAAGAAGAGGAACCCACTAAGTGCTCTGACTTCTCCGCTAAGATAGCCCTTTAACCCACTAATTCCCTAAATGATCAGAACTTCGACGGAGCCACATTGAGCTCTTCCACCTCTGATAAACTTGCCTCTATACAACACATCAGTTGGTGCAGTTGTCTCTGTGGAGCTTCTTCTTTGCGAGATCATCAACAAGCTTCATCGACCTCCACCAACCCACTAGGAGCATGAAGGAACAATATTCCCCTTGCTGGAGCCCAGCGTCTTCACCTCTACGAGCATAGTAGGAAGAGAGCACTTCGACGTACAATCATCGTAGGATCTCCTTGATCCTACGACTATAAGGAGACCCGAACCACTTATCCAGACCTGTAGGCTTGGGTGAAATCGAGCCAAATCTGAAGCACCAGGAGCTGACAAGTCGCCCACGCCTCTTCTACTGCCCGAACCTGCATCGCACGAGGGAGGCACATGATTCCTAGAGCTTTGCATAAATAACTCGCTGGCTTCACATATTTCTAGAAATAACCCCAAACAAGGTTAATTTACAGATAAGAGCCCAACGGGTTTTGTTTATTGCATTTTAGTCCATGTTGGACCTATTTGTGGTGTTTTGTTAAGTTCTAATTTGTGTTGTCTTACAAATAAGCCACAGTCTTTGTTGCTGAATATCTTGAGATTTATAAATCCAATTTCAATGAAATTAGTCTTTATTTAATGATTATGAAATCCTCTAAGATGTGATATGCGTAAGTCTTTGATTTGATTTATATACATCATCTTAAAAATTAGAGAAATAATTCTTTTCTCATAGGTCGAATTAATGTTCCTAAATGTATATTATCCTTGTTAATGTCTCTACTTGAAATCCCTGTTCAGATTCATTAGAATTTCACTAGGTTTTTTCTTTCATAAATAATCTTATTCGTTAACTACCAAGTTGAATGACAATAATTCATGGAGTGAGCTTAATCGAATACATGCATTAATCAATCTATCTTGATTTGGTTATATTTTTAATCACTTTAGAGATAACTTCATTGATTGGATTTATCTAATTAAGATCGTATCATGAGTTTAAGTGGTAGTTTAGCTTGTTTTATGTAGTGTATCATGACTTATAACTTGAATACATTATGTAGCATATTGTATTAAAACTCTAACAAAAATAGCATGCATTCATATTGGTGTGCATATTGATTAGGCTAAAATTAAATAAACTAATATATCATGTCCTTGTGTTCGATCCCAGATTTTTCTAAGGTAAATTAAACCAACCCCTCCTCGCAGATATTTATAGCTTAATTATGATTAGTTTCTAACTGACCATATTACAACAAGACCATATTAGATTGGCATGTTAGAGATTCATTATAGCCTCCTTCTTTGATTAGTGCTCCTCCTCCCATCATTACTCATCCTTCAGCTGGTGAACCTTCTTCCTATCGAGGAAAGAAGATTGTAATGCCCCAGCATGAAGAATAAGAGTCTGATAATGAGTTTACAGAGACATGCCCTCCCAAGTAAAACTACTACCTTGAGACTAGATGAGTCACTGAGTGTGGGAACAAATGCTCTCATCCACCTGTCATTACATAGGAAAATGACTATGCCCATGATTATTAGACTTTATGCTAGTGTTTCTATCTTTTCGTAGTTCTTTGTTTCTTTTTTCCAATATCTACGTATGGGAACTAGTTTTGGCATACAACCATTTTGTAGTATTCCATCTATTAAGGAAATTTGTATTTTGTTTTTCTCGCTTTTGTTAACCTTTTTACCAAAACTATTAAAAGTGAACTTTTAAATTGCTAGACTAAAAATGAAGATCAAATACAACTAAAAATGGCTTTCCTTCTCTACTAGTACGGAGAAGAAATAACAATAAGTTTAGTATTAAAGATTATTATCTTTAATTCATTAAGTCTTTTAAGCTCCGATTAAATTCAAGTTATCCTTATTTAACAGCAAGTTCTTCATTATAAGAAATTAAGCTTTCAATTATTTTGTCATCATCAAAAAGGGATATTGTTAGTTTTTTGTTTATCTTTGATTTATTTCTAAAGATGTCAGACATCTATCATAGTCGCTTGCTTGTATTATTATTAACATGACCGAAGAACACTTTAGAATATACATACCATAGAATGTCAATATTGTACGCTTGAAAAACCTGGATTTGCCCTCTTTAAAAGTTGAATTAATGCGTTGTTTTTGCCAGGCAATCACAGATCAATCACAAACCACTTAATTAATAATTATCAATTAATGAATGGGCAATCAACTTCTATTTTACTAGGGCAAGCCCAAGGTCGAGCTCAGGGAGGTAATTGTCTCCTTAGATTAATTTTCATATAAATTAGGTGCTAGGTTTTCAAGGGGTATTTTTTATTTTCTATGCAATTAATTGAATGCAAAAATGTAAATGAACTAGATTCCTTAAGTAAATTAGCAATCTTAGCCAAATTAAATTTAATGCAAAAATGACCCAAATTAGCAAAATTGTATTTTTTTTCCCAAAAAACCTTATTCAATGATGCTCAAGAAAACAATTTTTATGGGATATCCTGAAAAATAAATCTTCTTCATGGATTTAAAAGCAAATTTTTATGCAAATGGAAAGCAAAAATTACGAAAATTGGATAGAAGGTTAAATATGATGAAAATAATCTGCTGTATTTTTTGGAATTTTTGTATGCAAATTAAATTTATTGTGAATTAAATATGCAGACGGTGTGATTTTTAGTAAATTAATTTTAGTAAATAGAAAACCTAGTTATTCTCCATAGATAAAACTACTCTAGATTTGCCTGATGAATAGCCATCTCGGAAAAATCTTAATTTCTAAAAGTACTAGGTTCACATTCAATAAAAAATTATTAACTGAAATATAAAAATTATTTATTTTAAGGAAATCAGGCATGCAAATGACTTGATATTTGGCATGTGTAAGATACTGATTAATTCTACAGCCTTCCCCCACCCCACCTACAATTTTTTAGGAATTTTTGGAGAAAGGGGTGATATACTATGAATTATTTACTCATACATTGGTAAAATATAGAATTTCACACCAAAAAATTTAACAAATTAGTCCAAGCTCACAAAATGTTCTAAAGGTAGAGAATTAGTTGTTCAATAACATGAGATTTTTAGAATAAATATAAAATGACAAGTAAAGGTTCAAACCAATGCTCAAATGCAGGGTTTTGAATGCAAATATTATGAAAAAACAAATGTGCAATAAGGCACTTCTTTAATTACCCTAACATGTAGTGGGTATTGAGCAATTTGCCCAATGAGGCGTGTGTCGCATGTGTTGGACCAGGTGCGAGTGGAGAGCCTCGGGTCTGGACTTCCATATGGCTTGTTCTATTGCTTCAGGTTGCTTGATCCTCTTGCCTCGGGTTGAGGTTAGGATGAGCATCATGGACATCGGGCCTTGGGATCAAAATGAATCCACGGTCGAGAGTGTATTGCTTCAGCTACCGCTCAATCAAGATCGAGCAGCATTTGTAGCTATCGATGATTGTGAAAACGGACAAAGGAGCTTCTTCTAATTATGATCAAGTCGAGGGTGGAGATGGAGCTTGGTGATAAAGCTCGAAGGGTTCTTGTTGTTGCTAATAGCCTGGCACTCCTCCTGTGGTATATCTGGAGAGGACGAGGAATGGAGATATGATGTGTTGATGAATCTTTGATTCAACACTCTAAAAGTTGAAAATAGAGCTCTGTTCCTGAGTAATTAGCTGCATTTCTCTATCTATTTTGCATTATTATCATTCATGCACTTCTACATAATATAGGCATTTTAGCATGCATACTTGCATTAAATAAAAAGCCCAAATTCTTTTGTACAACCATGTTGTTACATATTACTATGTAATTACCATTGAATTACCATGTTTTCTCCTAATTTTAGTTATTTTTCACTAACTTAGAATAAAAAATCAACTCTATAGTGTACATATTACTAACACTAATAAAAGAAAAATACCAACAAATATTATCTTGTAAATTTTCCCAATAAATCCCAAACCCTAATATAGAGACTAAAAGCCGTCGAAGTGAATATCTCTCTCATACAATCTCCTATGGACCCCTACTCACTTTTGAATTAATGTACGTTTAACTATCTACAAAATAAAACTAAATTCAAAAGAATCGGATTTTATATGTGAAACTTGGGTTTTGGAGCCCCATTACATATTTTATATATTGCCTAATTTATCCCTATTATTTAAGTACAAAAGTAATATTATCGATCTATTTATTTTGCATTTATTTCCTTTGATTTACGATTTACAAAAAGTACAAAAGTTCAAATAAAAATTGAAGCAAAAAATCAAATAAAATAAATCAACTTGAGTCTGTATATATAGCCTTTACATATGTCCCCCTTATTTTATTTCTTTATTTTCTTAATTATTAAAATCTAAAAATATATAAAGGTGTAAATATTTATTTTATAGTTTATCTGGCTTTATTTTTATTTTATTTAAAATTTACAAAAAAAATACAAAAGAGACGAACAACTTTTATGTTAACTACTTTTTATTTTTGACTTCGTTTGATATTTCTTTTAGATTTTTCTCTTGATTTCATTTTTATTTTTTCGAGAGCGATACATGGTCGCTCTTGGAGTCGCCATGTGTCGCCCGCTTTTATTTTATTTTATTTTATTTATATTCTTTTATTCGTTCACTTTTTTTTATTTAGTTATTATTTATTTAGTTATATTTATATTATTTTGTTTTTATTTGATTTTTATTATTTACTATTAATTTAGTTCTATTTTATTTTATTTTATGTTATTTATTTGATTATGATTTTTGATGAATTTCATTTTAATTTTATTTTTCCTCATGATGTGGTTGCACCCCCTTATGCCACGTGGCGCCCCATCCCCTTACACCTTCTCTCGTTGCTCCGTCTTGCGCACGCGTGACACCCGTAACCGCCTTCTCCCTTCACGTCGGTGCACCCTATGATGAATCTCTTTATCTCTCCATGGTCCACGGTGTCCAGTGATGAATCTCTTATTGATCATCACTATTCTTTATTTTTATCCTCGAGTAATAAAAACTTCATCGTAAATCTTCATTAATTCTGCATCTTTAGAAATAATCATTCTCCTTGTAATTAACCCTAACCCTAATTATTGTATATTTATCACTAACATTTTCTTTATTTTCTCTTTTATTAAAAATCCCAAAAAATAGATAATTATTTTAGATATTTATTTTGGTCCTAAAAAGAAATTGAAAATACAAAAAATATCAAAACCACTAATACAGTGTTTTTATCTACTAAAATACTACCGAAAATGTTTCCTTGTGTAATCGATCTCTTTTGACTTTTTATTCAACATGAAACTTGCAGATCTCCTCAAGATCTGCAACTTTTATGTTTTGTCTTTTTGCTAATTTTGCTTCTTTTTATTTCTTTTTTAATTTCTAATATTTTTTCTATTTTCTAAATAATCTTATTGGGCCATGTGGTGCCCTCTTGGATGCCCACGTGGCCCCTTCTTCTTGCACAACCTCCCTCTTCCTAGGCCCTTGGATCTTCACCCCCCTGCTCTATCCTGGTCGTCCCTCTCCTCTTCGCTCACAGCCGTTGGTCCCCTTCTCCAGATCAAATCGCGGCCACTCCTTCTCGATTCCATCTCAACCATTGGATGGCTAACCATCCAAGGGCTGAGAATCTTCCACGTCACTCACCCCATCCCCCACCGTAGGATGAGAACCATCAACTCATCCAAGCCACATGTATGCGCCCTGCTCATAGCCCTTGGATCACCTTCATCAGACCGTACACCCGCTCCTCCCTGTGGACCGTTGGATCACTAGATCCAATGGCCCACAACAGTCGCCCTTCTCCCTCGCGCCCCATTCCCAGGCGTTACGCCTCATGATAGTGCCGATCACTTCCTTTTCCATCCGCCTCCTCAAATCCCCTCTCCACATCATAACACGCCCACCACGTAGCCCTAGGTTGCTTCATCTTCGCGTAACCATCAACGTCTCGATCAATCACTCTAAGCCTTCATTGAGCCGGTTACAAACCCCTGCCCCAGTCTCCTGTAACTGGCGCTCTTCCCCTATGAAGCAACCTCCTCCACCCCATGTCGACTTGGTCCACCATTACAGGCATAAGACCTAGCCCCTCATTGCCTCCCTGTGACAGAGCGAGGCTGTGACGAGGGGCTATCATGGCACCTCCGGCTAGTTATTGACCCTTAGCCAGCTCTATCGAGTAGTGATGGCTCCACTGCTACTGAGCATCGAGGACCAACTGGCCTCATCGTACGACGATCTGAGGACCGCCCAGGTCCTCTTCCCAAGACACTACCTTCACTGTCATTAAATCTCCGACCTGTTACTCTCCCTCCTCATTTTCTTTGAATTCTCCAAATAAATCTGACGCTTACACTCACCCTCACCAATCATTGACCGTCTGACGAGCTTCGCCACACCACCTCCATCTTCCTCGCACCCTCCGCTCATCCATTTCCCTTCTCCAAAGCCCCAATCACCGCTGCCCCATCTCTTCTCTAGATTGCCGGAGAGGAGCCCTGGTCCTCCACCTCTCCGCCTTTGATGGACCCCATTCCATTCACAACACCCACATCTGTTCTCCCCCTCTACCTCCGACGAGCCTACATCACCTGGTTATACGGATAGATGGTTGTCCTCCTTCGTTCGAGCTTCAATGCCAGAGCTTCATGATGCTTCCACAATCATCAGGTCACATGGCGGAGCTCCAAATGCATCGTCGCATATCGAAGACAGAGGAGGTTCCAGGACTTACAAACATTGTTGGATGGTGCCTTCCTAATGCTAATCCAACGGCCCAGAACAAGCCACGTCGCCCTGCCCTGTACCAGGAGATTCGGCTCACCAAGCTTGATCTGAAGCACGGAGCCCACGCCACGGGCCTCCAATCCTATAGCCATCTGAGACAGTCGCCCGAGCCTCCGCCTGCCCCCAAGGTAATTTGCATATCACCCCCACCAGCTTCCTGATTTTGCAAGAAAGTCCTCCAGTCGTGCGTGCCTTGCACGTACGTGCTTGAAAAAATTGCAAGAATACCCAGCCGGGTTTTCTTGATTACATTTATTCCCTTGTGAAGGACTAAATTGCATATTTATCATATTTTATTTTGCATATTTTTACTATATTTATGGCCTTACACTATTTTGATCATATCTTAAGCATACTGTG
The DNA here is from genome assembly GCA_037367405.1 of Ottelia alismoides. NCBI lineage: Eukaryota > Viridiplantae > Streptophyta > Magnoliopsida > Alismatales > Hydrocharitaceae > Ottelia > Ottelia alismoides. The sequence goes on from JAZKJV010011057.1 coordinate 188,748, forward strand.
GAGAAGAGAGACAGAATGTGATGTCTATTCCATAGGGCTAGGGTCTCTTATATAGAGAGAAAACCCTAGAGAGTACAAGAGGAAAAATACATGAATACCCCTGAGGGGTTACAGAACCCGAAGGGTTAAAGGTTACGGAACATGAAGGGTCAAGGGTTACGGAACTCGAAAGGTCAAGGGTTACGGAACCCGAAAGGTTACAAATATAATTGTAATATAATAATTCTAACACTCCCCCTCAAGTTGGAGCATATCTGTCGATCATGCCCAACTTGTATACTAAGTACATTAGACGCTTCTTGGAAGAGCCTTTGTGAGGATGTCTGCAAGTTGAAGTTCAGTGGAGATGTGTGGAGTGCTGATTCGTCCTTCTCGTACCGCATCACGAATAAAATGGCAATCAACTTCAATGTGTTTTGTCCGCTCATGGAAAACTGGATTGGTGGCGATGTATGTGGCAGACTTGTTGTCGCAGTATAAGGGTACAGGAGTGGCGACTGACATGCCAAGTTCTGTTAGGAAAGAAACAAGCCATGTGATCTCACATGTGGCCTGAGCCATTGCCCTGTATTCTGCCTTCCGCACTAGATCTGGATACCACTGTCTGCTTCTTGCTTTGCCAAGTGACAAGATTATCCCAACAAACATGGCGTATCCTGTAGTGGATCGGCGGTCCTCAGGAGAGCTAGCATAGTCAGAATCTGTATAGGCGGAGATATTAGTGTGTCCATTCACCCCATAGAAAAGTCAACGTCCGGGAGATTCCTTCAAATATCGAAGGATCAAAAGAACATCCTGCCAGTGACTGTAAAGAGGCTTCTCCATATATTGACTGGCTCTGCTCACAGCATATGATATGTCCGGCCTAGTAACAGTGAGATAGAGTAATTTTCCCACTACGCTTTTGTATCGTGTTGCATCCTCAAATGCTGGATCAGTAGATGCTGAATATTTTCTCACTTCTGCAGGGATGCCAGATGGCTTGCATCCAAGAAGTCCTGCCTCAGTCAGAATATCGAGGCAATACTTTCTCTGTGAAAGATGGAGCCCCTCTGTAGTGCGTATTACTTCGATGCCAAGAAAATAACGAAGTTGGCCGAGATCTTTCGTGACAAAGACCTTCTGGAGGAAGGCCTTGGTCTCCTGAATACCATCTACATCATCTCCTGTGATAACCATATCATCAACATAGACAGCAAGGATGATCGTGCCAGTAGACCGTCGTCTAACAAAGACAGAGTAGTCAGATGTTGTCCTCTGAAAACCAAGTATGTTGATCTCCATAGTGAGCCTGTCAAACCATGCCCTTGGGCTCTGCTTCAGGCCATAAATGGCCTTGCGTAGTCGACATACATGCTCCCCCTCGACTACATACCCCGGCGGTTGCATCATGTAGACCTCCTCCTCAAGATCACCATAAAGAAAGGCGTTCTTCACATCAAGTTGATAAATGGGCCAAGCCTTGTTGGCAGCAACAAAGAGAATGGTACGTATCGACCCCATTCTGGCAACAGGCGAGAAGGTCTCAAAATAATCAACTCCAAAGGTTTGTGTGAAACCTTTGGCAACAAGTCTGGCTTTCAACCTGTCAATAGAACCATCAGGCGACTGTTTGGTCGTGAAGACCCATCGACAAGCCACAGGGCGAACTCCCGGGGGACACGGCACAAGATCCCACGTACCCCGGGAGGTAAGTGCATCCATCTCCTCATCCATGGCTTGTCGCCAACCTTGATCTTGCATTGCACTTAAATGATCTTTTGGAATGGTAATAGCATTAAGAGCATCTGCAAATCTCTTGTCACAACTAGATAAACCATCTGTAGAAGTAAAATGTGACATGGGGTGATACGTACATTTCCTTTTTTGCTTGCGTAGAGCTATAGGAAGCTCCCCAGGTACATTCGGGACAGCAGTGGTGGGAGCACTTGAAGTGGTCATATCATCCTGCATAAAAGGGACAGGAAAAGGTACAGACACTGGTGTAGAAGGTATAGAGGTACGCTGGCGAGTATAGACGATTGGTGGAGGATGGAGGTCCAGAGGAATGTCACATACAGTCTGTGTGAAATAACTTGTTTGCTCAAAGAAGGTGACATCAACAGATACATAGTATCGACGTCCAACAGGATCATAGCAGCGATAGCCTTTCTGGGTACGTGAGTACCCAAGAAAGACGCATTTGATGGAACGAGAGGATAATTTGTCAGCTGCATGAAAGTTATGGACAAAAGCAATACAACCAAAAATTCGCAGAGGTATAGGAAAAGGAGACTCGGTAGGATAAAGTAAGGAAAATGGAGTTGCCCCTTTGAGAACTGATGAAGGAACACGGTTGATGAGATACACTGCAGTAAGGATAGCATCTCCCCAGTATTGTTTAGGAACACTCATTTGACTAAGAAGAGATCTAGCAACATTTAGCAAGTGTGGAGTTTCCTCTCAGCTATACCATTCTGTTGTGAGGTATATGGACATGATGTTTGGTGAACAGTTCCCTGGGATGCAAAGAAAGAGGTCAAGTCATGTTGGGTTAACTCAAGAGCATTGTCGGTACGAATGATCTTAACAATGCTAGAAAAGTAAGTTTTAACATATTGAAAGAAATTTCGGACAATTTGATTAATCTCCGAACGCTCCTTTATTATATAAACCCAAGAAGATCGACTATAATCATCAACAAAAACTATAAAGTAGCGATGACCACTTAATGTGCGGATCGGACAAGGTCCCCACATCACAGTGAACAAGATGAAAAGCAGCAGTACTACGAGACTCCGTACGAATAGGAAACGAAGTCCGATGGTGTTTCCCGAACTCACATGCCTCGCACTGAAAGGGCTTCAGAGCAGAGAGTTTAGGAAACATCATGGAGATGGCCTTGGCAGAGGGATGTCCAAGGCGCATATGCCATAGGAGTGGATCTTCGGAGATAGATGCAGCACCAACAAAATTGGAGTCTTAGGGTATGTCAAGGTAATATAGGCCGTTCTTCTCATGACCCCCACAAAAATCTGCCTCGTCCGAATGTCCTGAAAATAACAACAAGACTCATCAAATATCACATGACAATGAAGCTCAACACAAAGCTTGTGAACTGACAATAAGCTAAGAGGAAAATCAGGAGCACAGTGAACCCCCGAAAGTCGGAGCTTGAAAGAGAATTCCATAGTTCCGACAGTAGTAATCTGTGATTGAGTCCCATTAGCGACTCGAACTGACTTCACAGAGGTAGATGGTATGGAAGAGGTGAGCAAACTACCTTCTCCAGTGAGATGAGTAGAGGCGCCGGAATTAATAATCCAAGCTGGAGTAGGAGTGATAGCAGAGTTGGCTATTGTACCTGAAGGAGTGGCCAGAGCAGCAGTTGTAGTATTACTAGTGGTAGTAGGCCCTGGAGTCTGAAGGATCTGCATTAGGCGGGAATAATCTGCATCATTAAGATGAACATTCTTGCCACTGGAGCTAGGCGATGCTTCTTCCACATCATAGGCATCCTCATAAGCATTATTGGCGTGATAAGAAGGTACGCCAAACTTATGCCAGCATCGTTCAGTCGGGTGGTTCCACCTACCATAGTGAGTGCATGGGGCAGTAGAGTCTCGCCCACGACCACGACCAAAGTCACGGCCTCGTCCAGATTCCCGTCCACGACCACGACTTGGATCGAGACCGCGTCCTCCTCGCAAGCCGTATCTGCCTCCTCGCCCAGATGAGACGATGTGTGCAAAGTTCTCCGTTGAAGGTAAGATAGGATGTCGGGCAACGGATGTCTCGAGCTCCTTAAGTCGGCCGAAGATGGCCTTCATTGTTGGCAGTGTGTCTGATATAAGAAATTGCTCCTTCGCTGCATGGTACCTAGAATGCACGCCGACAAGGAAGCGGTATACCTGCCAGTCAGAACGCTCTTGTATCTGTTTGGTGCAACATGAGGGCTGGAATATTGCAAGCTCCTCATACAGACTGGATAGATGCCTGTAGTACTCGATGAGGGTGGAATCACCCTGAGATGCCGACCAGATTCGCCTGTAAATATCTGCAAGGCGTGACTTCGTCTTCTTCTGGGAGTATGTTTGCTCTAGATCCTCCCACATTTCCTTGGCCGTATTTTTGTAAAGAAGATTTGAGGCAATATGAGCCTTAACATTGTTGGTCATCCAGTTGATAACCAAATAGTTGTCAGTCTGCCCATTGTCGTACTCTTTGTCCTTTTCATCTAAAGGATCTTTAGTCAAAATGTAGAGTTTCCTCTGACCACCAATGAACACCATAAAAGATCGAGACCAGAGCACGTAATTTTCTGTGCCCTTGAGTTTGATAGTAGTGCCTTGTGCCATAACATTCGTGGCCAAGGGCTTTGTCTCGGTAGAAGAAGGCGCCATGGTGGTCTTAAAATAGAAAACGATCCTATGATCAACTAAGGATGCATATAAGAGCTAAAAAATGCCCTAAAACTCACGTTTGCCCTTGAAGAAGGGCTGAAAACCCCCAATGGACATCATATCTGGATTCTTGGAAGCGATCCGTGATGAGTTTTGGATCTCCAAAGAGTCCTACGGTACCCGTGGAGGGTTGCTGTGGGGCTAACGGCCTTCGTAGGAGGTCCTGAAAGCGCAGAATAGCGCTAGCGGGAGGGCTGCTGCACTGGAGGTGATTGGAGGGCCTTGCGCGGGGCCCTAATTCAGGGAAGAGGGCCCGCGCTTTCTTTTACGAGGCTTGAAGGTGGCGGTGGGGATTTTAGGTCAGAACCCCGGTCTAGGACCGTTGCTCTGATACCATGTGGAGAAGAGAGACAGAATGTGATGTCTATTCCATAGGGCTAGGGTCTCTTATATAGAGAGAAAACCCTAGAGAGTACAAGAGCAAAAATACATGAATACCCCTGAGGGGTTACGGAACCCGAAGGGTTAAAGGTTACAGAACATGAAGGGTCAAGGGTTACGGAACTCGAAAGGTCAAGGGTTACGGAACCCGAAAGGTTAAAAATATAATTGTAATATAATAATTCTAACACATACAAACTCCAATTAAGTTGATTTCAGTTTCATTTTGTTGCTAATTTTATTCTCTTCACAATGATATATTTTATTTACTGATTTTACACTTAATACAAATGCTTTATTTTGAGATCTATTATGCCAATTTCTTTTCATTCCTTGATGTTATTAGTCCTTTCTATTGCTCAATTCATCTCTGAATTTAACCTTTATTTAATTCTCAAGATCGGATTAATTTAGGGGCATTTTTGTACATAATTACTTCCCTACATTACATAGTGTCCTGGTGCATATTGCATCTAAGTGCATAAAAAAATAAAAAATGCATGCATCATTTCTTGTGCATTCTGTTTGCATTTTGTTTGCATTCATTCTACATTGCTCATTTCATATACATCATAATTTTGTGTGCATAATGTATCCGCATATCATCATGTGTCATAAAATGTAATTGCATATGAAGACCTAGTTTTAGAATTCTATCGCTCATAATTTAATAAATAATTTTCGATGAATAGATGAGGAGGCTCATGTCCCTGTGCTCGATCTTGTTATCTTACCAAGTAAAAATTCTCTACAACATTCAAAGATTGTTGTTTTTGATGAATCGGAATCTATCTCCTATACCGCAGTGCTCGATTATTAAAGAGGCATTTTTCAAGCTCATCGAATGATGCATTGTCTGGGATACACCTCATCTTTATTTGTTTTGAATTTAATTACATTATTTTGATGTGATTATTTTCAAAATATTAGGTCTTCACATTATGTCCATTTGTGCATCATTTTTTGATTAATTTTTTTGATATTTTTCCTGACTTTATCTTTTGTGGTAGAGCCCGTGAAGATGGAGGGCACTCAGGGCGCTCAATCTACATAGAGGCGTGGAGTTGGGAGCTCCCACTATGAGGAGGCACAGAGGAAATTCAGGAGGGTTCAAGGAGTTTAGTCAACATTTTGTTCATGCGTCTCTAGTGTAAAAAAAGGCCACCTGTAGTGTAAAAAATGGCCAGCAGCCCTACTTCGTGTGGCCTACCTATGCACCTCCTGTTCACTCGCATGGCCCAACCGAGCCACAAGCAGACCTGGTCCTCCCTACTGATGAATCCACGATTCATTAACATTATGTTTGCATTTTGTCTTAAAACCCTTAACAAATACATGTAAATATCCATTAAATTTCACTTTTTAACAAAAACTTAGTCATGAATAAAAAATGCACTTTTATGCATTAAATAAAAGAATAAAAATAAAGAAAATAAAAATAAAGGCAAATTGTAGATATGTATATATGTATAATATGGTTTGTAAAAATAAATATAGTTGAAAGATATATTTATAACCTAATCCCTGAGACCAAGTCAACATGGATTGGTCGACAAATAAATAAGTAGGGGACATAAGGAAGAAAACAAATAAAAATAATTAATTTCACATCTCAGACTTTCTTCATTAATTATCTAATAAATACCAAAACTTTAAAGATTTTTTAATTAATACATATGAACATATTTTTCACCAAACTCTTTTCCTAATTTTTTTTAATAATGTATAGAAAAATACAAAAATAAGTTAAAAATATTACCTTGTATATGTGCCAAGAAATCCAACTTTTAACTTTACAAAATCCCAACTTCCAAACATCATAACTTTGTCATACGAACTCCAATTTCACTCTACTCACCTTTAATGTTCATAAAATAACATTCTCTAATTAATGAAACTGATTTCACTAAGATCGAAGTCTGTTTGCAAAAAGTCGGTTTTGGGACCTAGCCACAATTAGGGTTCTGTGTTATTTATTTTATTTAGTATATATTATTTATCATTTTAATGATTTTATAATTTCTAATTATTTTTTTATCTTGTATTTTAACTCTAATTTATTTCATAATTTTTAGAGATCATTTATTATTTTAAATAAATCAAAAACCTTAACTTATATGTGCAAATGAACTATATATCTTATAAACCTGCTTATTAATATATCTAAATTAATTTTTTAAAATCCACAAAAAATCGTATATACTTTATTTATTAACCTTATAATTAATAAAATAAAAAACTAATATATTATTTAGTAATTTATTAAATTAAAATCCAAAACCTATTTATTAAGTGTTATTTATACTTATTTATTAATATGATATTTATATTTCTTAAAATAATTATTCTTTATAAAAATTATTTATACTATAATTTAGATAATTTAATTATCTACACTTTTTGTTTATACCTATTTAAAATAAGGTTTTTTACTATTTAATTCATATTTAATAAGTTATTTATTAACCCGGCGAACCAGGTGCTGACACGTTCACCACCAGGGACTCTTCTTCAAGAAGGTCGGCCGGTGTTTGTTCTAACCACCTATCTTCTTCCATTTCTACTCGTCAACCTATTCACCCTAACTCCGATCTTGACCATCGAACTCCTTCTCCTAACAACCATCCTACACGCCAGCCCTTGATTCCTACCTAACTCCATTCGATCCACTCTATAAAAACCCTCAAAGATCTTCATTAACAACTAACCAATCCTGAGCTTGAAGCTACCAGACCCCCTGGACGTTGACTCTACTTCTCTGTCGCTTTCCGGCCACCTCCAGTTGTGACAAAGCTTCGTGGCCCTCTAGCGTGGACAAGGGTATGTCAGAAGAGACGTTCCAAGGTGATTCGACGCTTTGCATCGCGCATAGCCGCTGTGTTAAGCTCTGGTGTACTGCCCGTCGAGCAACTATCCAGAGGTCATACACCTCCAGTCCACAGGTACTTCCTTCATCATTTTGTATTTTTAATTCTCAATATCCTTGCTATGATTAGGGTAATCAATCGCGTAGCTAGTCTCCCTAGTCATCGTAATTAGATGCCACCATTCACATCCTTCCAAATCAACATCAAATCATTCCAAATCGTTTTACCTTTATCGCATTTCACTGCTATACATATATTCTGGAAAAGCATCTTAGATCTGCAAATTTCTTGATTTTGTTGGTCGATTTGCATGCAAATCGAGCACATAGATAATCATTTGCAGAGCATTTACCATCTGGAGCACAAGATTCACCATCTGGAGCTTCCAAGATCGAAGGATCTTCCCAAATTGCAAGCTACTTCAATAACCTCCAGGTCTTCCTAAATAGACACCTTCATCGGTGAAATCCCATCTGCATTAGACCACCTCCGGCCAGCTTCACCGGCAGGCGGGCTCGGAGGGAGAAGGTGTCTCCCTCCTGGCCCTGCCGGAGTCCAAAATGCTTCTCCGTGCGTCGGGAAGAAATTGCTGAAGTGAGCCTTGTCGTCAGCCGCACGGAAGAGCTACAAAACCTCAAGAACATGGGAGGACACAGGTGCCCACCACGTGTCCTAATCCGACGGCCCAGATCAAGCCTCCGCTTTTAATCTAAACTATCAAATCTGAAGGGGTAGAACAATTGCGACTTAAACCCAGCAAGCTTCCGGGAACTTCAGCGCCGCTCCAACCTTTCCATTAATTGCATTTAGGTCCCCTCACAGGGACCAAAATGCAATAAAATTTATTTTCTTTGCATTTCAATCCCTGTCAGGGACCTTATTGTAATAGAACATATAACCTTTTCTTTCAGTTCTTCCCCTGGTTTATAGGGGTATTTTGGACCCTATTTTTTGTTGTATTTTCTTCTCGAATTTTTTGGGTAGTTACGTAACTACCTAAGATACATTGTTAGATATTTTTCACAGTTTTGGATCGCTTTATTTCTTCGATTTGATTTTCAAAAGGTCGAGTCAGTTTTGAGTCTTCTCTTGAAATTTATTGTAGAACCAATAATAAAGAGAAGTTTTCGATATCGATTTCTTGCATCGAAAATCAAAGTTTTAATATTCTACCTCCTCGAGTTCGACCCATGCTCACTTACGTAGATTAATAATATAGTGTAGATGGAATAGGAGAAGCTGCTCTCCTATTTCGTTGATTTTTGTTTGATCAACTCGAATCTTGGTTCGGAGCGACTCCTACTACCGACACTAACATCTTATTGCTCGCCAAGATTCGAGTTATCAAAATGGTGCCATTGCTGGGGAGGCGTTATTTCTATCTCAGTTTTTGACTTTAATTTCAAAATTTTCTGTTATTCGTGGTTTTATAAATCTTGTTTCTTTTTCGATTTTAGATTGATTTTCATTTTACGATTTTTGTGTTTCTTTGAATTTCTTTCGGTTTTTGTTTGATTTTTTTACATCTTTTTAGGCTTGTTTATTTTCTCTAACTAATGTTTGTAGGGACTGCAGGTTCAGTCGGCTTGCTTAGAAGCCGAAGTAGTTGAAAGTGCGGAGTCCGATCCCTTCGCTTTCGGTTCGGTTGCAGAGGGCAAAATTAGTTAGGATTTTTTGTTTTCTTGCAATATTTTTGTAAATAAAAAAATAAAGGCACTTGCCTGTGTTTTTGTACTTTTAGAAAGGGGTCTCGTACAAGCATCCCGACTTATACCTCCCCTCCCTTTTTCTCGAGGTCTGCTTCACCGAGTGTCGTGCATTCAGGGGAGCAGGGCACCTACCACGATTTTTCGTGCATCGTCGGTTCCACAGATTTTCATGAGGCTAGGTGCATGCTTAGGTGTTTTCTTCTGATTTTTGATTTTTTTTCCTATCTACTTGCACCTTCGTAGTTAGTTCTAGGACTCGCGACCTAGGTGCATGTTTTTAGGGTAAATAAAAATTAAGAAATAAAAAAATCTTTAGACGTTTGTCTAAAAAAAATCCAAAAAAGGAGAAAATCGAAAATAAAATTGGGACAGCTTTAACTATTTGACCTAAAAAATGTAAAGGATCATTACTTTGGGAGAGTAATCCCTGCACTTCAACTACATGTACATTTCCAGATGATTGTGAGTGAGGGACGACACTTAAGGCTAGAACCAAAGTCCTGGTCTCCCTAGGAATACTACTTAGTCCATACACCTAATCGTTGTTCTTCAGTGGGTACTCTTGGGTAGTTAGCAACGGTCCGAGTTTACTTAGCAGAGTGGGGGTTTAGAGAATATTGTATAGGGCTCCAACCTCAAGTAACACGAGTAACCAAAAATGGTCCGTACTTACTCCCATACTGGCTGAGAATAAACGGTTTTTTATAAGGACTCAGGATAGTGTTTCGCGATGATTTCGGGCACCTATCAGCTCATGTTAATTCATGAATATACTTGTATGCAAAATAACCCTAAAACCGACAAGATAAACGACCGAACTCTTACGGTCATTGGTGACACATTTTGCGACTCAGGTTAAGGAATCAAATAATCAGAAGGTCGTTGTGACCCATATCACAAAGCTAAGTCAATGAGAAATTAGAAACCACTCAAATCAGACAATCAAGGGACAAAATCAATTAGCGGTCTCCACTATTTTATTTTAACCTGGTATAGCTATCAGGATCGAACTCAAGGAGCATGAGTAAACCTTTCGAAGTAGTCGTGATCATACAAGAAAGAGCATATTTTTATCAATTTTTAACTGTACAAATTTTTGTAGTTTTAAATTAAGGAAAATAAGCAAGAAAATAAGGCAACAAAGCACACAAGCAAGCCTTTACAATTTTTATTAATGCTATATATACTTAAAAACCCAGAATAAAAATATTTTTATGTTTTCCAAATATTCAGATGTTTTTGATGATTTTCTGATATTTTTCCAATTTTTGTATGATTTTATAAAAATCAAATAAGAACAAGATAGAGAAACAGTGCACAACCAGGACAAAATTACAAATTTAAAATATTTGAAGTGTCCTAATGTTCTGGATATGAATTTTATGGTAATATAAAAAAATAGGAATAAACAAAAACTAAGATTGTATTTTTTGAATTTTTTAGAATTTTTTATGATTTTTCTAAGTTTTTTAGAGTTTTGAGATTTTTAGGGGTTTTATAATGATTTTTAAAACAAAAATGATATTAAAAGTAAAGCAAACAAAAATAAACAAATATTAATTTTTTGGAATTTTTAGCATATTTTTTATAATTTTTATGTATTTTATAAAATAGACAGTAAGATTTTTAGTGGTTTTTTGTTTTTAGAAAAAAAATCCAATAAAATTAACCCCAAAAATCACAATAAATGATACATGATAGCAAGTGCCTACAGTATTATTTATATAATTTTTGGGCTTAATTTGGTAATTACGTAGTCAAACACAAGGCAAATAGTGCATAGGGACCTAGTTGCAATTATGAGAAAATTCAAGGCCAGTTGATAACACCTACAAAAAGCTAAAGGCAAATAATGCAAAAAGCCTAGGGTATTCACGCTCATACTAAAAAATGCATGCATATGGGTATAAATGCAATTATCAGAAAAGTTCTACTCAAAGCTTAACATTCATGAAGTTCAGGCTAAAACATGCAAATACACCAGATAGGCACGTCAGACGCATGTGAGTTCAGTTTAACAAGACTGGAATGCATATATATCAAAATACAAGGTCCAAACTATAAATACTTTAAACTACACTTTTTATTTTCTGGAGTAAAGACAAATACTGAGAAAGACAAAGGAAAAAGCGAAATATACCCCTCATAGGCATGCGGTGCATGTGGGGACACATGGCAGCTCGGGCGCAGGCTCTAGTGTAAGGGCTTGATCTTCTGACGCTGCAGATCTGATGGCAAGAGAATGTCGGGGACGTGTGGTCGGATGGTGTAAGATCTAACGGTGGAAAGGTTGTTGCTATCAGCAGCTGAAATGGATTCTGGCAGAGGAAGGCTTCATCTGACTGTAGAGGAGGGTGTTGGAAGAACAACCCCTGGTTGAACTTCAAGCGGGCACTGGATGCGATCCACTGCTCCGATGAGCCCACCAACGGGTCCTGTGCTGTCGTGGGAGTGCTCCGCTTCTGCTGGGCGGCTCTAATGGAGGTGACAATGGTCAGATGGGTGCAGTGGTCAAGCTCCTCTTGGAGCTGCTCCGCCTGAGCTGCTTGGTGGCCAAAGGTGGTCTACTGCGTGAACCACTACCTGCAAAGGATAGAGGAGACTCGGGGTGTGGCTCCGGTCTACTTTATTGCAAAGAAAGATACGGGAGGTATGGGGGAATGGGATTTGGGTCTCCAGCGTAGATAGAGGAAGGAGACCCAGCCTTAATCTCCAACCAGGGGTCGAGGCTAAGGATGATCAGGGTGTGGTGCAAGACGTGGGATGAGGCGATGAGTCGATCTGAACGGATGTGAGGATGAGATGAGGCTCCGAGCAGGGTGGGTAGAGCAGATGAACTGCAGCGGAGGCTGGATGAAAGATACGATGGGAATGGAAAATAGAGTCGAAAGATATGTTACCTGATGGTGTTGAGGAACTCAGCAAGATCAGGCGGATCAGAGAAGCGGGGTCGTGCCCTCGACCGTGTTGCGGTAGGCAGGGAGGCTGGACGCGGTGGAGGACTCCGACAACGTAGCTGAGCTGCGTGTTTATACCACCAAACCTTGATCCAAAGACGTCCTCCGGTTGATGTCATTCCACTTAAGACACCTAGGCATGAGAAAAGGAGCGAGGCATGAGCTACAGAGCTGCAGAGGAGGAGGCGAGACTTTATAGGATTCCTAGGGGGATAGAATGATCGAGCGAGAGTGCGCAACCCTAAGAAGATTCATGCCTTCCTAGGGATCTGCGAAGATCATGATTCCTAGAAGGAAGCTCGGGATAAAAATTGGGGCGAGATGCGATCGGGTTTGGACTTGAAAATTAGGAGAAAAGGCTCCGGCGAAGAAAATTTAACCCGACTCGAGCTAGGGGGCGTTGACCGTGGTCAACAAACCCTCCTGGACCACTCAGAAAATTTGAATTCACAAATTACTTACAAATTCGATAAAATAGTAAATGATTTTAAATAAAAAAAGTGTAAAAAATAAAAATGTTTATTATTTTTTAGAGAATTTTCAATGATTTTTATTTATTTTTATGAAAATAAATTAGTGTATATACAATATATAGTGTTATATACAGGTATAGTATGCATATGTATTATGTACAATAATTTTTATTTTGTTATTTTTATACAAATACCCCCATTATATTTTTTTTATTTACAACATAATTTTAAGAGTACAAAATAATTTATATTTTATTTTTTTAGTTATTTACAAGTATGAAATAAATGGTGGATGTGACATATATACATGTGTATTTGTACAATGAGAGAGGAATTCTTATTTTATTTTATTTGATTTTTCTGAATTTTATTTTCTTTTTATATTATTATTAGATATTACAAGGAGGTAAATATAATGACTTAATTTTATTGTGTCAAAAATAATTATATGTGCATATAGGTAGTATATACAATACAATGTAGGCCCTATCTCTCTGTACTTGTTTTATTTGGGATCAGGTCAAGGCTTGATCTTCTCTTGGGGTTCGGGTCACTCTGTATTTATTCTAAATACCTCCTTACATTTTATTTTCCTTTATTGTTTTATTTTTGCACAAATACATGCTAGTTATGCAATATTAACACATGCATGCAGAATGGTATCTTATTGTATTTACACCTATTTACATTATGTTTTGCCAAGATAAATAGCTAAAATAAAAGAATAAAGAGTGAGAATCAAGGATTCATCACCCTCCTATACCTTACCTTTGCTAGTCCCTTAGCAAACACTTATTTGAAAAAGAAGTGAAAAAGAAAACAAAAGAAAAAGAAGGAGAATCAAGGTTGATTATTAAACGTATCTTCATTAAATTGAACTATGAAGCTCAGTCAGACCTTTGGATTATTAATTTGTCGGAACCTTATTAGGATCTAGGTTTAAGACTCAACATCTTCTAAGTTCCACCATTCTATGGTCAAGACTCCTCAATAATCTAGATCAGAACAAGTCTACATACGTAAACTCTATTGACCATGTATCCTTCCTTGTACTGTGTAAGAGATATGTAGCTTCCCACCTCAGAAATGACAAGGCAATGGCCTCCTCAACAAGGTAACTCTAATTCCTCGGTCTAGCAGCTCTTTCCTCGAGGAGCAGGGTATTCCCTTCTAAGTTCAAGTTCAACCAGCTCAAGAAGAGGGGGAGAGAAAAGAATGGACCATGGCTAGTGTATCCACATATCCCTGGGAGCCCAACCAGTGTAGCTAAGTCTCCCGCTGCAAGCTTCATGAGATGAGAAGGTGTAATACATAAGCTTTGCTTTATTTGACTATCTACACTCCGGCAGGCATTTTATTTTCACTCAGGCATGTCCACTTTTTTGGAGTTTTCTTGATTTTGCACTTTTTTTGAATGTGCATATGTACAACATATCTACTTGGTGCAGCATATACATAAGGACTTCTTCTTCTCGAGCCAGTAGACTATCCCTCTTTTGAAGCATTATTGCAACCCACAACTCCTATCTTTAGACCTCAACACCGCTAGACCAAGTTGAGGTGCACAGCCCTCCCTAAAGGAAGACGAGAGGTTCTGCCTAGATGTACTACCCTTGTATGACACTCCAAGCATAAGAAAACTGCCTCCTCATCACCTCCTATGTAGAGAGCTTTGTGTAAGGTGCCGGACAAAGTATAGCCATTGTCTTTGAGAGTCATGTGTGTGTTGTTAAGTGTTCTACTTAGGCTCATCAAGATGACATGTGAACATAGTCTAGTGGACTCAAAGAATTAAGTCCCTAATGGACCTGAAAAGTCTCAACCCCAAATCCTATAAGGTTGCTCTGAGAGTTAGGTGGATTAAGGCCTTAACCAAGCTCCATTTTTAAAGTTAATTACAGACTAGTTTAAATGTCAACTATGATTCAGAAGAATATACACATATATACAAAACTCTTTTCATGTAGTTTTCAAACTATGCAAAATTTTTGAAAATGTGTGCAAAATTTTTGAAAAAGTATGCAAAATTTTTGAAAAAGTATGCAAAATTTTTGAAAAATGTTTGAATGCATGCATGCATGAATGCAAAAGTTTTGCAAACTATTTATAGAAATTTACACAGGTATTTTTGCAAACTTTTATTTTTCAAACATTTTTTGAAAATTTTGTACTATATATGTAATTTTGATACAGAAGTATTTACAAACTTTTCACAAGCAAAACATTTTACAAACTTTTGTACAAAAATAATTTTTACAAATAGCTATTTACAACTATGTATGTGCAAAGAAGAATTTTATGTACAAGGAAAAATTTTAATTTTTTTGTGATTTTTAGCTTGTGGATTTTATCCATTTTATTTACTAACACACTCACACGAAGTACGAGTTATGGCTAAAGTATATATACAATATATACGACACCCCCTATACTTAGCTCGAACGATGTCCTCAGAGTGAGCAAAGAGCGATGAAGAAGACATAACTCGTGCTTAATATTGGGAAGTGATAAGAAAGGATATACTACAACGATGAATAAAAGAATATGATGAATGGAAGTCGGTGATCCCCATATATTTGGGATCAAGTAATCCTAAGTATAACAGTATGTACACAAGAGGAAAACCGAGGGTTATAATGTATAGGGTCTACCTCCCCTATACTTAGGGTAAAATATCCCTAAGTATCGGCAACAAAACAGAGGTAAAAGAAGCAAAAGAATAATCAAAAGTCTGACACCCCTATACTTAGGGTAAAGTACACCCTAAGTATAGCATAATCATAAGATGCAGATGGGGTGTTAGACAAAGAATGTATGATATGGACATCTAGATCTATACAAGGTCGAAAGAAAATGATAATCATGAATGAGATGCAAATGATGTGAATCAAAGACCACATCTCATGCAAAATGAACTGGGGTGACATCAACAATCAGTGGATCGTGATCTAGATATGGCTTGAGGTGATGAGCGTTAACGCAAAAGGTGGACTCAGATGACATTTCAGATATATCAATGCTGCCATTGTCATGCACCTTTCGGACCAAGTATGGTCCCTTCCACTTACTCTGCAACTTCCCTGGAAATAATCTCAGCCTGGCATCGAATAACCGTACTCTTTGGTTTGGCTCAAACTGCTTATGGCTGATATGCGAATCATGCCATATCTTTACTCTCTCATTATATTGTAGGCTACTCGAAAAGGTTGTATCTCTAAGCTCCTCCAGGGCCGCCAATTCTGCCTTCCTCTGATCACATATACTTTCTGGATCCAATAATATCTCAGTGATAGCCCAAAGTGACTTGTGATTTATCTCCACAGTTAAATGGCATGGCTTGCCATAAACGAGACGAAAGGGAGAAGTACCCAAAGGTGTCTTGAAGGAAGTTCGGTATTACCACAAGACCGAGTCCAAAAGTTGTGACCAATCCTTTTGGTCAGGGCGGACTACCTTCTGCAGTATCATCTTCCCTGTTAGTTACTTCAGCAAGACCATTGGTCTGAGGATGATATGGAGTGGCAAGATGGTTTATGTTGAACTCGTTAGCAAGGGCCTTTACCTTATCGTTGATAAAATGAGACCCCCCGTCAGATATCGATACTCTAGGCACCCTGAACCGTAAAATGATATTCTTCCTCAAAAATCGGCAAACAGTCTTAGCATCTGCGGTGCGGGTGGGAATGGCCTCAACCGAACGACTCACATAATCAACAGCCAACGGAATGTACTCCAATCCAGGACTCTTAGGGAATGGACCCATGAAATCGATGCCCCATGCATCAAAAACCTCATAGAAGTGAATGGGTTGCATCAGCATCATATCACGCTATCCACAAGTGCCCATCTTCTGACAGTCAGTACACCTCTTCATGAACTCTTCTGAGTCCTTGAAGAGGGTAGGCCACCATAGGCCGGATTGGAGCACTTTCTGTGTTGTTCTCTTCCCAGAATGATGTCCTCCTACCTCAAGCTTGCGGTAGTATGTGAGGATGCTATGGTGCTTCTCCTAAGGAATGAACCGACGCCAGACGCTATCCCCTCCTTCGTGATAAAGGATGGGATCCTCCCAATGGTACGACTTGGCCTTCGCAAGGAAGGTCTCAAGTCATTGTCTGGGGCAACCTTGTGGAGTTTTCTTGGCAACAAGATAGTTCATAATGTCGACATACCATGGGAGAGAGGCGATAGCAAGGATTACCTTGTCTAGGATGGTCTCAGTGATAGGCTCAATCTGCTCAGATTCCTCAAGATGCTCCAATTGGGAGAGATGATCCGCCACCACATTCTTGACTCCAGGTTTCTCCTTAATCTTAATATCAAACTCCTGAAGCAGAAGGATCCATCTAGTCAATCTCGCTTTGGCATTCTTCTTTTCCATGAGGTACCTGATGGTGGTATGATCAGTAAAAATAGTCAGTCTAGATCCAAGAATATATGATCTGAACTTATCCAAGGTAATTACTACTGCTAGCATCTCTTTCTCTGTGACTATATAATTCCGTTGAGCAGCATCCAATGTATGGCTAGCGTAGAATGGAAAATGGTAATCCATCCTTCCTCTATCCTAGCACAACCCCTATGGCAAAGTCAGAAGCATCCATCATGATCTCGAATGGGAGAGACCAATCAGACGGCCGAAGGACAGGAGCCTCAACAACTAGATTCTTGAGAGTCTCAAAAGACACAAGACACTTATCATCTACAATGAACTCGGTGTCTTTCATCAGCAGATCAGTGAGCGGTCAGGCAATCTTACTGAAATCATGAATGAATCATCAGTAAAAACCAACATGCCTCAGAAAAGACCACAACTATCGCAGGTTTGACGGTGGATTGAGTTCCCTGATGATATCCACCTTGGCCGGATCAACCTCCATGCCCCTATTGGAGATGATACGACCAAGCACCGTCCCCTGAGTTACTATGAAGTGACTATTCTCCCAAGATAGAACAAGATGGACCTCTTTGCAGTGCTGAAGCACTCGGTCTAGGCAATCGAGACAAGCATCAAACCCATCGCCGTAGACCGAGAAATTGTCCATGAAGACCTCCTAGCCATCACCCACCATGTCCGAGAAGATGGACAACATGCACCTTTGGAATGTCGCTCCGGTGTTACATAGACCAAAGGGCATCCGTCTGAAAGCATAAGTCCCAAACGGACAGGTGAATGTCGGTTTGTCCTGGCCTTCAGGCGCTATGGCCACCTGATTATAGCCGAAGTACCCGTCAAGTAAACAATAATGACTCTTCCCAGCTAGCCTCTCTATAATCTGATCAATAAAAGGCAGCTAGAAATGATCCACCTTGGTGGTCTGATTCAGTCGTTTGCAGTCCACACACACCCTCTAAGAAGTGGGTACCCGAGTAGCGATCTCCTCTCCAGACTCACAACAGTGGTGATGCCCATCTTCTTGGGCACCACATGCAATGGACTAACCCACTTGGAGTCGGAGATGGGGTATATAAAATCGACGCTCCATCATTTGGATATCTCTTTCATGACCACCTCTCAAAGGTTCGGGTTCAGACATCACTGGAACTCATGCAATGTCCTATTTGAGATAGATATGGTGGGAGCACAGGGCCAAGCTTATCCCTTGGAAATCAGCTACGCTCCATCCTATCACCTTGCGGTTCCTTTCAAAACCTCTATCAAACGAGATTCTTGCTCTCCAGTGAAATATGTTGTGATAATGACTGGGTACATCTCATGCTCACTCGCAAGGAATCTATACTTCAGTGACTACAGCAAAGGCTTCAGCTATGGGCAATTGGGATATGGCAAATCTAGCTTCTGGAATGTCTGCGTGAATGCAACCATATCTGAATGTGAAAACTCTCGCTGATCTAGAATGTCTGGTGAAGATGGCCCTACAGGGGTGTCTATACTCGGTGCTGGCTTGGTCTCCACTGTAGATGCTGGATATGTGGGAATCAGACAAGGCAAATAGTCATCAAAATCATCCCAGTCTATGCCTGAATCCAAGGGATCTGAATCAGAATCACAAGATATGTACTTTGCTTCGCTATCCTGAATGCGGATGTTAGCCTTGAAAGTGTCCTCAGCTAAGAGTGTGCTCTCCGAACTCTCTTCTGCTGGAAGCTATAGATATGCAGTGTCCAAAGGTGCAGCAAGAGCTCGTGAAACGGGGTCAGACCAAACGGCTTCATCATAAGTAATCACAAAATCACACTCCTGGTGGACGTCTCGCTCTGCCTTTGTCGTCTGCTTTATATCGTTGGACTGCTCTAAGCAAGTTGAATCTTGTGCTCTGGTCTTGTCGATCGTCTCTATTTGTATACTCTCTCCCTCGACGTGAAAGTACACCTTCCCACTATCATGGTCGGGCACCGCTTTGGCTATGGCAAAAAATGGTAATCCAAGAATGATGGGGGTATCTGTCACAGACTTAGGGATCTCCGTGTCCAACACAACGAAGTCACAGGGAATTTTAAGCCCTGAATTGTGACAACCACATCCTTCAACAACCCCTTCGACCTCTTGACAGATCTATCAGCAAACCGAAGGACTATCCTGCTCTATCGAAGAGGGTCAAACTTGAATCGGTCAAGTAAGGCTGCCGGAAGTAGGTTGATGGAAGAGTCGTTGTCCAATAGAGTATGATCGAATCTCTGCTCATGAATGTGGCATCTGATATAGGGAGCTCCTGCATCTAGCATCTTGGCTGGCAGACGGTTCTGGATCGCGAAGCAGGTGGTAAGAGTGAGCACATGGATCTTGGTATAATGGTTCCTTCTCTTCCTTCGGATGGTAGTATTCTCTCTTAAGTTCTTTTGGAAGAGGGGAATGTGATCAAGTGCATCTTGTAAAGTCAGCTGAATGTAAAATCTATCTATCATCTGCTGGTTGAACTCTAACTATCAGGTCTTTTTTGTATTTTCTTTTTTATTCCCCTTCGCCAAGTGGAGTTCCTGAGGGAAGGGGATGGTTGGGCCCTCCTCAAATAGAGGGCTAGGAATAGGTTCCTGTTGTTGTGAAGGAATGGAATCCATACAAGGGTCATCATGCATCACATATGGACTTGGAATATATAAAGAAACCTTTCCTTTATTAATTTTTTTGGATTTTTTGGAATAGTCCTGAGATACTAAAACTGGAGGAGACACAACTGGAATAGAAATGATGGCATCAACACCACCCACGACATCGGTCTTCGCATCATAAGTACTGTGCTCTGGCTCAGCGTCAGGAATAATGGTGGCATTAGTACCATCTACTGCATCTGGAGAAGCGATGACCTCAGTACTATCGACTGGATCATCATCATTGGTGGCTTCAGCACCACCATCATCAGCATCATCATTAGCAGCATCAGCATCGTTGTCCTCCTTGTCTGGCACTCCTGGCTCATCATGGTGTCGTTGTTCAGATGAGGCACCGTCGGCTGGCATCCTACCGTTCCTAAGTGGCACAAAATCAGCATTGAATGTGTATGAAGAAATATCCAATGACTCACTAGGGGTGATGGTCTCTGTGAACTATACCTGCTCAAATTTCCTCTTGAGGTTGTTAGGATTCGGCTCGATCTGAGCGGGTATGGCAGCCTTGCCCTTAATGATCTCCCTCATCTCCTAGAGAAACCCGTCCATCTCCCTCCTGAAAGATGCATGCTGGTCTGAGAGAGGGCAGGCTAGATCATCAAGAGTTGGGTTCTCATAGGATGTACCATGAGAACCGGACGGGTTGCCTCGCTGGAAATGAGGCTGCTAGAACTGGTGAGGTGTACGCTGAGTGAACTGTTGCTGAGGCTGCTGCCTCCACTGTTGTCCCTAATGGTAGGGATGAGGACCCGACTGGTAATGTTGCTGTGGCTAGGAGTAATGGGCTTGCTGTTGCTGCTGGTTGAACTGTCCACACTGAGCTAGAGGTTGCTGTTGGGACGAGGTGCCTCCGGTAGACCACCTGAATCCAGGGTGATCATGACGGATCCTAGGCTGCTGGTCATACCAAATCCCGTTGACTTCTATCAACGGTTCCCGCTCGTATGGGTAATGGGGAAGAACTGCCAGTGGCTGATCCTGCTGATACACCACCATCTGAGTGTCTTGAGATGGTGGTGGCTGAGAATACTGGGGCAATTACTGAACTGACTCCTCCTGAATCTGGAGGATCTGGCGGTACTAGGTAGGTGGTTTGGAAGAGCTACTATTGCTAGGATCAGCTCGTGACCTGAGACGGGGTTGAGAAGCCGTCTATGCCTCCTGAAGACACAAGATCTGGGTCTTCAGGTCACTGAGAGTCTGTGCCAACTGGTCAATCTGTGTCATGCCCTAGAACTGCTTCTTCTCTATAATCTCTATGTGGTCCAACTTCTCGCTAATGATACCCATGTCAACTGCTGACGATTCTGCCTGTGTTGTTGCGGCTGACGAAGTGGATGGACATGCATCAACCCGTTCTATCCTCTAATAGGTCACAGTCTGTGGATAGGTCTTCCCCTATGTGTAGGCTCGGGGTGGGACATCACTGTGTAGTTTTCGGCCATCTCCTCATAGATGGCCCAAACTCGGTCCTCATCCTTGGCAAAGTAAGACCCTCCACACTATGCATTGACAAGCCCCTGCAGCTTTGGTGTCAGCCCACAAAAGAAACTCTGACTAAGTTGGGCTTGGAAATCTCATGGTGTGGACACCAGTCGATGAGCTCGCAAAATCGATCCTACGCCTCATGGAACTGCTCATGGGGGATCATCATGAAGTTGTTGATCAGAGCTCAAGCTGTGTTGGTCTGGCAGAGTGGATAGTACTTGTTCAAGTACTTGGTCCGGAGCTGCTCCCAAGTAGTAATGTATCTCCCTAAATGCTTCAGCCAATAGGCTGCTCTGTCGATGAGGGAGGATGGAAACGCTATCATCTTGATAGTGTTCTCGTCTATGTATCTGTCATGGACTGTGCTGCAGATCATCTCGAACTCCTGTAAATGCAGATGTGGCTCCTCAGTGGCTAGCCCATGGAACTAGGGCAGTAACTGGATTGTCTGGGGGCTGAGGTTGACGTCGTCCAGAATCTCAGGGAGCTAAATACAACGATGAGTGAGGGTTGCACCAGGGTTGTGCAATTGTATCATCGGTTGTGGTTGTCTAACTGGCTTGATCTAATTCTACGGGTGTTTGTTTGCTCCTCCTCCAGGTGCTGGTATGTCTCCATCATTTGGTTGATGCGGCTCCTCTCTATCGGCTCGCATTTGTGCTAACTCGTGGTGCACCTCTGCCATAAAGGCTCCCTGATCTCTAATCTGTCTCTACATCATCTCCATGGAGTCTAGAAGTGTGTTTTGATGGCTCCCTGATCTAGAACATAGGTAGAACCCGAGGGTTGTCCATCGGTGCACTCCTCGCTGCTGGCCATCTCGCGTGTCTCTGCAAAGGCAAAAGACCCAAACATAGGTGCCGTCAAATGTACAAATATCTATGTTGGCCTCTGCTCGGGCACCTCAGGACTGGAAGAAGGGTGATCGAGGGGGGACAGGGCAGAATCGAACTCAGGTTCGGAGAGAGAGTCTAGGCTCCCCTGAACCTCCTTTGATGAATGAGGCGGAGTGCTCGAGAGCAGGTCTACCAAAGGTAGTATAAGGGATCTCCGACCCATCATTGTGATATGGGAATAGTGCAAATGAGATCTATAAGCAAACAAGATCAGCAGTCAAAACCCTGATTCGCCTACTCAACACGAGAGCTGATGACCGTGAAGGTTTGGTCGTTAGTCTTGTCAATTTTATTTTATGTGATAAATCAGTCTTGTAGAGCAATTAAGCAAGTTGGTAGGAACCCGATGCTCCCAAGAGACTGGCCCAATCCCAAAGCTAGATCTTTCCCAGCCAGTATGAATTGCAGACCGTTTACCGGCTACTCGATCAATTCAATTTGTTAAGGACATCACGGTCCGCTTTACTGGTTACCAGAGAGATCCTCATTGGAGGACGACTAACTCCAAGACCAGTTGTCTAACTTGAAGTTCGGGTTTGGCTCTAGCCTAGTGTGCAGGTCACTCTCTTGCTCAAGCAAACCAACCAATGAGGGGGTGACTCTCCCCAAAACAAATGTTTTTATGTGAGGTGGGTTTTAGGGTCAAGTTTGCTTAAACTGTCACAATTTTATTATTTTCACTTTTTAGGTATTTTTCAAAGACAAGCAACGCCTAACGAGTTTTTCGATCTCCTGATTTTTTATGTCCAAAAATAAGGGGAGAAGTCGAAAAAGCCGATGCGTGATCAAACACTATGATGCATGTAAAGTAGTATATGTGTACTTGACTTCAGCACTCTACATGCAGGATTATTCGTGCATAAATTTAAAGATAGAATTAAAACTAATCTAAATGATGCACGAAGAAAATGACCTTAAGACAAGCAATTTCTAAAGATCGTGAAGAACGATAGTTAACTGATCAGAGAGAGGTGGATGTCCAGACTCGAATGCCGATCGGTGTCCACCACAACGGATCCTGCACGTGTTGTATACGGCCTCTAACAACACGTGACCTCTCAATCAATCAAGTTAACTTTTTATTATGAATTATTAATAAGGTCCAATTACTAACTATAGGTGCAAGCAATTTATTAGGGATTGGGCCTTAAGTTATTTACGTCACAATTAAGAAAATTCCTAAGTCTAGGGGCCAAATTCTGTAGGAATCAAATGGAAAAAATACGATAAAACAAAACCGATGAAAAATGCAGTGAGGTGCCCCAAGCACACTGGTGCTCGGTGAAACAGACCCCGATGAGAGTCTAATAGAGAAGAATGTCCAGAGTTCAAATTGTTACAACAATAATAAAAGATGCGGGAAATAAACTACTCCGCTCTACTCTATCTAATCTCTAAAAGCTATTACTTCCTCCTGTTCTGGTTCTGCTCCTCCATGGGTGTGCGTCTCCTCTAAAGTGTCCTCGGGCAGTTCCTCATACGGAAAGTGAAACAGAAACGGGTTAGAAAACCGTTATAACAGATAGAGATACAAATAGGTAGAAAATCTAAAAAGACTACTAAGCCGTGCTCTCCAGCAACGACGCCATTCTAGTGATACATTTTGTGACTCAAGTTAAGGAGTCAAATAATCAGAAGGTCGTCGTGACCAAATCAAAAAGCTAAGTCAACAATAAAATAGAAACCACTCAAATCAGAAAATCAAGGGATACAATCAATGTTAGCAGTCTCTGCTATTTTATTTTAACCTGGTATACGACCAGGGTCAAACTCAAGGAGCACGAGTAAACCTACGAAGCAGTCATGATCAGACAAGAAAGAGCATATAATTGTCAATTTTTAACTTTGCAAAATTTTGTAGTTTTAATTAAGGATAACTAGCAAGAAAATAAGGCAACAAAGCACACAACAAAGCCTTTACAATTTTTATTAATGCTAAAGATGCTCAAAAACCCAGAATAAAAATATTTTTATGTTTTTCAAATATTCAGAAATTTTTAATGACTTTCTGAGATTTTTCTAATTTTTGTATGATTTTATGAAAATCAAATAAGAGCAAGACCGAGATACAGTGCACATCCAAGACAAAATTACAAATTAAAAATAATTAAACTATCCTAATGTGCTGGATATGAATTTTGTGAGAAAATAAATAAAAGGAGGAACAAATAGAAATTGAGATTGTATTTTTTAAATTTTTAATAATTGTTTATGATTTTTCTAAGTTTTTAGAGTTGTAAGATTTTTAGGAGTTTTATAATGATTTTTAAAACAAAAATGATATGGAAGTAAAGAAAACAAAAAAAGCAAACAATAATTTTTTTTGAATTTTAAACACAATTTCTAAATTTTTTATGTATTTTATAAAATAGCCAGTAAGCTTTTTAGTGGTTTTTGGTTTTTAGAAAAAAATACAAAAAAATCAACCCCAAAAATCACAATAAATAATACATGTTAGCAGGAGCCTACAGTATTATTTATGTAATTTTTGGGCTTAATTTGGTAATTATGTAGCCAAACACAAGGCAAACAGTGCATAGGGATCTAGTTGCAATTATGAGAAAATTCCAGGCCAGTTGATAACACCTACAAAAAACTTAGGGCAAATAATGCAAAAAGCCCAACGTATTCACGCGCATGCTCAAAAATGCACGCATAGGGGTATAAATGCAATTATCAGAAAATTTCTACTTAAAGCATAACATTCATGAAGTTGAGGCTAAAACAAGCAAATACACCAGATAAGCACGTGAGATGTACGTGAGTTCAGTCTAACAGGACTGGAATGCAAATATATCAAACTACAAAGTCCAAACTGTAAATGTTTTAAACTACACTTTTTATTTTCTGAACTAAAGAGAAATACTGAGAAAGACAAAGGAAAAAGCTAAATATACCCCTCGTAGGCTTGCGGTGCACATGGGGACACGTGGCTGCTCAGGCGCAGGCGCTAGCATACGGGCATGATTTTCTGACACTGTAGATCTGATGGCCAGAGAATGTCGGGGACGTGCGGTCGGATGGTGTCAGGTCTAACGGTGGAAAGGTTGCTGCTGTCGGCGGCTGAGATGGATTCTAATAGAGGAAGGCTTCATCCGATGGTAGAGGAGGGTGTTGGAAGAACAGCCCCTGGGCGAACTTCAAGCGGGCAATGGATGCAATCCACTGCTCCTATGAGCCCACCAACGGGTCCTGTGCTGTCGTGAGAGTGCTCCACTTCCGCTGGGCAGCTCCGATGGAGGTGACAACGGTCAGATGGGTGCGGTGGTCAAGCTTCTCCTGGAGCTACTTCGCTTGAGTGGCTGGGTGGCCAAAGGTGGTCTACTGCGCGAACTACCACATGCAAATGATAGAGGAAACTCGGGGCGTGGCTCCGGTCTACTTTATTGCAAAGAAAGATACGTGAAGCGTGGGAGAATGGGATTTGGGTCTCCAGCGCAGATGGAGGAAGGAGACCCGGCCTTAATCTCCACCTAGGGGCTGAGGCTAAGGATGATCAGGGTGTGGTGCAAGACGCAGGATAAGGCGAGGAGTCGATCTGAACGGATGTGATGATGAGATGAGGCTCCGACAAGGGTAGTCGGAGCAAATGAACTGCGGTGGAGGTTGGATGAAAGATTTGATGGGAATGGAAAATAGAGTCGAAAGATATGTTACCTGAGGGTGCTGAGGAACTCAACAAGTTAAGGCGGAGTGGAGAAGCGGGGTCATGGCCCCGACCGTGCAGCAGCAGGCATGGTGGGTGGACGCGGCGGAGGACTCCGACCATGTAGCTGAGATGTGTGTTTACACCACCAAACCTCGATCCAGAGACGTCCTCTGGTTGTTGTCACTCCACTGAAGACACCTGGGGATGGGAGAAAGAGCGAGGCACGAGCTACCAAGCTGCGGAGGCGGAGGCAAAACTTTATAGGATTCCCAGGGGGATGGAATGATCGAGCGAGAGCGCGTAACCCTAGGAAGATCTGCACATTCCTAGGGATCCACAAAGATCATGGATCCTAGGAGGAGGATCGGGCGAAAAATCGGGGTGAGATGCGATCGGGTTTGGGCTGGAAAATTAGGAGAAAAGGCTCCGGCGAAGAAAATTTGACCCGACCCGAGCTAGGATGGGGCATTAATCGGGGTCAACAAACCCTCCTAGACCAATCAGAAAATTTGAATTCACAAATTACTTACAAATTTGATAAAAATAGTAAATGATTTTAAATTAAAAAGTGTAAAAAAAATAAAAAAAATGTTTGTTATTTTTCAAAGAATTTTTCTATGATTTTATATTATTTTTATGAAAAATAAATTAGTGTATATACAATATATAGTGTTATATACATGTATAGTATACCTATGTATTATGTACAATAATTTTTGTTTTGTTATTTTTACACAAATACCCCCATTTTATTTTTTATTTTTTTACAACATAATTTTATGAGTACAAAATATTTTTTATTTTATTGTTATGAGTTATTTACAAGTATGAAATAAATGGTGTATGTGACATATATACATGTGTATTTGTATAATAAGAGAGCAATTATTATTTTATTTTATTTTTCTAATTTTTATTTTCCTTTTATATTTATATTAGAAATATATACAAAGAGGTAAAAATAATGACTTAATTTTATTGTGTCAAAAAAATTATATATACAAAGTAGAACCTATCTCTCTACTTGTTTTATTTGGCGATCAGGTCAAGGCTTGACCTTCTCTTGGGGTTCAAGTCACTCTGTATTTATTCTAAATACCTCCTTCCTTTTTCTTTTCTTTTATTATTTTATTTTTGCACAAATACATGCTAATTTTGCAATATTAACTCATGCATGCATAATGTTATGTCATTGTATTGACACCTATTTACATGATACTTTGCCAAGATAAATAGTTAAAATAAAAGAATAAAGAGTGAAAATCAAGGATTCATGAGTCATCATCGATTTGTATTGGTGAATAAGGGGTTTGCTTTGTGTTTGTTTGTGAGGCATGAGTTACCGCGTCTTATACGCCTTCTCCCATCCTCTTGATTTGATATTGTGCTCTCCCAATCATTCACTTGATATAGAAGATGTCGACTCGAAGGCTATTTTTCTCAGACTCCGTGAGCTCTCGATCTTTCATCGTCCGTCATACGCCTTCACAGACTTGGGATGACGCTCTTCCCGAGTCGGTACCATGTGATCTCGAGGAGAGTCAGACCTAGACTCCCTCGCCTCCCAGCCCATCTTTTGAGGCATAACCTCACCTTAATTTATCGTCACTTTCTCCAGCCGATTTTTCTCTAAATTCTTACGAAAAGTTTTCTTTCCCATAAGATTTGAAGTAGATGGCTTGTGGGAAGGGACAAGTAGAGGAGCGACCAACTGAGGAACATCAAGCTGATGGAAGACTGGATCCAACCGCAGATATCACAACTGGCATTCTCGATACGTTGCGACAGATGAATATTCAAATTCGAGTCAAATTCAGAGCACAAAATGAGTTGTGAGCTGAGATCGTTGTGCTCAAAGCAGGAACCAGGAACCCATTACCGCCTGTCGTGGTTCCCGCAACACTCAGAGATGAGTATGATCCGGGTGCTAGAACTCTACATCATTGGATTCGGTTACCACCAAATCAGGAGCAATACGAGTTGCGTCTATCATTCATCTCACTGCTTCCCAAGTTTTATGGGAATGCCGCAAAGGAGCCGTTTACCTTTTTGTAATAATTTGAGATGATTTGTGGTACAACTAATTACCCTGAATTTATGCAGGAGGTCGTTCGCCTCAAAGCCTTCCCCTTCGCCTTAGCAGATAAGGCTCTTTACTGGCTCAGTCATCTGGGGAGAGAGATTTCTACGTGGACTGACTTGAAGTCCACATTCCTGTGTAAAATATTTCTCTTGGATGGACGAACATGATGAGGAGTCAGATCTCCAACTTTACTCAGTTGCAGAACAAATCGTTCCACGAGGCTGGGATTGATTCAAGGATCTTATCGAGAGATGTCCTCATCATGAGATTCGATTGAAGGTGCTTGTTCAGAACTGTTTTGGAGGACTCCGACCAAATATACGGGGTCTTGTGATTGTCACATGTGGCAGCAACTATCTGAATCGGGATGTTGAGTTTGTATATCCATCTTCGAGGGGATGGCAGAAAACTCGAGAGTCGTCGACTCCACTCGGGCATTCCAGAAGGCCCCTCAGTCACCGCATCACCGAGAACATCATAAGGTGGCGAACATTTCAGACTCTGAAACCAATACCAACATCAGATATATCAGCGAGAAGTTAGCGTTGATAAACGTGATTCAGAAGCAAGTTCAAACTGCAGCTGCTGCGAGAGTTGGAGAAACTTTCATCACTACCTCAGCAGCTGAGTGATCTTACGAAGAAGGTGACAAAACTGCCGCTTCAGTATCAACAAGCTCAAGCTTCTTCAACCGCACAACCTTCTCAGATGTCTTTACCCGCTCTGCCCACCCGATAGATCCATTTCATCCAGAGCGAGCGGAAGACTCTACAGATTGATTGGCATGAGGACCAGTCTCATGCCAATTCCATCCAGATCATCATCCTTGGAGATATTAATGTTGATCCTCAAGCCACTCTTTAGATCAAAGGAATATGGTACGCACTGATTCAGCCAGCTTTACAGTTTTCTTCTCAAAGCGTACATCACCAGCAGCAGTCGCAACACTATCCGCAGCATGGACACCAACATTACCAGCACCAACAACATTACATGCAACAAAGTCTCACCAGAATGTTTATCAGAGACCACATTCTGTTCATCATCCTGCTCCGCTATCACAACCCAATTATTATAACAACAGCACTAGTCCCCATTCACACCACAATGATCTCCTAAGCAGTACGCTCTATAGCAGCAGATGCAGCGGCTGGAGAGAGTAGAGAGTCACGGATACCGCGTCGAATCAGAAATATCTTCACAAGCCCTGGCCCTGAATCAGATCATGGACATGTTGAGCATGCTCTAGACTTCCCACAAGACATAGATAAAGTAGGTTAACCAAGGTCTGTTTGAGTTAACCACACCCAAGACCACTCTCCCCGCACAGTCTCAGATGAACCTGAACAACAAAATGAGGCACCCAGATCAGGTAGATGACCCAACAGGGACGGTCTCTTTTCTTGAATTTTTATCTAACTTCATTCGTCTCAGGAGCGGTAGATCGCCACAAACATCTGATCGGGAGGAGGAGATGGCACAGGGAGAGGAGCACGAGCCAGACCATGATACACAGGCTGAAGAGGAGAACCACAAGGATGATAGGGATCAGCCACTTGACGATCAGGGAGAAGGGAGAGATGCTGAGATAGTCGATATGGACTTAGGCAAATCAGACGATGACACCATGCCAGGTCATGAAGACACGCCCGAAATTGATGTGTCCTTTCCTATTTTAGAGAGTTTTGTAGATAATTTTGAAACTCTTGATGTACAAGTTTGATCCTGATATCAATAAAAATGTTGTTTTTCCTGAAGTTGTCCCTTTTCCGGATGCTTTGTATGGAAAAGGTACGAAACAATCTAGAAAGGATGTTACTGCAGAAATTGAGAAATTACTGAAAGATCACATCTTTTTGAAAATCTTTGCTCCATGATGCCTTGGATCACTTCCCTACGCTTAAGTAACAGCTTAAAAATAGATGTACAACGTGTAGAAAGAAGAAGTCCCGAACAAAAAAGCATATTTTGACCAAGGCCTCATCCTACGTGATTCAGAACAGACTTCTGAAGAAGAAGAAGGACTCAGGAGCACACTATGTCAAATGCAAGATTTCAGAAGCCGTATTCGATCGCACTCTCCTAGATAATGGTTCCTCTATTATTCTTCTACCATCTTGTTTACTCGACAAGCTCGAGTTAGGTCCTCTTTACAAATCACGTTCAATCCATCAATTTGCTAACAGATCCGTAAAGAGACCTAGGGGCGTTTTGAGGAACGTTGTCATAACACTGTAGGGTCTGTAATTCCCAGTGGACTTTATTGTCCTGGACCTGGAATGCCCTACATAGTTACACCTTATCCCGATCATTCTTAGGAGGCCCTTCTTGGAGACCACAAAGGCCCTCTTCAATTATGATATAGGGAAGGTATATTTTTGCGCCGATGGCGAAAAGGTACATATAGAGATGACGAGAGAATCCTCAAGTGTCACATCAACAGAAAGTTTCGATGCTTTGAGCTCCTTAGCCACTTGTGACTACGTGGATGAGGTTCACCTTGACGACCTCGAGAGGTATCAAGTAGAGACCCGAGATATCCTAGAAGAGGATGGGTCCGAGACTTCAAGTGGCAGCTCTTCTGACGGTACTTTGTATTTCAGCATGGATGGTGAAGATCACATGGAGCAGAGAACTAACGACTTTATTGCAGATATTTTAGACTTAGAAAATCTACAGAATTTCTCCACCTCAGATGACTTAGAGACTGATTTTTACTTATTGATGACTGAGATTTTCTATCGGTCTCGCATTCCACACAAACGGGAACGCGGTCGCTGAGGCGACCGACAGAAGAACTCATATCAATCAACAATTAACCCACAATAAATATATGCAATGAATATCCAAAAATGTGGAGTTAAAATTTATTATAACTCTACATGTAAATGTGTATAGGTGTAAGTACAGGTAGAGGTCGAACACTGGGAGGCGAATGGTTGTATGTGTTGTGTAATTTAATTATTCAATCAATTGTTCATGTCCTTTTATTGTTTTTGTGGGTTTTGGATTTTATATATTTTTTTTATATTTTTGTTTTTATGATTTTTATTTTGCCTTTATATTTTATATTTTATATTTTCTTTTTATGTTTTTAATTATATAATATATAGATATGTATAGATGTATATATTATATAAGATATATATAAAGAGATGTATATATAAGAAGAGAGAGAAAGAGGAATAATATAGTCTATATATATAGAGACATAAATACTAAATACAAAGATATAATTTTTTTAGCTTTTTAATATTTTTCTAATTTTTTTGTTATTTTTCTGAAATATTTCTAATTTTTATGTATTTTTAATTTTAAAAATGTCCTTAATATAGGACTAAATAGATAGCCGAATATAATTTGGGTTTAAAAATATAAAATAAACTCCAAAAATTCCCAAATTAATTTGAACACATTAATAATAATATATAGATAATTATAAAAGAGAAAAATGTATTTTTGGTATTCTTTTAAAGGTTTTTCTATTTTTTTGTTGGATTTTGGAGCTTTCTGATTTTTTATTTTTCTTTTTCATATTTTTAGGTTTTTTCAATTTCTGCACTCAATATAGATATAAATATACCATATATAATTTTTTTGGAATTTTTCAAAATCATTTTCTAATTGTTTTTGTATTTTATGAATTAGACAGTACAAAAATGGCTCCTATTTCATTTTTAATAATTAGGAAAAGTGCAAAAAATGTGAAATAAAATGTGGGCGTGTAAGAGCATCACATAGAGCATCTATCCTAATTTTTGTGAATTTTTAGAAGCCTCATAGGTATTTTTAATAAATGCATAAAGGATACCAAAATCAAACAGCCTGGCAGGGGCATTTTTGCAAATAAAATAAGTTCAGAGGGTTACAGTGCAAAAACACCAAAATATTATAACGTATTCTGCAATTTGCAGGACTAAAACCAAATAAACCAACCCGCCAGGGGCCCCTAGCAATTTAACCATCACGTGGGACTACACGTGATCCGCACTCACAGGGACCAGAACGCAATTTCAGAAACTACAGGGTCCTGGTTGCAAATTTTCACAAAAATAATACACTTTATATTTTATTTCATGGACTAAAGGTAAATATGCAAAAATACAGGGGGACTTGTGCAATTTTCCCACCTCACGTGGGACGACACGTGAGGTGACGTGGACTGGACCCAAGTGTAATATGAAAACAATACAGGGGGTCACATGCAAAATTTCCACATTATTTACAACGTGCTATTTATTTTACAGTATTACAAATTAAATACACAAAAAGACAGGGGTACAAGTGAAAATTACCCCCAAACGGCGCGCTAGCGAACGGCTAGGATTACTTCACTTGACACGCGTCGCACATCCAATGGCCTGTACCGGTTCGACGATGGGCTCTTGAGATTAGATCCCGTAGGAGATCTGACGGTCGTGGCATCGCTCCATCGGACGGCTGGCGTTAGAACTGGGGCCTTCGTCTTCATCCAACGGCTAGGAACTCACGTGCAAGAACAGGGAAGAAGGCTCGCCGAGGCGAGCTTCTTCCGCCTGGATCTCGCTCCTCCGCCGGTCTTCACCACACCTGAAGGTCCCAATCGCTTCCTGGAAGGTCGCTTGATCTTATGGAGGTCTTGGATCGGCTGGAAGCACCCTGGAGCAGCGCCACGAGCTCGGTGAAGAAATGCGGCTCCAGGTACCTCCGCCCGCGTGCGATTTGACTCCCGGTGCTCTTTGGCGCACCTAACCTGCACAGGAAGGTAGATGGGCTCGAGGGCGTCACCCTCGACCCGGGGTTTGAAGATGAAAGCAAGCGGATGATGGTGGGCGGAGAAGCTCCGGCGGAAGGCGGTGGAGGAGCTTCGATTCGCGGAACCAAGGAGGCTCCGATTGATAGGAAGTGGCTGGAAGGTGGAGAAGGCGAAGAGGAACGAAATGAGGGTGAAATGGTGTCGGGGCACAGTCGGGAACAAGATGAAAAGCTCGCCGGAGCGGAGCTCCAGCGAACTACAAAATCACTAAACTACACTAAACTACTAATCTAAAAGAAAAATAAATGACGGGAATAAAATGCAGGAACGAAAAACTATCTAAGAAACGTAAAGGCGCAGCTCTTATACCTGAAGGGACTCCAGGGAGCAGGGCGGCTGCCGGAGCGCCGCCATGGGTGCAACCTCCGCCTCTCCGATCGATTCAAAGTGCTGGAGAGCTCCTCCTGTCATAAGGAACGTCGCCGGGACCGAATTCGGGGAAGGGATTGGCTGAAAGCTGACCAAAATTGAAGAGGAGGCGAAGGTTCCTTATTTATACACAAACTGGGCACCCTTATTGACTGGGCTGTAGCCGGCGATACGGGCTATGTACAAAGGATCTAAATGATCGGCGGGGATCGTGGATGATCAGAGAGTATTTCTCATGAAGAGACTGTTGTCGATGGAGTGATTAATTGAGCGAGAAAAAGGCAAGAAAATGGGGGAAGCGACAGGTCTGACGGGTCAGTCAGAGGCGCAGGGGGAGTTGTCGGAGGTCAACTTTCCCTGGCCCCTGATTGGTCCACATCGGATCGATCTTGACCTAATTATTTAATGTATTAAATGAATTAATTAGGTTTTACTTATAAAATAAAAAATGATTATAAATTAATGTAGTATTTATTTATGATTTTTATTTATTTTTTTGAAATATTTTATTACGGTTTTATTAAAATAATGTATTTAAAAGTATATTTATATATTTTTATTTTGTTTATTTTTATTTAATTATTTTATTTTCTTATTTTATAAATTTATAACTTATTTTTATGAGTCTAAATATATTTTTATTTAATTTTTATAATTTTATTTACATTTTTAAATAAATGTGTTTATGTATATGCAAGTATACTTATAGGTAGTTTACCTATATATTATATACATATTATTTATTTAATGAATTTTATTTGTTTTTATTTTGGATTTGTATTTTTAATAAGTTGTATATAATATGTACATTATTATAAAAATATAGATGAATAAAGAATAAAAGAATAAAAATCCTTTTTATTTATATACATGTAGGTAGCATAGGTCTTTTGTCTATGATTTTTATAGACTTATTTTATTTATCAAATTCTTTTTGGTTTTCTTTTAATTTCAATATGTACATGTATTATATACATTATCTACAAAATTCTAAAAATATGCATTTATAAAAATAATGAATATTGAATAAAATGAATATTTTAGTCAGGTATTATGTACAAGAAGGACCAAAAACCTAACTTCCATAGATGGACTCCAAAAATCATGAAACCAATTTTATAAAATAGTTATTGGAATGCTATATACAATTAAAAAGTGAGTTTGGATGATCTGGAGTTTTTATTTTCAAGATATGGGTCTGTGAAGTTGAGATTTTGGCTTTTTATTCTATGTATAGAATGTACACTGAGTATTATTTTTACACAAACTCAATTTTGTAATTTTATTTACATTATTATCTACAACTTTTATGAACAAAGTTTCTTTATTTGATGAATAAATAATTATGTACAAAATAGGTGTCAAAATGCATGAATAAATGAATTAATAAATGAGGTATTTATTGTATCATTGGCCCTTATCTCCCCCTACTTTATTCCTTGTCGACCAATTCCATGCTAGCCTTGGTCTCAGGGTTAGGGTCATAAAATATTTGCAATATTTTATTCCTTTTTTTCTTCTCTTTATTCTATAATTTTGGCATTAAAAACCTTATTTAATGTACAATAAATACAAGAAACAATGAATGCTATTATATACAAATTAATGCTATTTACATGCATTTGCTGGGGTTTTTGAGGCCAAAATGATAGAATAAAGGTGATGAAATGGAGATTCATCACCCCCCTATACTTGCCTTTGCTAGTCCCTAGCAAACACTTATGTAATAAGTACAAAAAGAATAAAGAAAAATAAGAAAAGAAAAAGCAAAAACAAAGGATTTAAAGAATAAATTGATTTGATCATGATAATTAAACTCATATGTACAAAATCAAAGTTTGGAGCTCAGGTTAGACCTTGGTGTGAGAATGTGTGTGGAACCTAGTCGGGAACCAAATTTAAAACACAACAGCCTTCGAGAGTCACAGAACTTGGTTCACATCGCCTCAATAGCCAGGTCAGAACTAGTCTACATCATACGCAAACCCTTATGACTATGAAGCTGACTTGTACAGTGTAAGTGATAGTGGCTCTCCCCAACTGAAATGACAAAGAGACTAGCTTCTCCAGAATGACAACCCAATGATTCCCTAATCCAACAGCTCTTTCCTCGAGGAGCAGGGTATTCCCTTCTAAGTTCAAGTAGCATCCAACTCAAGAGGAGGAGGTAGAGAAAAGAATGGACGGTAGCCAGTGTAACTACCTATCCTGGGATGCAAGACCAGTGTAGTCAAGTCATCCAGCTGCAGGCTCACATGATATAACTTTGATGCTCAAGCTTGCTTATTTTCTATATACATACTTTGCAGGCATTTTATTTTTCTACAGGCCTGACCATTTTTTTTAAACATACTATTTACAGCAGCATTTACATAAGGACTTTTTCCTCTTGAGCCAGAAGACTATCCCTCTTTTGAAGCTTTATTGCAGCCCACAATCTCCTGTCTTTAGACCTCATGGCTATTGGACCAGGTTGGGGTGCACTTCCCTCCCTAGACGAGGACGAATGTTTCCACCCGTGTGCGTCTCAGACTGGCAAATCCAACCCCCTCACCACTCCAACTGAGTTGAGCCAAGTGAAAGGTGCAAGTGTCCAAGTTAGGTCACGGTCGACAAGAGTCATACGTGTGTTTCGAAAAGCTCTAGTTAGTCCACTGAGGTGACTTGAACCCAACCCTGATTTCTGAAAGAATTAAGTCAGAATAGACCTAAAGTACCTTAAACCTAGTTCCCGTAAGGTTCCAGTGCAGTTAGGTGCAGTAAGGTCCAATCCAAGCTCCAATCTTCGACTTTATTGGACTAGTTCAAACATCAAGCTCAATCAAAGAATATAAAAGTGTTATGCAAATGCTTTTTACAAATATGCAAAGAATAATGCAATTTTTCAAATAATTTTGAAAACAAAGAGATAAATTTTTACACAAAGAATTTTTGCAAATAATTTTGGCACTCAAAGTATAAGATATGTACAACTATTTACACGGGCGTGCCGCTTTATTTTAATGATTTTTAAAGAATTTAGAATTTAGTTTTTATTTAAAGGTGTATATGTACACTTACTAAAGAATTTTGTTTATTATATATTTTTTAATTTTTTATTATAATAATGTAGTATTTTAGTTATTTATTACATGTGACTATTCCTCAAACTTATTTGACACAAATTTTTCAAATAATTTTTGAAAACTATAGTCCAAAATAATTTTTACAAACATTTACACACATTTGAAAAATCATTTTGCAAAGGTTTTTCAAAACAGTATATATAGATTTTTAAAAATATTTTTGCAACCATTTTTCAAACCATTTGCAAATCATTTTTCAAACCTTTTATTTCACACAAAGAAAATAAATTTTACAAACCACACATTTTTACACAGGTTGAAAACATGTAACAAAATGTTTTCAAAATAGTTTTCAATAAATGTTTACCATAATTTTCACACTATTTTTCAAACATTTTGCAAAAAATATTTTCATCTGATTTATTAATCAGTATATACAAAAAGAATTCGAGGAATAATCACATCTCTTTTTATTAATGGTTTTTAATGAATTTAAAGAATTATTAGCCATTTTTTTACGAAAGTACGAGTTATGGCTAAAGTATATACCTAGTATATATGACCCCCCTATACTTAGCTTGAACTATGTCCTCATAGATCGGAAAGAAAAGAGAAGACATAACTCGTACTGAGTATACACAAGTCTAAAGAATATATGAATAAGAGATGAATGAATGAGAAGTTGACCGTCCCCTCTATACTTAGGATCAACTAATCCTAAGTAAAGCAGACTATACACAAATCAAAGAGGGTCAAGGGTGGGAATAGACAGATGAACAAATCAGGGGTACACCCCCTATACTTATGACAAAGTACATCCTAAGTACAGAAAACTGACACAAAGGGGCGACACCTTTTATTGAGATAAAGAAATATGAAAAGGAAAAGAGGAACAGAAGAAAAGAGAGATATATATATATACAGATTAATGAAAAGATCGTGGAGAATATACGCATCACTCCCCCTATACTTAGGGTGAGATAGCCCTAAGTATAGGCGAGAACAGGAGTGACGAAAATGTGCAAGGAAAGAACAACACGGTGTGTGCCCCCCTATACTTAGGACAAGGTACGTCCTAGGTGTAGACACAAAGATGTGGCGGTAGATCTGGGGCACACAGAACATACAGGAGAAAGAATGAAAAAGGTACACATATATACACTAGCGGAGAAGCTGGTGGAGTACAGGACGGTATCTGACAAGTGAATACCGCACTATCATCATCGTCTCCCTGTGAGAACGAGGACGCAGCCAGAAGGTGAAAAGACACCCTGATGTGCAGTCAGGTGGGTGTCGGCTACCGGGGATAATCAGATCGGAAAGTAAATCAGGGACCGGTAGCGGAAATCATTCAATCAGCATAGAAGGGTTAGCATGAGGGAACAGAGCTGATACCGTAAGACCGGGAGGAAGAAAGAGCAGTACAGACTCCTCCGGTCAATCAGAGTCTCAGGTAGATCGGAAATAAAGCATATGAGACTGTGTGGTGCACGGTGGTGATATAATCTGAAAGTCACAATAATACACCGAACAACACAATACATGGCTCACTCCTGCGAGGGTCCTCAAGGTGAGCAAAATCAGAAAATAATCAGCGTACTCGGCTCCGTGCTCCATCAGATAGGAGAAACCAGAAGTGAAACCGAGTACCTACAAGGTGATGTACCCTCACGCAGATAACCCTCGGGGCATGGTACATACTAGTCAATGAATAATCAGAACATAAGCTCACCCTTCCGAGGGTCGTCAAGGAGAGCAGGCTCAAAGGAGCTTGATCCATCAGACGGATCATAGAAGCGGTCTCGGTAGGCGACAGATCGGCTACCAGCAGAGGAGACCGTCAAATCGAGAAAGCGTGGCAGCGTCCCGCAAATAACCCTCGGGGAGCGGGCTGCCAACTAGTCATGGGAATAGCAGATACCAGAAGCTCCACCTTGCGAGGATCATCAATGCGAGCAGACTCAAAGGAGTCTAATCAGATAGGTCCCATGATCCGCAGATCGGATACACAACTAAGGATGGGACCAAAAAACATATAGATAAGACGACTCGGTTCCGTGTTCTGCAAATCGGAGACAGTCAGCAGTAAGAACCGAGCGTACAGAGAGTGTCGCAGTCTCTCGCAGATAGTCCTCGGAGAGCACTGTGAACTAAGCAAAGAATAGTCAGAACGTGTCTCTACCTTGCGAGGGTGGTCAAGGATAGAGAATGGCTCAAAGGAGCTGGATCCATCAGACGGATCCACACCGTGGTCTCAGTAGTCAACACATCGGCTACCAACAGAAGAGACCAATCAGCTCGGAAATATGTCATAGTCTCCCGCAGATACCCCTCGGGGAGCTATGAGCTAGGCATGGAATAATCAGAAAAAGTGGAGCTCTGCCTTGCGAGGACCGTCAAGGAGAGCGGACTCAGATGAGTCTAGTACATTGGCCTCGTGTACTGACAGGTCAGGTACACAATCACAGGGGGAGGCCAATCAAGCGTAGCATCTGACTCGGTTTCAGGTCCCATCACAATGGCGACCCAAGCAGTGACTGAAACCGCTGTCCTAGAAATTATCGCATTCTCCCGTAGATAGTCCTCGGAGAGTTATGCGAGCTATAGCACTGTAGATCGTGGGAATGCTGGCAAGTTATCTCAGGTCCTCAAAATTTGTTCAATCATCAATCATCCGGAGGGCATAAGATTAAGCAAGGGAACAAATAATCATGTCAGTCACCAAACATCCCTCGGGTCAATCCAATCCGCTGAGATGGCACGAAAAATAGTCAAGAATCCTCTAAGTGCCAGGGTGGATTTGAGAGTCAGGAGATCAAGGATGGGGCAAATAAGACGATGAGAGATCATGCAGGATCCGCACACCTCATCAGGAAGTCCAAATTAGAATAATCAATCAATCCTCAAAATCAAGATGGGTGGATCCTCAAGACAGATAGATCAATCAATACTCATGAAATCTTCACCAAATTATCGCATCATATCACATCCTCAATCCGGTGTGCGAGAACTAAAATTCCTCAACAATGCATCACACCTATGCTCTATGCATCAACAAAAATCCTCAAGAAGCCCATATGCATGTATCAAAGACAAATCAATCTCAACATCCTCAACATCATGGGCCCGGCTTACAAATAATCAGTATACATAATCCTCGATGCGGGCTTCATCAAAATGCACAGCATTCCCGGGTAAGGGAGAGATGATACGGGGGACACGAGGAAGATGGATAAGAAGGGTAACACAATGAAGTGGAGAAGCTGATTGAGCGGGCGTGCCAATATCGTGGTGGTAGAGGAGTGATACAGAGGATACGAGGAGGGCGGGCGAGAAGATCGAGAAACAAACAAAATTGGGTGTTCCACACAAGGTGGGAACACCGTCAAAATGGTGGTCCGAAGAGAGTGTTCTCCCCGAACTAGAGAAGATGGGGATGGTGATACGGAGGATACGAGGAAGATGGTGAAGAAGAGGGGAAACGAAGGATTTGGCGAAGAATGATTGAGTTCAAGCGCCAATATCACGACTCGATGCAAAAAAGGAAGAGATATACGTATAAGAGAGGTAGAGAGACTCAAAGATAAAAATGCATGACTCACACAGACAGGACCGGCTACTCTAGTAATGAATGGAAAACACAATGAAATCCAACTCACAATTAATACACAAGGCAAAATCCCCGATTCACCTACTCAACACAGTGAAGACCATCAGGTGACGGTCATTTATCTTTTCAATTTTTAGAGTTAGGTGAGAACACAAAGTTGTAGAATCACATAGGAGGCTTGATAGGATTTGGGCTCTACTCCTTAGTGTGTACGTGAGCACTTAAAACGCATCCAATGAGGGGGTTGCTCTCCCCACGACAAGGAATCCATTATGTTTTATTTTTAAGTCCAATAGAGTTAGCAGTCCCGATTTTATTGAAGTTATCACTTTTTTGGGTATTTTCAATGCACGTGCCTATCGTGGTTCCAATTTCCATTAATCATCCTAGGTTGGCAAAATCAGAGGGAGAAGATCGGAAAAGCCATGCAAGTCGGAAAACGATGATGCATGCTAAGTAAGAAGACTAACAGTGCCTCCCAGCTCTCTCCATGCGGGATACATAACAGAATTTGAAACCTATGCTATATGTAAATGCAAACCGAAGAAATCACCCTAGGTTCAGAACTTGCTATTATCGTGAAGCACCACAAGTCGCTCATTCATCACTAGCCTCAAAAAGTCCGGTCTTGGCTCACCCCTCCTCTGTGCTCAACACACTTGAGCTTAGGAGAAAGCGCTTTGCGGGGCTCGCTGTAGCACAAAGGCTAAGAGATAAATGAACGGCTGTTTAGAGTTTGATCTAGGTCCAAAGCGAACTATAGGTACATGCAAATATTAGGGTGTTTGGACCTAACTCTACGAGCAAGCAACTCCTAAGCTAAGGCTCATTCACACACAAAATAATAAAAATAAAATAAAAGAAAAGCGTCAAAAATCATCGAGGCCCCCAAGGGAACAATCCCTCGGGCACTGGACCTCGGGAGTCTTCGTGTACCTGTGAGAGTCCTGTATTATTACATGTTTCTAAGTGTCACTCTCTCACATGAAGAAAATGAAATAAAATAAAATGCATCACAAGTGTGGACTGTCTTCCAAAAATCCTCCTTCATCTGTCCTTGATGCTCTCTCATGTTGGCTAGGCATCGAAGAGCCAACTCCACCTCGCTTGGGTGCATAGGTCCTCCTAAGAGGTCCTCCTTCGCTTGGCGGTCCCTCGCATCAAAGACAAAGAAAGGAGATGGTTAGAGCAGTCAATTAAATAATATCAACTAAAAATAAAAACCAAACAAAGAACTGAATCATGGACATGAGCAAATAATTGAATAATTGAACAAATAGGCTCACAAAGTCATACCAAATCCGTTGCCTCCCCGGCAACGGCGCCTTTTGATGACTGAGATTTTCTATCGGTCTCGCATTCCACACAAACGGGAACGCGGTCGCTGAGGCGACCGACAGAAGAACTCATATCAATCAACAATTAACCCACAATAAAAATATGCAATGAATATCCAAAAATGTGGAGTTAAAATTTATTATAACTCTACATGTAAATGTGTATAGGTGTAAGTATAGGTAGAGGTCGAACACTGGGAGGCGAATGGTTGTATGTGTTGTGTAATTTAATTATTCAATCAATTGTTCATGTCCTTTTATTGTTTTTGTGGGTTTTGGATTTTATATATTTTTTTTATATTTTTGTTTTTATGATTTTTATTTTGCTTTTATATTTTATATTTTTTTATTTTCTTTTTATGTTTTTAATTATATAATATATAGATATGTATAGATATATATTATATAAGATATATATAAAGAGATGTATATATAAGAAGAGAGAGAAAGAGGAATAATATAGTCTATATATATAGAGAGAGAGAGATAAATACTAAATACATAGATATAATTTTTTTAGCTTTTTAATATTTTTCTAATTTTTTTTGTTATTTTCTGAAATATTTCTAATTTTTATGTATTTTTAATTTCAA
Organism: Ottelia alismoides; assembly: GCA_037367405.1. NCBI lineage: Eukaryota > Viridiplantae > Streptophyta > Magnoliopsida > Alismatales > Hydrocharitaceae > Ottelia > Ottelia alismoides. The sequence goes on from JAZKJV010011057.1 coordinate 230,530, forward strand.
AAATGACCTTAATATAGGACTAAATAGATAGCCGAATATAATTTGGGTTTAAAATATAAAATAAACTCCGAAAATTCCCAAATTAATTTGAATACATTAATAATAATATATAGATAATTATAAAAGAGAAAAATGTATTTTTGGTATTTTTTAAAGGTTTTTCTATTTTTTGTTGGATTTTGGAGCTTTCTGATTTTTTTATTTTTCTTTTTCATATTTTTAGGTTTTTTCATTTTCTGCACTCAATATAGATATAAATATACCATATATAATTTTTTTGGAATTTTTCAAAATCATTTTCTAATTTTTTTGTATATTATGAATTAGACAGTACAAAAATGGCTCCTATTTCATTTTTAATAATTAGGAAAAGTGCAAAAAATGTGAAATAACATATGGGCGTGTAAGAGCATCACATAGAGCATCTATCCTAATTTTTGTGAATTTTTAGAAGCCTCATAGGTAATTTTAATAAATGCATAAAGGATACAAAAATCAAACAGTCTAGCAGGGGCATTTTTACAAATAAAATAAGTTCAGAGGGTTACAGTGCAAAAACACCAAAATATTATAATGTATTCTGCAATTTTCAGGACTAAAACCAAATAAACCAACCCGCCAGGGCCCCCTTGCAATTTAACCATCACGTGGGACTACACGTGATCCGCACTCACAGGGACCAGAACGCAATTTCAGAAACTACAGGGTTCTGGTTGCAATTTTTCACAAAAATAATACACTTTATATTTTATTTCATGGACTAAAGGTAAATATGCAAAAATACAGGGGGACTTGTGCAATTTTCGCACCTCACATGGGACGACACGTGAGGTGACGTGGACTGGACCCAAGTGTAATATGAAAACAATACGGGGGGTCACATGCAAAATTTCCACATTATTTACAACGTGCTATTTATTTTACAGTATTACAAATTAAATACACAAAAAGACAGGGGTACAAGTGAAAATTACCCCCAAAAGGCGCGCTGGCGAACGGCTAGGATTACTTCACTTGACACGCGTCGCACATCCAACGGCATGTACCGGTTTGACGATGGGCGCTTGAGATTAGATCCCGTGGGAGATCTGACGGTCGTGGCATCGCTCCATCGGACGGCTGGCGTTAGAACTGGGGCCTTCGTCTTCATCCAACGGCTAGGAGCTCACGTGCAAGAACAGGGAAGAAGGCTCGCCGAGGCGAGCTTCTTCCGCCTGGATCTTGCTCCTCCGCCGGTCTTCACCGCACCTGAAGGTTTCAATCGCTTCCTGGAAGGTCGCTTGATCTTCTGGAGGTCTTGGATCGGCCGGAAGCACCCTGGAGCACCGCCACGAGCTCGGTGAAGAAACGCGGCTCCAGGTACCTCCGCCCGCATGCGATTCGACTCCTGGTGCTCTTTGGCGCACCTAACCTGCACAGGAAGGTAGAGGGGCTCGAGGGCGTCACCCTCGACCTGGGGTTTGAAGCTGAAAGCAAGCGGATGATGGTGGGCGGAGAAGCTCCGGCGGAAGGCGGTGGAGGAGCTTCGATTTGCGGAACCAAGGAGGCTCCGGTTGATAGGAAGTGGCTGGAAGGTGGAGAAGGCGAAGAGGAACGAAATGAGGGCGAAATGGTGTCGGGGCATAGTCGGGAACAAGATGAAAAGCTCGCCGGAGCGGAGCTCCGGCGAACTACGAAATCACTAAACTACGCTAAACTACTAATCTAAAAGCAAAATAAATGACGGGAATAAAATGCAGGAACGAAAAACTATCTAAGAAACGTAAAGGCGCAGCTCTTATACCTGAAGGGACTCCAGGGAGCAGGGCGGCTGCCGGAGCGCCGCCATGGGTGCAACCTCCGCCTCTCCGATCGATTCAAAGTGCTGGCGAGCTCCTCCTGTCACAAGGAACGTCGCCGGGACCGAATTCGGGGAAGGGATTGGCTGAAAGCTGACCAAAATTGAAGTGGAGACAAAGGTTCCTTATTTATACACAAACTGGGCACCTTTATTGACTGGGCTGTAGCCGGCGATACGGGCTATGTACAAAGGATCTAAATGATCGGCGGGGATCGCGGATGATCAGAGAGTATTTCTCATGAAGAGACTATTGTCGATGGAGTGGTTAATCGAGCGGGAAAAAGGCAAGAAAATGGGGGAAGCGACAGGTCTGACGGGTTAGTCAGAGGCGCGGGGGGAGTTGACCGGAGGTCAACTATCCCTGGCCCCTGATTGGTCCACATCGGACCGATCTTGACCTAATTATTTAATGTATTAAATGAATTAATTAGGTTTTACTTATAAAATAAAAATGTTTATAAATTAATGTAGTATTTATTTATGATTTTTATTTATTTTTTTGAAATATTTTATTACGGTTTTATTAAAATAATGTATTTATAAGTATATTTATATATTTTTATTTTGTTTATTTTTATTTAATTATGTTATTTTCTTATTTTATAAATTTATAACTTATTTTTATGAGTCTAAATATATTTTTATTTAATTTTTATAATTTTATTTACATTTTTAAATAAATGTGTTTATGTATATGCAGGTATACTTATAGGTAGTTTACCTATAGATTATATACATTTTATTTATTTAATGAATTTTATTTGTTTTTATTTTGGATTTGTATTTTTAATAAGTTGTATATAATATGTACATTATTATAAAAATATAGATGAATAAAGAATAAAAGAATAAAAATCCCTTTTATTTATATACATGTAGGTAGCATATGTCTTTTGTCTATGATTTTTATAGACTTATTTTATTTATCAAATTCTTTTTGGTTTTCTTATAATTTCAATATGTACATGTATTATATACATTATCTACAAAATTCTAAAAATATGCATTTATAAAAATAATGAATATTGAATAAAATGAATATTTTAGTCAGGTATTATGTATTAGAAGGACCAAAAACCTAACTTCCATAGATGGACTCCAAAAATTATGAAACCAATTTTATAAAATAGTTCTTGGAATGTTATATACAATTAAAGGTGAGTTTGGATGATTTGGAGTTTTTATTTGCAAGATATGGGTCTGTGAAGTTGAGATTTGGCTTTTTATTCTATGTATAGAATGTACACTGAGTATTATTTTTACACAAACTCAATTTTGTAATTTTATTTACATTATTATCTACAACTTTTATGAACAAAGTTTCTTTATTTGATGAATAAATAATTATGTACAAAATAGGTGTCAAAATGCATGAATAAATGAATTAATAAATGAGGTATTTATTGTATCATTGGCCCTTATCTCCCCCTACTTTATTCCTTGTCGACCAATTCCAAGCTGGCCTTGGTCTCGGGGTTAGGGTCATAAAATATTTGCAATATTTTATTCCTTTTTCTTTTCTTCTCTTTATTCTATAATTTTGGCATTAAAAACCTTATTTAATGTACAATAAATACAAGAAACAATGAATGTATTATATACAAATTAATGCCATTTACATGCATTTGCTGGGGTTTTTGAGGCCAAAATGATAGAATAAAGGTGATGAAATGGAGATTCATCACTTATCTGAATTATTTTAGTCTAACCATTCTGAGGATGAGCACGGTAGCGAGTCGGATGATGTTCTAGACATCTTCTGTAGTCCGACTCTAGAAAATGTTGAGATTATGAAAAACCTTAAGGCAGAAACATCCATCAACAGCATAGATCCCATCACTCAATCAAAAGATGATATCGCAGAGCTAGACCAGACCTTACCTGAGCTGAAGACCTTCCACCAAATATGATATATGCTTTCCTTGCAGGTCCACACCGACAGTTTCGGTCATTATCAGCGCATATTTGACTGATGAACAAGAATCCTGTCTGATGGAGGTTCTTGAGAGAAACCACAAGGCCATTGGGTGGACTGTATCTGATCTCCTTAGGATAAATCTTGCTTTGTATTCTCATCATATCTATCTTGATCATGACAGCAGACCTTCCAGAGAGTTCCAACGCAGGCTGAATCCCATCTTACGCGATGTTGTCAAGAAAGAGATCACGAAATGGTGTGACGCTGGCTTTATTTATCATATCTCCAACTCTGAATGGGTTAGCCCATTACATGTTGTCTTGAAGAAGTCAGGCATTCATATTGTTAAGAACGAGAGTGGAGAGGAGATTCCTAAGAGAGTAACTACGTCGTGGCAGGTATGTATGGATTACAGAAAGTTGAACACCGCGACGAAGAAGGACCACTTCCTGTTGCCTTTTATAGACCAAGTGATAGAACAACTGGTAAAGAAGGAGTACTTCTGCTTATTAGATGGTTACTCCGTATACAATCAGGTTACTATTTCCCCTGAAGATCCGGAGAAGACTACCTTCACATGTCCTTTTGACACGTATGCCTTTATATGGATGCCCTTTGGATTGTGCAATGCCCCCGCTACATTCCAGAGGTGCATGCTTGCCATTTTTGCGGACATGGTCGGTGATTTTCTCGAGGTCTTTATGGATGATTTTTCAGTCTACAGTGAGTCCTTTGACAATTGTTTAACGCACCTAGACCAAGTTCTTCATAGATGTTGTGAGGTCGATCTCGTTCTATCTTGGGAAAAGAGCCATTTTATGGTTACAAACGGGATCGTGTTGGGGAACGTCATCTCTAAGAAAGGCATGGAGGTTGACCCTGCCAAGGTGGATGTCATCAAATGACTCGATCCACCATCCAACGTAAAGCAGTTACTGTCTTTTCTAGGGCATGTCGGATTTTACTAATGGTTTATTAAGGACTTCTTCAAGATTGTCTGACCGTTAACTGAACTTTTAGGCAAATACATCGAGTTATTGTTAGATGATAAATGTCTTCATGCCTTCTTCACTCTAAAAGAAATGATCGTCAGTGCTCCTGTCCTACAGCCGCTTGATTGGTCTCTACCATTTGAGATCATGACGGATGCTTCAAATTTTGCGGTCGGGGTTGTATTAGGATAGTGGAGGAATGGACTTCCAATTGCCATCCACTATGCCAGCCTCACTCTAGATGATGCACGGTAAAATTACACAGTGACAGAAAAAGAGATGTTGCCAGTAATATTTGCTTTAGATAAATTCAGATCTTATCTTCTTGGCTCTAAAATCAATATTTATATTGATCATTCAGCTATCCGATTTTTAATGGAAAAGAAGGACGCTAAGGCACGCCTTCTTAGATGGATTCTCTTACTCCAGGAATTTGATTTGGATATTAGAGACAAGCCTGTGGTAAAGAACTTGGTAGCTGATTACCTCTCCCGATTACAGATAGAACAACCTTCAGATGATTACCCACCGGAGATTGGAGAGAGATTTCTTGACGAGAGCATCTTCGTAGTTACAGAACTTCCCTGATACGCGGACATAGTGAACTTTCTGGTTACACAGAAGAGTCCACAATGTTGGCCGAAAAATCGAGTCGACAGGCTAGCGTCCGAGGCACGATGCTGCCATTGGGAAGATCTTATTCTTTTTCATGAAGGACTAGATTGTATCTACAGGGGATGTATTCCTCAGGAGGAATACAACAGTATCCTCACTCTGTGTCATTCCTTAGAGGCAGGAGGACATCATTCGGGGAAGAGGGCAATGCGAAAGGTACTTCAGAGCGGATTTTGGTGGCCGACTCTTACTAAAGATGCTTGCACATTCATGAAAAGTTGTCCAGAATGTCACAGAACCGTAGGAAAAATTGGTGCTCGAGATGCCATGCCTATGCAGTCTGTTATTATTTGCGAGATCTTTGACGCATGGGGCATAGATTTCGTAGGACCGTTTCCATCCAGCAACGGCTTTGATTGCATACTTCTCGCTGTAGACTATGTTAGTAGTTGGGTGGAGGCTATACAAACAAGAACCGCTGACAACAAGACAGTGTGCAAATTCCTGAGGGAACACATTATTTCACGGTTCGATGTTCCACGTATTCGCATTTCAGATGGGGTAGCCATTTCATCAATAAGGAGGTGAAAAAGCTACTAAAGAGCTATTCTATTGATTACAGAGTAGCTTCTCCTTACCACCCATAGACGAACGACATGGCTGAGGTTTCAAGCAGGGAGGTGAAATCCATTCTCTAGAAACTAGTATGACCAGATAAGAAGAACTGGTCACAGCTTCTAGAACAAGTTCTTTGGGCATGTCATACTGCTTATAAGACTCCCTTAGGTACTTCACCATTCAGATTAGTTTATGGAAGCCATGTTATTTGCCCGTAGAAATCGTGCACAAATACGAATGTGCAATCATAGAGATTTTACTAGAGCTACAGAAAGTAGGAGCTAAGAGAAAGTTAGATCTGAATGAGCTGGTAGAGATTCGAAATTAGGCATACGAGAACACCCTCATTTACAAGGACGAAGCGAAGCGATGGCATGATAGACATATCTGACACACGATCTTTAAAGTTTGGTTGTTCAATGCACGGTTGAGATTTTTTCCTGGCAAATTGAAGAGCACATGGAAAGGACCGTATATAGTCAGAATGGTGCACGATAATGGTAATATTGCTATATCATATATGTCACCTAGTGCAGAACTGTTTATAATGAATGGGCAGATGCTGAATCACTTCCTGGAGACCACTGATCATCTAGCCCAAATCAAAGTGATCTACTTTGTATAGGATGCATGACTACTTTTCCACTTCATCTCATCCTGTACAGAGACCTGTGAAGCCATTCAGTTTTTACACACATGTATATCCTTCATAGATCACAATCATCCCCATATTTTGTTCGTCTTCAATGCTTAGGATACCATATCCTAAGTATAGAGGGGACCGATTGCCCGCTAATTCTCATTTTTTTTATTTTTGATCTTTTTATTCTCTTGTTTATATCCTTTCTTTTACTCTAATCATTGGTCCCTAATTTTTGGCCATACTCTTTTCTATACTTAGGATGCCTTATCCTAAGTATAGGGGGGACTGAGTGATTTCGAAGATTTTATTTTTCTTTCTTCTTTTGTTCTTTTGGTTGTATATTCTTTTCCTCAGTCACCTTGTTTTTGTTCCACTATACTTACGATGACCTGATCGTAAGTATGGGGGGTCGACTGATTTCTATTCTTTCGTTCTTTTTCACCCACATTTACTTAGCACGAGTTATGTCTTCCTTTTTCTCTTTTGAATCTATGAGGACATAACACAAGCTAAGTATAGGGGGTGCGTATATATTTTATATATACTTTGTCCATAACTCATACTTTTTTTGTATTTTCTATATCTATAAAATCCATAAAAAAGTGTGTGAGGATAAGTTAAAATCCACTTATTTAATTAAATCATTTATAAAATTCGTGTAAAGGAATAAAATATGTCTTAAATCTTTGTTTAAAATCCTTATTTAAAATCTTTAATTTAAAATGTGTATGTATAACATTTATTAAAAATCATATATATTAAAATATGTGTAAAATTCATTTAATCCTTATAAAATACTTTGTATATAAAATTTGTAAAATACATTATTTAATCCAAATAAAATATGGGTAATTTATTTTGTAAAATTATTGTACATAAACTTATATATAAAAATCACAAAATCCATAAAAAATGTAAAGTCAAAAATCCTTAAAAATTACAAAATTCTTAAAATTCATAAAAATGAGGAAATTTTAGAAAATATACTTCACAAGAACATGGTTGCGTTTGCATTAGCATTTTTCAGAATAGGTTTGATTTCTAAAACTAAAGATTGGAAAAAGTCTAAAGGATGGAGCCTGATTACGGCTTTTGACTTTCATTATAAGGAGCCTAGCTAGGAACTAGAATTTGGATTATTTAGGTCTTTGACTTAAATCTTTGGGTTCCATGAGACCATGTTTGGGAAGTCAACTTGAAAAATGCCTAAGTAGAACACTTGGTGTCATCCGTACAACTCTTCATAAGTGAACCAATTTTGCACACATGCACTTTGCACTTAGCTCGACTTGCAAGGGGTTGCGAAGGGCAATCCATCTTGGTAGTGTGTTTCTATCCTTGCCTTTGCAGCATTGACGTCTAAAGATGATAGAGATTGGGGTTGTGATAGTCGCTTCGGATGAGGGAAGGATCTGCTGACACAATTTTTCCAAGACCTCAAAAAATGGACGGAATGAAAAGATGCTATATCCGTCGAGGCACAAAGAGATGAACACAATGCAAGCAACATTATAAAGCCAATTCAAAGAAGAAGCCATCAAATACAAATATGACCACAATGGTCACCGCTTCTACTAAAAAGCATGCACATATTAGTGGAGACTTAGCTGCACTGGCTGGGCTTCACAAGGAGATGCGTCTACATTGGTCGCACTCCAGTTCTTTTCTCATTCTTATACTTCCTCTCTATATTCGATAGTGGACATAGCACGAACTGACCTCAGAAGGGAATACCTCCCTCCCCGAGGAAAGAGTAACTGGATGAGGAACCAATAAGAGTGTATGGTTGGGATGGGCGGTTTCTTTGCTTCTTTCAAAGCAGGAAGAGCTAAAACAACTCACACGTAGTACAGATTGATTTCAAGGTTGATAGAGTTTGCGATATGAATGAGTGGATCTAAATTTGCTGTTGAGTTGAACTTAAACAAGGATTTGTTGGACTATTGAGGATAAAATCCTAATACTAGTTAAGGCTCCGACACAATGCTTGTTTCAGGCCCGATTAAGCTCTATCTTTGTCTGGTCTCATGAATTGGTTTAGGAAAATAAATTCATTCTAACTTTCTTTCATTTTTCTTATTTTTAAATAAGTGTTTGCTAAGGGACTAGCAAAGTTTACCTATAGGGGGTTGATGAATCCATGGTTCATTAACATTTTGTTTGTATTTTGTCTTAAAACCCTTAACAAATACATGTAAATATCCATTAAAATTCACTTTTTAATAAAACCTTACTCATGAATAAAAATGCACTTTTATGCATTAAAATAATGTAAATAAATAAAAGAATAAAAATAAAGGAAATAAAAATAAAGGCAAATTGTAGATATGTATATATGTACAATATGACTTGTAAAAATAAATATAGCTGAAAGATATATTTATAACCTAATCCCCGAGATCAAGTCAATATGGATTGGTCGACAAATAAATAAGTAGGGGGAGATAAGGAAGAAAATAAATAAAAATAATTAATGTCACATCTCAGACATTCTTCATTAATTATCCAATAAATACCAAAACTTTAAATATTTTTTAAGTAATTCATATGAATAATATTTTTCACCAATCTCTTTTCCTAATTATTTCTAAAAATGTACAGAAGAATATAAAAATAAGTTAAAAATATTACCTTGTATATATGCCAAGAAATCAAACTTGTAAATTCTCAAAATCCAAACTTCTGAACATCATAACTGTATCATACAAACTCCAATTTCACTCAACTCACCTTTAAAGTTCATGAAATAATATTCTCTAATTAATGAAGTAATTTCACTAAAATCGGAGTCTGTTTGCAAAAAGTCAATTTTGGGACCTAACCACAACTAGGTTGTTGGATTATTTATTTTATTTAGAACACAGTATTTATCATTTAATGATTTTATAATTTCTAATTAGTTTCTTTATCTTGTATTATAACTCTAATTTATTTCATAATTTTGGATATTATTTATTATTTTAAATAAATCAAAAACCTTAATTTATAGGTATAAATGAACTATATATCTTATATTTTTAATATATCTAAATAATTTACTAAAATACAAAAAAATCATATATACCTTATTTATGGGAAAAAGGACCCTACACCGGCGGGTGCAAGAAATTCCCTACACCCGGCCTAATTTTTCATTTTTTTTATTTTTTTGAAATGAAACCTTGGGGAATTTAGATCACCATATATCACCATGTTTTTATTCCAAATTCAAGTTAATTCGACACTTCTATCATCTCCATCAAGACTACCAAATTTTGACGGTCTTAGAATTGCTGAAATCGACCCCTTTTAGATGAACATGTTAGGAATGTTTATTTTTCATGAAATTTGAAACACTTATTCCCCTCAACATATTAAGTAAATCCCCCAACTTTTAATTCAAAAAAATAAAAAAATAATGCGAAAATGGGGGTGGGTGCAGGGAGTTTCCTACACCACTGGGTGCAGGCTCCCTGCCCTCTTTATTTATTAACTGTATATATAATAATATAAAACTAATATAATATTTAGTAATTTATTAAGTTAAAAATCCAAAACCTATTTATTAAGTGTTATTTATACTTTTATATAAATATAATATTTATATTTTTTAAATAATTATTCTTTTATTAAAATTAATTATACTGCAGTTTATACAATTTAATTATCTTCATCTTTCATTTTTATACCTAATTAAAATAAGGTTATTTACTATTTAATTTGTATTTAATAAGTTATTTATTAACCTGGCCAACCATGTGCTGACACGTGTCGACACCGGGACCTTCTTCTTCAAGAAGGTCGGCCGGTGTTTGTTCCAACCACTTAACTTCCTCCATTTCTACCCATTAACCTATTCACCCTAACTCCAATCTTAACCATTGATATCCTTCTCCTAACAACCATCCTACACGCCATCCCTTGATTCCTACCTAACTCCATTCAATCCACGCTATAAAAACCCTCAAAGATCTCCATTAACAACTAACCAATCCTGAGCTCGAAGCTACTAGAACCCCCTAGCCATCGACCCTACTTCTTCGCCGCTTTCCGACCTCCTCCAGCTGTAACAGAGCTTCGTGGCCCTCTAGCGTGGACAAGGGTACGTCGAAGGAGATGTTCCAAGGTGATTCGACGCCTTGCATCGCATATAGCCATCGTGTTAAGATCTGGTGTATTGCCCATCGAGCAACTATCCAGAGGTCATACACATCCAGTCCATAGGTACTTCCTTCATCATTTTGCATTTTTAATTCTCGATATCTGAGCCATGATTAAGGTAATCAATCACGTATCTAGTCTCCCTAATCATCATAATCTGATGCCACCTTTCACATCCGTCCAAATCAACTTCAAATCATTCCAAATCATTTTACCTTTATCGCATTTCACTGTTATACATATATTCTAGAAAAGCGTCTTAGATCTGCAAATTTCTTGATTTTGTTGGCTGATTTGCGTGCAAATCGAGCACATAGATAATCATTTGCAGGGCATTCACCATCTGAAGCACAAGATTCACCATCCGTAGCTTCCAAGATCGAAGGATCTTCTAAAATCACAAGCTACTTCAATAACCTCTAGGTCTGCCTGAACAGCCACCTTCGTCGATGAATTCTAGCTGCATTCGACCACCTCCAGCCAGCTTCACCCGCAGGTGAGCTCGGAGGGAGAAGGTGTCACCCTCCTGACCCTGTCCGAGTCCTAAAAGCTTCACCATGTGTCGGGAAGAAATTTCTAAAGTGAGACTCATCATCAGCCGTGCGGAGGAGCTACAGAACCTCAAGAACATGGGAGAGCACATGTGCCTGCCACGTGTCTCAAGCTGACGGCCCAGATCAAGCCTCTGCTTTTAATCCAAACTGTCCAATCTGAAGGGGCGGAATAATTGCAACTTAAACCTAGCAAGCTTCCAGGAACTTCAACGTCGCTCCAACCTTTCCAGAAATTGCATTTAGATCCCTGCACAGGGACCTAAATGCAATAAAATTTATTTTCTTTGCATTTCAATCCATGTTAGAAACCTTATTGTAACAGAACATATAACCTTTTCTTTCAGTTCTGCCCTTGGATTGTAGGGGTATTTTGGACCCTATTTTTGTGTATTCTTTTTGAATTTTAGGGTAGTTACACAACTACCCAAGATACATTGCTAGGTATTTTTTGTGATTTTTCATCGCTTTGTTTTTTCGATTTGATTTTAGTAAGGTCGAGTCAGTTTTGAGTGTTTTCTTGAAGTTTGTTGTAAAACCAAGAATAAAGAGAAGTTTTCGATATTGATTTCTTGCATCGAAAATTGAAGTTTTAATATTTTGCCTCCTCGAGTTCGACCCATGCTCACTTACTTGGATAAATAATATAGTGTAGAAGAAATAGGAGAAGCCGCTCTCCTATTTTGTTGATTTTTGTTTGATCAACTCGAATCTTAGTTCGGAGTGACTCCTACAACCGACACTGGCATCTTATCGCTCGCCAAGATTCGAGTTATCACATGCGCAGCACCCTCCCCCCCCCCCCCCCAACCCACCCACCCCACCCTCCCACGACCTACCTCTGTGAAACCCTCATCATCCTGACCATCTCACCTCTAGCCCAACATCTATTAAAAGCCCGCTCCCCCCCCCCCCCATCATTGTGCCAGATCTGCCATTTGTGAGCGAGGTGTCCCAGCTCCGAGGATCTTCAAGTAACAACTAAGAGCCATCCATTGAGTAACAACGACCATCTTGCTAGCATGATCCACGGAGAAACCTCCATGCTACAGCTCTACTTCTCGAAGCTGCTCAAGCTTCGTGAGGCACCGTCGTACGTCACTAGAGGTGATGACTAGGAGGGGGCATGCCCAGCCACTCCACCTTCTCTAGCGAACGAACTCTTCCAAGTGATTCCCTTCTCCCTCTTTCTTCCCCTTTCTTCCCCTCTCTTCTCCTCTTCTTCTTCTAATTTTCTCTGTTCTTATTTTCACTCTGCGCTCACCCGACCACTGGTCGACAACCTTCCCCTTCAAGCATGTGCTCTGCCTCCATGCTTCAGCGCCATTGACAACCCCTCATTGGCCGACCTTTAATGACTCGCATCTCCAACCCATCTTAATCACTGTCACAACTCAGGCTACCACCCCCTTGGGTTCTGCGCATCATCACTCATGCTTGCCACCCATGAGCATTGTCATCCCCTTCGCAACTCCGACCTATGTCATCAAGCTCCAACACCTCCTCCTCCGGTCACTCGTCGCCTCACTGTTGCCTAGAAACTACGTGCCTTACTGCCCTCGTCCGCAGCACCCTTGAGTCGTGTGCCTCCGCCCACCGCCCTAGATCGTCTCCATGTGCGTAGAACATGTAGTGTGGGATAATTGCACCATGCCCCCCCCCCCACATTCTTCACAATTTGCATAAAGATCCCTGTCTCCTGGATATCACGTGCATAGCATGCGTCCCATGGGGATAATTGAACCGAGGTCTTCAAAGTTCCAGGAATATTGCAAAGATCTTCCACCAGCCGGAGGGAACCTACATGGCACATGCCCCTTGCAAAAATTGCATAAATTCCTCTACAAGTCTTGGTAAATTCACTTTAGTCCACATCATAATAAATTAATTTATTTTTTCTATTTTTTGTAATTACATTTAGAACCCAGTATCTAGCTTTGTTTTGAACACTCTTTCGTCATCAATTTTAATTCCAAAAATTGCACCTTATAGAATCATTTAATCTCTATCATGTGAATATTTGATTGAGTTTTTAATGAAATGTAGTTGATTTAATATAATTTTTTTCATGGAAAATTGCATAATTTACCTAGAGTGTGATCTAAAATTGATATTAAATTGATTGTTGCTCCGAAAATTCCCAAAAAGTCATAGTAGGTAGATTTCAATGTGTTTTACGTTGTACCCTAAATTCATTCTACTGAAATGGTGATTTGAGTAATTAATTCTTAATAGGTTTTAGACTCATTAGTTTTAGGATCTAACATTTTTCCTGGATACCTCTCGCATAGATATATCTACGATAATTTTCTTTTTGAGAAATACCTAGATATAATATTGATTATACTTAAATTAAGAAAAATCACTTGCATGCATTTTTAATTCATAATAAATTCATTTCACATCAGAAAATTCCAAAAAAAATTACAGTGCATTAATTTCATCATATTCTACATGTTGGACAAGTTTTAGGATTTTCAGATATCCTATGATTGAAAATTGTTTTTTAGCTCCTAAATTTTCTTGAATTTGCATTTTCATTATTAACTGCATAAAAATTACAAAAAACACCTCTCTAAAAATCTAGTTTCTAGATTGACTATTAATTGACCTTAGGAGACAATGGCCTCCCTGAGTTTGACCTTAAGCTTGCCCAAGATAATAAAAATCCGACTGCTCTTTAATTGTGAAATTAATTTTAGTGGCCTTTCTGATTGATCCTAAGTGTCCAACTACAACATTATAAATGACAAATTAATTAGGCCATTTCAGGGTTCATCGTTGTCTCCTTAATCAACACACGATCAAGGAGAATCCACGGAAGATGGTTCTGGAGTGAGGCTCGGGACCGTTGAGAGAGGAGCTCCTCTGATGCACTCCCAAGAAGGGAGGTGATAAGGAATCTCGCGGTAATATAGGGATTGAGCTCGAATGATGAGTGATATGAATAGGGACTCCTCTTCATGTTCTTTTTCTTGGTACAGATCTGTCGACATTACATGCAAGTGGAAATGATGGACTCGAGCATCGAGGCCTGATCACGGCTTGATGCACATGCAAGAAAGGAACATAGAGGTGGTGCTCTGTCGTCGTACGGTGGAAGCGGAGCGTGGTGGCAATAGGTTATGACAGGAAGATGGGAAACAAAGGGATTCAGAAGATGAGGTGAAGCTGGATTTATATAGGTTACGATTGGTTCCAGAAGAAGAGTTGGAAGAAGGGGATGGGATGCAGTAATGAAAGAACAAAAGAAGAAGTAGAAGAGAAGGGGAAATAGAGTAGAGAAGAGAAGAAGAAATTGAAGATGAAGAAAGAGAAGAAAGAGAGGAAGGAGTCACATGTACCTGAAGGGGTTTCTTCCCTGTAGTGGGTGCTGAGCTCAGTGGAACTCGTTGGTCGTCGCTTGTCAGCTTGCATAGCTAGAGCTCTAACAGTTGCGGTAGGAGGATGTGGCAGGAATTGGACCTTCTGGATCTTGCCTTCTCATGGGAAGCATGGTCGTCGTTGCTCGATTAATCTTCTTCAAGCTGTCACTGAGAAGGGGATGAGGGCTGGTGGCGCTCTCTCTATTGCTATGGCATATGGGCTGAATCGGTCGCAACAGTGGGGGGTTTGGAGAGGAGCGGTTACGACTCAGTGAGACATGCAGAGAAAGTGGGAGACGAGTAGGAGAGCGGTGCGAGGATGAATGAGGACTGCGGAGGTGGAGCGGTGGTTGTTGGGTAGAAGGGGGCATGAAACATGGTCGATGAGGAAAGCGAAGGTGATATCGAGTGAAAGACATAGGAGGAAAAAGAACATGACTCAGTCATTCGATTGGGCGAGATCGAATGACTGAGATAGAGACATGTGGCTGAAAAAAATAAAATAGGGATAAAAGAAATAAAAAACAAAAATGGGTTTTAATATTAACTGTTGGATGAAGCACCCTTCATTCAATGGTCCAGAAGAGAGGACGGATGGAGAGTAAGTGGCGGTGACACGTGGTCACTCCAAGAGCTACCACATGTCGCTCCTACAAAAATCTAAAAAGAAAATAAACGTAAAATCAAAATAAAATAGAAAATGACCTCAAATCGAAATAATTCCTTCATGAAAGTTGTTCGTCTCGATGAGATCTATAAATTTTGTGATGGAACCAAAACCAAGAGAAGTCATATGTACAAAGTGTATTCTTGGCGATCTTCTATGTACATAGAATACTAGTATTTTTTAGATTGTGCAATTTTTTATGATTTTTAAACGAGGGAAAATTCAAAATAAAATAATATGTTTACATTTTAGTATAAGTTTGTTATTATTATATAATTAAAAAATAGAGAAATAAAATAAAAGAGGTTTATTTACAGACACTATATACATACTCAGGGTGATCCATTTTCTTTGATTTTAAATTCAATTTAGGTTTTGATTTGTGTAATTTTTTTAAAACATAAATCAAAGAAAAAAATAAAAAAGAAATAAATAGAAAAGAGTTAATTATGTACAAAATAATAACGTCAAAGTCGGACAAAATATACAATATACAATGAGGTCCCAAAACCAAAGTTTCACATATGAACTCTGATTCTTTTGAATTTGGTCTTGTTTTGTCAATGTACATCAATTCAAAAGTGTGTAGAGGTTCATATGAACTGGATGTTCCAGATATTTGACTTTGTAGCTTTTTGTCTCAAATATTGGATTTTGTTTTATTTGTCAAATATACAAGTTAGTATTATTCTAGCATTTTTTGTTAATTGATGTTAGTAATATGTGTATAATGAAGTTGATTTTATTGGATTTTGATAAAAATAATGAAAAATAGCAGAAGTTGGTTACTATACAGGTGATTATTTACACACAAATTCTAGCTTCTCATTAATGCAGTTATGAATTCTAAAATATGGATATTATTTACACATGCATGAATGCTAATAATGCAAAATAAATGATTTCATTCAATTAATTACTTAGGAACAGAGCTTTATTTTCATCTTTAGAGTGATGAATCACATATTCATCAACCGCCTATACTTAAACCTTGCTCGTCCATGAGCAACTAAAATGAATGCATAAGTGAAATGATATTGGGTTCCATACCAAGGTCATGAACAAAAATGTGAAAATGGAGCTCGACTCGACCTTTAGATTAAGTGTTGTGGAACTCCTTATGAGAATTATGACTTTTAAAAATAACAGTCTCTATGTTGCACAAGTCATCATCTAGATCCGACTCATAAGTCATCCTAGATCAAGTCCCCCCCAAAGCTTCCCACATGAACAGTGAATAATTGTCTCTTGTGTGTGAGGGGTGTAAGTTCCTCTTGTCCAAGATGTCGAACTACCATGCAATCTCCTCTTCCAGTAACTCGTCCTCGAGGAGTCAGGTATTTCCTTCTAAGTTCAGATATGTGGTAGTTCACAATGAATATAGATGGAGAAGTCTAGAAGAAGGGGAAAAGAACTGGAGTGCGATCAGTGTAGTCATATCTCCTATGTAGTTTGGCCAATATAGCAAAGTCTCCACCAAGATCTGCATGTTATCTGAAGCTTGGACCATTGTGGTAAAATGATGTTTTTTTTAGTAATTGGCTTCTTTTTTGTAGGAATTGTGGTTGCTATGCATTGATGTTTTGTGCCCCGACAGATATAGAATATCTTGTTCTATCCATATTTTAGGGTCTTAGAAAAAATTATGCTAGTAGTCCATCTATCGTCCGAAGCTTTATTTCAAACCATTACTTTGATCTTTAGATGTCCACGTTACCAAAGAAAAAGACACACAGTCTTTCAACACCTCGTTTGAGTTGAGTTAAATGCATGTTGTAGAATACAAATTAGTTCTTTATCCAAGAGTCTACTCAGAATGAGGCAACCATGTTAGACACTGAGTCAAAATTTAGACATTGTCTTGTGAAACTTGGAGAATTAAGTTCATGACCTGAAGTTTTTAATATCCTATTTCTCAGCGAAGTTCCTATTAAAATTAAGTGGATTTAGGTCAAGTCAAGTCCACCTTTGGATTTTACTCACAATTCAGTTTAGAACCCGATGACTTTCCACTTGTGCATGTGCATGATATGCTAATGAAATGCAAATGAATGCAGTTCAAGCTTTTTTTGTTGTATGAAGGAATGAATGAGAAGACATTTTATTTGACAAATTTTCTTTTATTATATACCCAATTTTTACAACAAATTACAACACAAGTATTATTTATAAAAACGTTACAATAATCTCACAAAGAGAGTATAATTTACTAAAACTTACAGAAAATATACATAGTTTGTAAATTATACGGCTTGTACATATTATACAAATTTACATGTAGTATAATTTTTTTTACAAGTTGTTACCCATATCGTATTTATTGAATATTATACATATGAAATATGTGAATGTACAAGCTATGAGTAACGTATATATGTAATATACACACACCCTCCAATACTTAGCGTGTGATATATCCTCAGAGCACAACAAGCGAGGAAGAGACATAACTTGTGCTAAGCGTAAGATAGTGAAAAGAATAGAAGTCGATCTGCACCCCTATACTTATGCGATGGTTAGCCTAAGTGTAGAAGTAGAGAAAAAATGTGGCGGTCGAGGTCAAGAAGAGAATGAATGAATGACTATACAGTGCGAGCATTAGTCACCCCTCCCCCCCCCCTCATACTTAGGCTCTAGTCAGCATAAGTATAGAAAATATGAGTAAGTGTGAGAACTGATGTGATTGCAGAATATATAGAGAAATGGGGATGAGGAAGGAGATGCTTGGAGATGTTGAGGATAGTGAGGATTCATGTGTTCCGGATAGGTAGATCATGAGATTCAGGGATACATATAAATGTGATCTCTTCTACACGGAAATTGCTCATCCAATCCTATAAAATGCTTCAGCAGTTGCCCGTTCACGAGGAATGATCATGCACCATCTGTAAGATCTGAAATCTCCACTAAAAATGAAGGGTCCCTCCACTTTGCTTCAATTTGCCCTAGAAAATATTCAACTTGGCATTAAATAAATCATACCTTCTACACTGGTATAAAATTCTTGCATCCGTTATGTTGATCATGCCAATGCTTGACTCTGTCCTTATCGATCATGTTGTTATCATCTGCCTTGTTTCGGATTTCTAGAAGCTTATTTAGATACATTTGTCTATTTGTTGTCCTTCATGTGTGTCTATTTCACTTTCTTTAATGTCCATTCAGATTTGTAAATCAACTCAGTGGGTAGATGACACGACATTCCATATGCCATCATGAATGGGGAGGTTCCGAGCTGGATCTTGTAAGTAGTCTGATATGCCTATAGAACTTGGTCCAAGAGTTGGGACAAGTTATTCCTATCAGGGTAGACTAACTTCTGCAAAATGCCATCCACCTCCCTATTAGACACCTCTGCCATGGTATTTGACTGTGGATAGTATGGACTAGCGACACGGTGCTCGATGTTGTGGTCCTTTGTTAACTTCTTCACTTCCCTATTCACAAAATAGATACCCCCGTAAGATATGATGACTTTGGGGACCCCGAACCATGAATGATATGATCTTTTAGAAATTTATAGATAGTATTGTTGTATGCTGCTCAGACAGGAATATCCTCCAATCACATGGAAAGATAATCTACCGCCAATAGAATGTACTCAAAACCGTGGTTGTTAGGGATAGGGCCCATGAAATCTACGTCCCATGCATCGAAAATATCAACCATAATTATAGGTTGCATGAGAATTTCATCTTTGGGATCGATGATCCCTCCCATTCTCGTACATACTGGACACGACCAAACAAATTAATATGCATCACGGAACATGGCCGATCAGTACAAGCCACACGAAGCGCTTTCCATGCGGTCCTTTTCCCGGAGTGATGTTCTCCTATTTCCAAGGGATGGAAATGGGTGAGGACGGTCATGTATTCATCCTGGGGAATACACCTCTTCTAGACACAATCCGGACCTTCGAAGAAAAGGAACAGATCCTCCTAATGGTATTTTCTGGATTTCGACTTAAGCTAGGCAATGTTGTTCTTGGGACAATAATGGGGAACTGCCCTAGATAATAAGACGTTCACCATGATGGCATACCATGTGAGATATTCGATAGAACAGATACTCGTCAGGGAAGGAGTCCTTGATAGGGTCAGTCTCCAGGGAACTCTGTGAGTTGATACTGGATAGGTGATTATCCACCACATTTTTAACTCGAGGCTTATCCTTGATCTGCAAATAAAACTCTTGTAGTAGCCACCTAAGAAGGTGTGCCTTCGTGTCCTTCTTTTTCGTTAGGAACTTTATGGTTGTGTGGTTTATGAACATGGTGACCTTGGATCCTAAAAGATGTGACCTGAATTTATCCAAGGCAAACACTACGACAAGAATTTCCTTCTCTATGATGGAGTAATTCCATTGAGCCTAATCTAGGACTTTGCTTGCGTAGTGGACAACAACGGTATCCCTCTCCCCTCTGTCCTAACACGACCCCAATTGCAAAGTCAGAAGCATCCATCATGATATCAAAGGATGGAGATCAATCTGGTGTCTGTAGGATAGTAGCATCCATGATCTTCCTCTTAAGGAGCTCGAAGGCCTCAAGACAACTATGATCTACAAGGAACTCAATGTCTTTTCCTAGAGCTCTATTAGCGGTCAGACAATCTTTGAAAAGTCTTTTATAAATCTCCAATAAAACTTGATATGCCCATGGAATGACCGCACTTGCTTGATGTTGGTTGGTAGTTGAAGTTTCTTCATCACATCCACATTGGCAGGGTCAACCTCCATTCCTCTCTTAGAGATGACATGCCCCAACACAATGTCCTCTTGGACCATGAAATGTCTCTTCTCCCAAGAGAGCACCAGATTCACCTCACTACACTTTTTAGGACCCAATTCATATGAGATAGACAAGCGTCAAATGAATCATCATGGACCGAGAAGTTGTCCATGAAGACTTCTAGGAGGTCGCCCACCATCATGGTAAATACCGCAATCATGCATCGTTGGGAAGCCCCTGGTGCATTGCATAGCCCAAAGGGCATGTTCTTGAATGTGTAAGTACTGAATGGACATGTAAAGGTGGTCTTTTACTAGTCATCATAAGCGATGACTACTTTATTTTAGGCCGAGTACCCATCCAAAAAGCAAACGAATTGTTTCCCTGCAAGTCTCTCCAAGATCTAATCAATGAATGGTAAGGGGAAATGATCCTTTTTTGTTGCAGCATTCATGCGTCTGTAATATACACATACACGCCACGATGTGCGTATTCATGCTGTAATATCCTCATCTTCCAAGTTGGTGATTGTTTGGAGTCTCGCCTTCTTAGAGACTACATGAACTGGTGCCACCCATTTAGAATTAGAGATGGGATATATAAACCCTGCATCACATCATTTCTTTATTTCTTTCTTAACCACATCCCATAAGTTTGGATTCAGCTTGCGCTGGAACTCACGGGAGAGTCTAGAACCTTCCTCAAGGTATATATGGTGTGAGCACAAGGGTTAGTCCTACTGAGATCTGACATGCTTCAGCCTACCGCCTTTCAGTTTGTAGTATAGTGGTAAATACAGTGGTAAGTATAGTGGTAAGTATTCCCACCTGTCACGCAAGTGACTCGGGTCCATGTGGCTTGTTTTGTTGCTTTAGGTCGCATGATCGTCTTGCCTTGGGCTGAGGTTCGGAAGAGCATCATTGATGAATGGAGTCGTGTGATCAAAATGAATCCACAATCATGAGCGTGATACTTCAGCTACCGTTCGTTCAAGATCAAGCAGCAACTGTAGCTGTCAATGTCTGTGAAGACAAGTGAAGCAGCTTCTTCTGATGATGCCAAAGTCGAGGGTGTAGATTGAGCTAGTGAAAGCTCGAAGGGTTTCTGCTAGTAGTGATATCCTATCAATCCTCCAATGATAGATCTGGAGAGGATGACGAATGGAGATATGGTTGTTCTCCTCAATTGACACATGATCAAGGAGAATCCATGAAAGATTGTTCTAGAGTAAGGCTCGGGACTGTTGAGGGAGGAGCTCCTCTAATGTGCTCCTAGGAAGGGAGGGGAAAAGGCAGCTTGTGATCCTAGAGGGATCGAGCTCAACCGATGAGTGATCTGAATATGGACTCATCCCCATGCTCTTATTCTTGGTAAAGCTCTGTTGTGTTACCTACAAGTGGAAAAGAATGGACTCGAGCATCGAGGCTCGACCATGGCTTGATGCACAGAAACAAAAGGAACAGAGAGGTGGTGCTCCATTGTCGGGTGATGGAAGCGGAGCGAGGTGATGGTAAGTTGTGACGAGAAGAAGGGAAACGAAGGTGTTCTGAAGGTGACGTGAAGCTGGAACAATGTAGTTTATGATTGGTATCAAAATAAGAGTTGGAATAAGGATATGGGATGCAGTGAATAAAGAACGAAAGAAGAAGAAGAGAAGGGGAGTTAAAGAGGAGAAGAGAAGAAGAAATTGAAGATAAAGGAAAAGAAGAAATAGGGGAATGAGTCACCTGTACTTGAAGGGGTTTTCTTTGCATGGAGTGGGTGTTGAGCTCGGAGGAAACTGGTGGTCTTCGCTCGCCAACCTGCGTAGCCAGAGCTCTAGCAGCTACGGTAGGTGAATGCAACAGGAGGTGGACCTCATGGATCTTGCCTTCGCATGGGAAGCATTACTGTCATCGCTCAATCGATATCCTTCAAGCTCTCACTGAGAAAGGGATGAGGTCTCGCGGTGCTCTCTCTCTTGCTATCGATAGATGGGTTGAATCAGTCGTGATAGTCAGGGTTATTAAGAGGACTGGTCAGGGCTCAGCTAGACAAGCAAAGAAGGTGGGTGATGTGGAGGAGAGTTGTGCGAGGAGGAATGAGGGCTGCAAAGGTGGAAAAACAGTTACTCGGCAGAAGGGGTCATGCGACGTGATCGAGGAGGAAGGTGAAGGCGATGTTGGCCAAAAGAAATAGGAGGAATAAGAATAGGTCTCGGTCGTTCGATCGACCAAGATCGACCGATCAAGATAGAAACACGTGGCCACAAAAATCAAAAAGATAAAAGAAATAAAAAAGAAAATGTGTTTTAATATTTACCATTGGATGAAGCACCCTTCATCCGACAGTCTAGAAGAGAGGGCAGATGGAGAGTAAGTGGGGTCACACGTGGCAACTCCAGGAGCGGCAACATGTCGCTCCCACAAAAAACCGAAAATAAAATAACAAGAAAATCAAAATAAAATAACAAATGACCTCAAATAAAAAATTTTCCTTCGTGAAAGTTATTTGTCTCGATGAGATCTACAACTTTTGTGAACGGACTAAAACAAAAGATACCATCTGTACAATTATATTTTTGGTGGTCTTCTATGTATATAGAATACCTATTTTTTTAGATTTTGCAATTTTTTATGCTTTTAAAATGAAGAAAAATTATAAATGGAACCAAATAAACTATAATAAAAATGTATACATCTTAATATACTTTTTTTTGCATTTTTTAATAATTAAGAAAATGGAGAAATAAAAGAAAAGATTTATTTACAGACACTATATACAAACTTAGGGTGATCCATTTTCTTTTATTTTTAATCCAATTTAGGTTTGAATTTTTACACATTTTATTAAAATATAAATCAAAGAAAATGAATAAATAACAAATAAATTAAAACAAGTTAATTATTTACATAAAATAATAAGGTCGAACTTAGACAAAATATACAATCTACAATGAGGTTCCAAAACCCAAGTTTTACATATGAACTCCAATTCTTTTGAATTTGATCTTGTTTTGTATATAACTCAATGTACATTAATTCAAAAGTGACTAGGGATTCATAGGAGACTATATGTGAGATATATTTAACTTTGTGGCTTTTTGTCTCACAACTATGGTTTGGTTTTACATGTCAAATATACAGGTTAGTTTTTTATCGTATTTTTTATTAATGTTAGTAGTATGTACATAATGAAAAATAAGGGAAGTTAGTTAATATAATGTGATTATTTACACAAATTTTGGCTTCTCACTAATGCAACCATGAATGCTATAATATAAATAATATTTGCACATACATGAATGCTAATAATGCAATATAAACAATTAAATACAATTAACTGCTTGGGAACAGAGCTCTATGTTTAGCTTTTAGAGTAATGAATCACATAATCATCAATGCTCAAAGTTTCTTGTTAAATAAAATCTGTATTATTGCTTATCCAAGTTGTATTTTATTTAAATTTGTAGCCAGAAGATATATACGGTTGAACTTTCCATATCATGATAGACTATAACTTGAAGATGATCAACCACAATTTTGATATGTCAGTAATACAAATCTCCCATAACCTTTGTATTGATCGATCAATACTAATCGATTAGCTCCTCTACATGATAGATCATAACTTGAATTCAGACCACCAAGTGACTCTTAGATGATCGATCAGCTTGATCTACCTGATCGGTCACCTTGAGATGATCGATCACTTGTTATACATGATCGATAATATGAAGTAAATCTGGTTGATCTATTTCTAAATTTGTTTCCAAGGGTCATATTTTCTTGGACACAACGTTGGAAGACATACAATTCACACAAGCTCTCCTCTACTCTCAACATCAAAGAAAAAATTCTAACAGCTTTTTCTTGTCATATCTTTAGGTCTACGATCTTTTCTTGAGAAGAAATTGGCAAATAAATTCATTAGAAAAAGCTATCAAGAAGCAGCATTGGATCATCTCTCTAATCTTTTAGTTATTTTGTCAACATTTAGAATACATTTGGTAGATGATAACATACGGTGTTATTGTTTTTGAATAAATATATTTTTAATTCACGCATGCTCATACTAAAGGAAATGAGGCCTTCAGGACGAGAACATGCAACGATCAAGATATGACCATCCTCTTTACTTACTATAGGGGGCGGTCGTCTAATGTTGTATCCTATATTGATGAATCTCCATTTCATCACCTTTATTCTTTCATTTTAGCCTTTATACCCCTAGCTAAATGCATGTAAATATCATTATTTTGCACAAATTAACATTCATTATTTATTATATAAATATTGTATAAAATATAGTGTTTAAGATAAATTAAAAGAATAAAGAAAAGAAGAGGAAAAATAAAATGCCAAAGGTATTTTATGACCCTAAACCCCAAGACCTAGGCATGTTGATGACTAGGTCGACAAGGAATGAAGTAGGGGGACATAAGGGCCAACAACACAATAAAAATCCTAATTTTTACCCTTTAATGATTCATTTTTGGGACTCATTTTTTTCTTTATTATTTATACCTAAAGTAGATAAACTTTGTATATGAAAGTTGTAGATAAAAATATATAGAAAAATATAAAATCGATTCACACAAAAATAATACACAGTGTACTTTTAATACTCAGAATAAAAAGCCAAAACACAAACTTCCCATACTCATATCTTCTCCATATGAACTCAAAATGCATGAAAATCACCTTTAATTGTATATAACTTTTTATTAGTTATTTCATGAAGCGGTTTCAATTAATATAAAGTGAAGATGCAAAAGTTAGGTTTTGGACCCTTATTGTACTATATACATGAATAAAATATTCATTTTATTTATTCTCTATAATTTTATAATTTCTAATTTTGTAAATATTATTTATAGTATATGTACATACTTAGAATACAATAAAACCATAAAAAAATTACTAAAATAACATATGAAAATACATATATGAATATATTATACATATACATATATAATAAATACCCTTATTTATTTGTGTAAAAAATACATCAGAAAAAATAAAAGAAATTTATTTATATATTTAAATAAGTTATAAATATATAAATTGAGTTTATAAAATAATAAAATATAAGATACAAAATAAAAATAAAATACATATAACGTAGGTAAATATACCTATAAATGAGCCTCTAAAAAGTAACTTGTAATAAATATACAAATAAAAATAAATAAAAATCACAATAAAATATTACATAAATTACTAAATAATTTTATGTTTTAAAAAAACTAATATACGTAAATATACCGATGACTTCTTCTGCTTCGATTTTTGTAGCTCGAGACTTGCATTTTTCGGAGAGATTCCTTCATGACCTTTTCTCCTCAATCTATGCCCTATCACGCCCAATCATCTCCTCGAGGAATGCATCGCTGCCTTGAGCTATTCACCTCGATCTTCCCCTCCTGTTTGTCACCTATACATATGCTCTGCTACCTTCTTCCTCCATTTTGTGAATCCCTTCCGCTCCGTATCTTCCCCTATTTTTGAGTTCCATGTCTCGAGCGAGGTGACAACTCGTTCGCCCAACACTTAGAAGGATAGAGGAGGTGGTGTAGAGGTTGGATCCACCATTTCAGGTAGTCCGCCATCGTGAGGTTTCCATCTCGTGACTCCCAGCCACTCGAGGTTCATTTCTTTGTTCATTAGGTAGATTTAGTTCTTAGATTTCATTTTACGCAATTTATTCCATGTTTTAATTTTTTGATTAGCCTAGTTTAGGAGTTAAACTTTGTTGGAGACTTAGAGCTCCGACCAACGTTCTCCACTATACCCTCCTGTTTCCGACCACATCTTTCTCTCCACAGTCTTCCCCTACTGCTTCTCCACCCACTCGACCCATCAGCCCCCTTCGATTCCTTCTGGATCGAAGGATCCATGCTCCCTCCGCCGCCATCTCGCCAGTGCACCCCATCCATTGACATTTCACCTTCGAAAATGATCAATAAAGGCCCAGACCTATCTGCCCCCATGCATTGCAAATCTTCCTAACTACTTGCAGGTCTGGAAGAACTGCATCTGCGGGGTTTCGAGGTTCAAAATACGCTCCAGGCACTTCGATGCTCCAGGCCCCCATCGATGGGGCCCGGACCTCTTTGACGCTTCCAGGTGCTGCGGATTGATGCTAGCAACCTTATGAACACCTCAGAAGTTGTTGGGACTGTCTGAACTAGGATATAGGGTCGATCGAGTGAGCTCCTTGGAGGAGTTCTTCCGAGTTCTTCCAGACACATTTAGAGCTGTCTAATTAAAGCTAAGTCCCAGTTTGCATAGGAGACGTCAGATCTGCCGAGTTTAGTCGTTGGATCCCTCCCAAGGATCTAATCCTAGACGTCAAATCACATCATCATTGCACCACCAAAAGATGATACATGTCCAAGAGAGGTATATGCAACCCCTCTATCAGATGCTTAGTGGAAGTAAATTTCATCCACACCCTCATTTTTATTTTATTTTCATATTAGTCCGAGAATTTATTTTAATAGTTTAATGTTTTTGTGAAAGATACAAGGAACCCCTGGTCTTTATTTCACATTACATTTGGTCCGTGGAGAACGTCCCCTCAAGTCCTAGACCCATAAGTGATGCTAGTAGAAGTGTATTGGGGACATTCGGAACCATCCCCTTAGGCCTCCATAGTTCGTGAAAATTGTGTCAGTGAGGGGACAAGGGTAGAGGGGACGGTCATTGGCGACCTTCCCTATACTTCATGATTGAAGGAGAAGATGAATTGTGGTTCGTCATCTAGAATGCACATATAGCGTGAACAGGGGTTTCGTGAGGGTCTAAAAATATCCTCACTAAAAAGTGAAGATAGAGTGTCGTTGAGGCAACCGCTCACAAATCCTTGATTCAGACAACAATTAACCTACAATCAATGAATAAAGCAATGCAAAGAAGAAATGTGGAGTTAAAATTTATTTTATTTAACTCTACAAAATGTGTGTGTAGCACAAGTATGTAGATGGTCAAATACATGGAGCAAACGTGATGGACTGGGAAATTGAATTCCAAAACTTGTTGTCTTTTTTATATGGGTTTTTTATTTTATATTTTTATATGTATTTTAATTTTTACACTTTTATTTTTCCCCCAATTTTATAAGTTTTACTTTCCTTTTATATTTTCTGATTTTTTATTTTCTTTTTAATATGCAATAGTTAATATATGAATGTATAAAGCTATATAATATAGAATAATATATTTATAAATGTGACTAAAAATAAACAAAAATTGTAGAATTAAATATTTTTGGGTTATATAAAATTTTCTACTACTTCTTTGCTATTTTTATGGATTTTTAAAGTTAAAAATATAACAAAAAATGGATTAAGTAAAAAGAATGAAATGATTTTAAGATTAAAATTAGCAAAAAGTGTAAAAATTTCTTCAAATCAATTTCAATATATTGATAATTATATATAAAATTACAGAATAGAAATTAATATTTTGGGGTTTTTTGGTAATTTTTTATAATTTTTAGATGGATTTTGGAGATTTTTAATTTTTCATGATTTTTTATTTCTATTTTTAGTGATTTTTAGACTGGAGTTATAAAATGCTATAATAAATAGAATAGATTTTTTGGTATTTTTCAAATGCGTTTGTGTTTTTTTATGGTTTTTTTACTACATACAAAGACTTTCTGTGCTATTTTTGATTTTTAATAAATAGGTAAATGCCTAAAATGCAACTCTAAAAATATGGCATGAAATTGTGTGCTCGTAGGCACTTAACCCTATTTTTACATATTTTTCCAAGCACACATGATATCTTTAATAAATAAAACACAAACATAAAAATTAATGAACAAACAAGTGTATATTGTAATAAAAAATTAAGGCAAGGTTGTTTCTACAAAATACCCAAAATATTACAATTCATAGTAAAAGTTTCAGTACTAAAATGAAAATATAAAACCTGCAAGGGATTAACTACAAAATTACCACCTCATGTGGGATGGCACATGAGGTGACGTGGCACGTACGCAACTGTAATATGAAATAAAGGCCAGGGGTTCCTTGTAATTTTATAAAAAAATATTAAACTACTAAAATAATGGACTAATATGAAAATATTTAAACAAAAATGGGGGTATGGAGGAAATTTACACCCACAAAACGCCTGATGATGATTGAGATTCGTCATCTTAGATTAGATCCCTAAGAGGGATCCAATGTCTGAAGCTCGGTAGATCTGACGTCCCTTGTGCAAATTGGGACTCGGCATCAATCGAACGACTCTGAATGTTTCTGGATGAACTGGGAAGAACTCCACCCAGGAGCTCGCTCGATCAACTCTATCTCCTAACTCCAGCACTCCCAACGATTGCTGAGGTGTTCAGAAGGTTTCTAGCGTCAATCTGCAACACCTAGAAGCGTCAAAGAGGTCGGAGCCCCATCGATGGGGACTTGGAGCATTAAAGTGCCTGAAGCATATTTTGAACCTTAAAACTCTACAGATGGGGTTCTTCTAGACCTGCAAGTAGTTAGGAAGATTTGCAATGCATGCGGGGATAGGTCAGGTCCTTTATTGGTGGTTTTTGAAGGTGAAATAGTAGTGGATGGGGTGCTCCGATGATATGGCGGTGGAGGGAGCATGGATCCTTTGATCCAGAAGGAATCAAAGGGGGCTGATGGGTCGAGTAGTTGGAGACGCAGTAAGGGAAGACAGTGGAGTGAAAGTTGTGGTCGGAAACAGGAGGGTATGGTGGAGAATGGTGGCTGGAGCTCGAAGGCTCTAGCAAAGTTTAACTCCTAAACTAGGCTAACCAAGCAACTAAAACATGAAATAAATTGTGTAGAATGAAATCTAAGAACTAAATATACTTAAAGAACAAAGAAATGAACCTCAAGTGGTTGGGAGCCATGAGTTGGATACCTCATAACGATAGACCACCGGAGTGGTAGAATCAACCTCTACTATGCCTCCTCTATCCTTCTAAGTATTGAGCGAACAAGCTGTTATCTCGCTCGAGTCGTGGAACGCAAAAATAGAGGAAGAGGTGGAGCAAAAGAGATTCAAAAAATGGACGAAGAAGGTGGCAGAGCATATGTAAATGTGACGAACGAGAGAGAAAAATCAAGGTAGACAACTCAAGGCCACGATGCATTCCTTGAGGAGATGATCAGGCGTGATAGAGCATAGATCGAGGAGAAAAAGTCATGAAGGAATCTCTCCCAAAAAATGCAAATCTCGAGCTGAAAATCAAAGAAGAAGAAGAAGAAGAAGAAGAGGTCATCGGCTGGTCTGATAGGCCTAGATCTGAGCCAGAGAAGTTGACCCAGGTCAACGAGTGATGTAACCTGATTGGGCCATGTCACCCGCAAAATGACAAAATGGTAAAAAAAATTGAAAATAAATCCAAATAAATTAGTAAATAATTTTATTAATTTTTGGTTAAAATATAATTTTTTTATTAATTTATATAGTATTTTATTGTGTTTTTATTTATTTTTATAGGTTTATCTATTACACGATACTTTTTAAAGGCTCATTTATAAATATTTACCTATGTTTTTTGTATTTAATTTTTATTTTATATCTTATATTTTATTATTTTATAAACTCAATTTATATATTTATAACTTATTTAAATATATATATATAATTATGTTTTTCCTTTATTTTTTTGATGTATTTTGTACACTCAAATAAATATGAGTATTTATTATATATGTATAAGTATAGTATATTCATCTATGTATTTTTATATTAATTTTATTTTAGTGTCTTCTTTATGGTTTTATTATATTCTAAACATGTACATGTACTATAGATAACATTTACAAAATTATAAAAATATAAAATTATAAAACTATAAAGAATAAATAAAATGAATATTTTATTCAGGTATGTAGTACAATAGGGGTCCAAAACCTAACTTTTGCATCTTAACCTCAAATTAAATGAAACCACCTCCATTAAATAACTAATAAAAGGTTATATAAATTAAGGTGATTTGGGTGCATTTTGAGTTCATATGGAGAATATATGAGTCTAGGAAGTTTGGATTTTTATTCTGAGTATCAAAAGTACACAATGTAATATTTTTATGTGAAATCAATTTTGTATATTTTGTATATATTTTTTCTACAACTTTCATGTATAAAGTTTCTTTATTTGAGGTATAAATAACAAAGAATAAAATGAGTCCCAAAAATGAATTATTAAAATGTAAACATTAGGGTTTTTATTGTGTTTTTGGCCCTTATCTCCCCCCTACTTTATTCCTTGTCGAGCCAGTCATCAAGATGCCTAGGTCTTGGGGTTTAGGGTCATAAATAACCTTTGGGATTTTCTTTTCTTTTCTTTTCTTTCTATTTTGACTTTAAACATTATATTTTATATAATATTTATATAATAAATAATGAATGTTAATGTGTAAAATAATGATATATATATATATGCATTTAGCTAGGATTTGAAGGCCAAAATGAAAGAATAAAGGTGATGAAATGGAGATGCATCACTCCCCTATACTTTCCTTTGCTAGTCCCTAGAAAACACTTATGCCTATAAGTGCATAAAAGAAAATAAAGAAAAGAAAGAACTTGGATTGATTTTAACTTTCAAACTCGTCTTCATAAAATCAAAGTTTAGATCTTAAGTCAGACTTTGGATTTTGGGTGTGGTCGAAACCTTATTGGGAAACGAGTTTGAAACACAACAACCTTTGAAAATCACAAAACTCTGTTCAAGCCTCCTCATTAGCCTGGTCAGAATAAGTCAACTCATACACAACCCCTTATGACCATGAATATATCTTGAATAGTTTGTGTGATATGTAGGTCTCCTCGGCTGAAGCAGTAAAAGTCAATCTTCTCAAACATGGTTACCCTAATTCTCCAATTAAGCAACTCTTTCCTTGAGAAGCGGGGTATTCCCTTCTAAGTTCAAGTACAACTAGCTCAAGAAGAGGAGGTGGAGAGAAGAATGGATGGTAGCCAGTGTAGCTACCTATCCTAGGATGCTTGACCAGTGTAGCCAAGTCATCTAGATGCAAGCTCACATACATATGACTTTGAATCTAAAGCTTGCTTATTGGACTATACATATATATACATATTCTGACATGCATTTTATTTTTAATCAGGTTTGTCCACTTTTTTAGAGTTGTTGATTTTTTCATTTTTTGAATAACATATATAACAACATTTACATAAGGACTTTTCCTTCTTGAGATAATAGACTATCCCTCCTTTGAAGCATTATTACAACTCACAACTTCTGTCTTTAGATCTCGTTGTCACTGGATCAGGTTGGGGTAGAATGGCCACAAATGTGTGACTTCTGTTGTTTCCATGGCTTGTGTTTCATGTCGGCAAATCCAGCCCTCTACCACTTCAACTGAGGTGAGCAAAGTGTATGGTGCGGGTGTGCAAGATAAGTCATTAGCAACACGAGTCGTGTGTGTGCTACGAAATACTCTACTTAGGCAGTCAAGGCGACATTGAACTAAGTCATGTGGTCTCAAAGAATTAAATTAGCGAACCTGGAGCATCTCAATTCCAGTTCCTATAAAGTTCATGTGATTAAACGGATTTAAGGCCCAACCAAGCTATAATCTCCATATTTTGGTTAGACTAGTTCAATTATCAAATTCACTCGGAAAAATGCAAATGCAATGTACAATGTAGAAAATATTTTTGTGATGTTATTTTCTGATTTTGAACTTGTTATGGATTTTTTGAAAAGTTTTGCAAATTTTTATGCATTTTTTGAAAAGATTTTGCAAATGTTTTGGGGATTTTTAATTTTGCAAAATTTTAAGGTTTTTTTCAAAACAAAAAGGTTTTTAGAATAAAAGAGATATGTGTGTATATTTACATGGGGATACATCTTTTCAATTACTAGAATTTTAGATTTAAAGAATTTACAAGTTTTGAACGCATAAGGTTTGTAAAGAATGTACATAGTTCTCAAAATAATTTGAAAATATTTTTGCAAACATTTTGAAATATTTATTTTGGATACTAATTTGACAAATAATTTTTACAAACATTTAACAAAATTTGAAAACCATTTTGCAAAGATTTTTCAAAAAGTATACGTAGATTTTTCAAATTATTTTTGCAATTATTTTCCAAATCATTTGCAAATAGATTTTCAAAACATTTTATTTCAAACAAAAAAAGAAATTCTACAAACAAAATTTTTTAAAAGGTTGAAAATATTTAACAGAAACTTTTTCAAATAGTTTTCAAAAGAATTTAAAAAAGATTTTCAAACTATTTTTCAAATATTTTCCCAAAAACCTTTTTAACCTGATTTATTAATAAATATATATAATGAATTTTATGCAAGGGTGTGATTAATTGTATTTTAGCCATACTTATTGAAAATGCGAAAGTATGAGTTATGGCTAAAGTATATACAGAGTATATACGACCCCCCTATATTTAGTTTGAGTTATGTCCTCATAGATCAGAGAGAAAAAGAGAAGACATAACTCGTACTGAGTATAGAAAAGCCTATACTACAATGATTGAATAAACAATCAAAGAATGAATGAATAAGAAGTTAACCGTCCCCCTATACTTAGGATAAAATAATCCTAAGTATAGCAGGTTGTATCTACATGCATGGAGGGTTGAGGGTGGGAATAAATAGATCATAACTCAATCTGTCTCCCCCTATATTTGGGATAGATAAAGAAAAGTGACAATTGAGGGGATCAAGAAAAGAATAAAACAAAAAGGAAGAATACATGGGGATAATGTACGCATCACTCCCCATATACTTAGGGTGAAAGAGCCCTAAGTATAGACAATAACAAGAGTGATAAAACAAAATGAAGAATGAACACTCAGCTCGTCCACCCCCTATACTTGGGACAAAGTACGTCCTAAGCAAGGAAAACACACGAAATGGGATAGATGAGCAAAACTGAAGATGGACGTAAATAAAATGAAAGCAAATATACGAAGAGGTGGATGTATAGAGATCAAGAAGGTAGAAAGAGGACATTCTTTCATGACCTCTATAGAATGGATCTGACAAGGTGCAGGTCGATATCGAGGTTATCATCAGACGCAAATCGATCAGGATCTACTTGATGAAGGTCCTCAGTGGTCTCAAAGTAGAAAGGCACAAACTGGTCAATGGAAGTAGTGTGGTCGTGCCCGGCCTGGGAAGTCTCTGCTAGGTCAAAACTAAAAGGATTGAATTCCTTGATGAAAGTAGTAAGGACAAATTCAGCCTGTGCAGTCATACTAAGTCTGCCCTCCGCTCTAAAATGTCTATAGCGTAAATACCACGAATGTCATCAATGAATCACCACATACTGGAAGGGGAAACTCCAAGGTCTATGCTTTTCGAGTCTTCCTCACCAAAGAGGAATCCTTGGGTCTCAAAATCATCCATAAAAAATCAAACCTCTCCGATATCAACATCAAGGTTATAGTCCTCGAGGTTGGCTAACACAGGTACGCTCTCGACAGATACAGATTTCTGTTCAGTGGTGGGTTGCAGTGATATTAACAACTCGCTCTCATCAGAAAAACGAAAGCAAATCTCTCCAGATCCATAATCAATAATGGCTCTCACTAAGGCGATCTTAGGATGATTAGAGGATGCTCCACAGAGATGGAGGTCTCCATGGGCACTACAACAAAATAAACATTGAAGCTCATATCCTGAATCTGAATGACGACTTTCTCAAGAATACCCCTCGACCTCTTTATTGATCTATGAGAAAATTGAAAAATCATCCTGGTTTTCTTGAGAGGCCCTAAGTGAAGAGATTGTACTAGCGAGAAGGGTATTATATTGATCGAAGCACTGCCATCAAGGAGAGTGTTATCACAAGAATAGTTAGAAATTATGCATCTTACAAGAGGTGTAACAGTGTTCTCTTTCTAGAGTGTAGATGCCGGGTGATGGCGTAGGCAGTCGCCATGGTTAAAATGTGTCGCTTAGATCTGCGTCATCGCTTTCTCTTTTTGGGTGAGGTCATAGATAATTGGTTCATGGCTTGGCGAAGTGGGGGCCTCAGTGGTCTCATGAATAGCCACCACCACTTCAAGTTCCGTCAACATTTTTTTAAGATTTTATATCTCTTCCATAAAAAGGAGGAGATGGAAATCATCATCTACACAAGGATGACTAAGAGCAGTCGGTATAGTATCATCCTTGGGGTCTAAGGTAGGAGATGTGGTGTGTGTATGTGTGTGGTCAAAGGATCTGGCAAGGGTGCCCTCTCCTCACAAGCTGACTCGACTGTGTGTCTCTCGGACTCTTTTTGTTTTTTTTTTTAAATTTTCTCATTTTTTGTATTTTGGACATTTGCAAGCTCTCATGCGTGTCCGAATCCATGAAATCAGATCGTGAAGTGGCATTGTGGTTCTTATTCACACTGAGGTCATCTATAATCCCATAGTTCACTATCGGGTGAGTGAGAAGGTGGGAAATGTGAAGGTGATGGTGGTGGGTAAAACTCAAAATTCGATGCATGAAACAGTGCGTTAGGCGGATATGTACAAAAAAAAGAATCAGGAACAAAGTCCTCCTGAAAAAATGGAGGCGGACCGACTGGAAGGTACAAAAGATCCATAAAATCTGGATAAAAATCACTCCAATCTGCCATCTCCAAACAAAAGGTAATGATCGTGAGAACATGATAGTTAAATCAAGATATGCAAGAAAAGGGAACAATGCGCAGAGAAGATCGAGTATGCACACAAAGAAACACAAACAAATATACACAAAGCAAACCCCTCAATTCACCTACTCACACAATGAGGATCGTGAAAGTTCGATCTTTTTATCTTTTTAAAATTTAGAGTTAGCTGAGTTTCACAAAGTTGTACAAATACATATGTTGGCCTGGGATTGGGGCACTAATCCTTAGTGTGTACGTGGAAAATAAAATGCAGATACAATGAGGGGGTTACTCTCCCCAAGACAAGTATTTTTCTGTTAGATTTTAGGGTCGAGTAAAATTAGTAGTCTCAATTTTGTTTGTTATCCTTTTTTGTATTATTAATAAAAATACACGATCCTAACGAGGAATCAATTCCCTTTAGTATCATATATGGCAAAATCAGAGGTAGAGTGTCGGAAAAGTAGTGCAAGATAAAAACATTGATGAATGCTAAGTAGAAATGCTCACCTTGCATCCAGCTCTCTTCATGCAAGGATGCTAAACAAAATTGAAAGCTACACTATATGCAATGCAACCGATGAAATCGTCATAGGCAGAATATGCTATTATTGTGAAGCGCTAGATCATAATTATCTAGAAATGAAACCTAGAGTTTAGTCTTGGAAATCTCTCGGTGCCCACCACAGTGGGTCCTGCAAGCGCTTTATGAGGTTTCTCGCGGCATGCGGTCTCGAGTCCAAATAATCAACAATTAGGTCTGACTATGTCCAAAAGTGAACTATAGGTACATGCAATTTAATTAGGGCTCTGGACCTAAATCTATCGACAAGAAAATCATAGAACTATGGCTCAATCACACAAAATAAATAAAAAATAAAATCGTGAAACAAAGAAAAGAAAAGTGAAGAAAACACGAAAAAAACCAACGAGGTACCCAAGTGAACAATCACTCGAGCACTGGACCTCGTGAAGTGGCAGTATCCAGAAGAGTCCGAACTACTACAATTATATGTGTCTTTCTCTCACTTAAATTACAAGATAAAAATAAAAAAGGTGGATTGCTCTTTCTTAAGTCTGCCCTTGCTTCTCTCTCCTACCAGCTAAGTCAGAAAGATGGCTCCACCTTGCTAAGGTGCACATGTCCTAAGAAGTTCTCCCTCACGCATCAGTCCCTTGCAACAAGATCAAAGAGGAGGAGGTAAGAACAATTCCAAAATAATATCAAATAAAACAATAAATAAAGAAATAAGGACAAACAAGTAGATAAGGGAAAAGAAAAAACACAAAGATACACAATCTATGCATCATTTCTCCCTGTCAACAGCTCCATTTGTTGAACAAGGGTTATGCGAAGGTCCAAAAATATCCTCACTAAAAAGCGAAGATAGAGTGTTGTTGAGGCAACCGCTCACAAATCCCTGATCCAGACAACAATTATCCACAATCAATGAATAAAGCAATGCAAAACAATAATGTGGATTAAAAATTTATTTTATCTAATTATATAAAATGTGTGTATAATGCAAGTATGTAGATGTCTAAGATAGGGAGCAAACATGATAGATTGGGAAATTGAATTCCAAAACTTGTTCCTTTCTCTTGTCCTTTTATTGTTTTTTTATGTGGGGTTTTAATTTTATATTTTTGTATGGATTTTATTTTTTATAATTTTTATAATTTTTTAAATTTTATAGTTCTTATTTTCTTTTTATATTTTTTCTTATTAATTTCCTTTTTAATATATAATAATTAATATAAGAATGTATATAACTATATAATATAGACTAATATCTTTACAAGTACAACTAAAAGTAAACAAAAAATGTAGAATTAAATATTTTTGGGTTTTGTAAAATTTTCTACTATTTTTTGTGATTTTTAGACAATTTTGCTAATTGTCATGGATTTTTAAATTTAAAAATATCCCAAGACAATGATTAAATAAAAAGTTAAAATTGATTTGAAGATTAAAAATAGAAAAAGGGTCAAAATTTCTCCTATTCAATTTTAATATAAAGATAATGACATATATATATAATTATATAACATAATTTAATATTTTTGGGGTTTTTGGTGATTTTTTATAATTTTTATATGGATTTTTGAGTTTTTTTTATTTTTTAGTGAGTTTATTTTTTTTATTTTTTAGGATTTTGGTATGGAGTTGTAAAATACTATAATAAACAGAACATATTTTTTGGATTTTTTCAAAAGGTTTTATATTTTTATGGGTTTTTTACTACAAATGGGGACTTTTCATGCTATTTTTAAATTTTAATAAATAGGTAAATTCCTAAAATGAAATTATAAAAATATGAAGTGAAAGTGAGTGGTAGCGTACACTTAACCCTATTTTTGCATATTTTTCTAAGTACGGATGATATTTTGAATTAATGAAATACAAATACAAAATTTAATGAACTAGCAAAGGTATATTTGTAATAAAAAATAAAGGCAAGGTTGTTTCTATAAAATACCCAAAATATTACAACTAATATTAAAAGATTCAATTACATCTCAAATTTTGACATCTTACAAAGGAGGAAATCTCTGAAGGATACTTGTAATTACATGTAGGAAAAATAAGTATGTTTTTTTTGGAGCATTTAAATTACATACTCACAACCATTTTTTCTCGTATTTTTTTTAAATAAAACGTATGGGATTTAGACTACACATATCACAGTGATGTCTTTCAAAATCCAATTTAATTCGATACTTCTATCTCCTTAATCAAGATGGTCAAATTTTAATGATATCAGAATTTCTAAAATTGACTATCTCCAAATTAACATGCTAGTATTGCTTGTTTTAAACAAAATTTGAAACATATATTTAACTTATGATTCTAAGTAAATCATCATATTACTAAGTAAATCATCATATTATCTCATTTAAAAAACAAAAAAGAAATGTAGAACAAAAGGTGAGATCATGCTATTACATGCTTTATTCGCGTAAAAATCCCAAAGGCTGAAAATGACAGGTGATCGATGCTATCAGTATCCCGGGCGCCTTCTTCTTCTTCTTCCAGGTATTCGCATCGGAAGCAGTGAAAGATTGGATGCTTGTTCCCAACGTTTCCACTGGGGAGAGGATTCACAGTCAACCTTTTGCCCCTGTTCTGGTTTTGCTTCCTTTTTTTCAGAACCGGTCTCCCTTTTGAAAAGGCTCTAATTGCAGACATGCTCCCCTCGACCCATCCGCAGTGATTGGGAACCCTTTGCACCCTTTTACCCATCGGACAAATTTCCATGGCAACTTCTACCCAATGGACAGAGAATCTGATGAGATCTCACGCGAAACCCGAGTCCACAGAGAGGTTGATATTTCTTGGTTGCTTTTAGATGAAGAAGGCTGAGCGGAAGGCCATCTTTTGATCTTTGCGTGATTGACCGCTGATCAGGAAAGAACGGGAGAAATGGAAGATTTTACAGAAACTCATAAACCTCGTCTGTTATAGCAGAATTGAACAAATAAATATTCTTTTAAGTGTTGTGTTAAAGCCTAATGTTGAATTTTGGAGTTGGCAGAGAGTTGTTCTACTCATCTAATTTGAGAAGTTCCTACCCACTTCAAGGTGTTGTTCGTTTTGAGCGATACTCGTAGGGATGCAATTAGATGCGCATATGTCCCGTATCCGAACGTTATCTTCTCTGGTTTTATAGGATATAGATAATGTATTTTGATTTTGGTGGATACGTATGGGGGATATGGGATATGTCATTTTTATCTTTATTGAAAATACAGATACCAATAATATGGTTATAAATTTTTCTGCTGGATACGGGTGTGTGACATATTTATCTATATATGTATAAACAAACAATTAAATATTATTTAGTTATACATAATATAATGTATTTTAAAACCATTTCAAATGTAAGATGAAATTTGAATAAAGTAAATTTAAAAAATACATCAACTATATGTCGATTCGCGAGTAGGGTCTTATTTTGAAAATATAACAATAATGGGTTCTATTTTTTTTTTTGGTTTTTAATGCGTGCTTCCAAAAACTTCTGTAGCCCTTTTTGTCAATGTTAAAGCAAAAAGTTGAAAATGTAATACTCTCTTTATATCATTTCAAAAGTAAAGCCACTAATTGGGAAGTGAGGCATGGTTTGGGCTCTTTTTCTTTGTAATTTACCCAATTATATATTTTATGGTGTTCTACTATTTGTTATAAAGGTTTAGTTTAAAATATCAAATGTAAGATGAAATTTGAATAAAGTAAATTTAAAAAATACATCAACTATACGTCGATTCGCGAGTAGGATCTTATTTTGAAAATATAACAATAATGGGTTCTATTTTATTTTTTGGTTTTTAATGCGTGCTTCCAAAAACTTCTGTAGCCCTTTTTGTCAATGTTAAAGCATAAAGTTGAAAATGTAATAATATCTTTATATCATTTCAAAAGTAAAGCCACTAATTGGGAAGTGAGGCATGGTTTGGGCTCTTTTTCTTTGTAATTTACCCAATTATATATTTTATGGTGTTCTACTATTTGTTATAAAGGTTTAGTTTAAAATATCACTTTTTTATTTTTTATTTTATTATATTTTTAGTTTATGTGGTTTGGCATGGAATTTAAGTCTTAGGAAAATTTTATTATCCGTAGACTAATCCATATCTGTTGTAAAATATCTATATCTAAATATAATTATCCGTTTCAATATCTGTATCC
Source organism: Ottelia alismoides (assembly GCA_037367405.1). Lineage (NCBI taxonomy): Eukaryota > Viridiplantae > Streptophyta > Magnoliopsida > Alismatales > Hydrocharitaceae > Ottelia > Ottelia alismoides. Next base: position 269,905 of record JAZKJV010011057.1, read on the forward strand.
CTATTTAAGGATATGGTTTACGATTGTCAATATTCGGAAGATATCTGTTTCCATATCCGGATTTTAAAAAGGATAAGGATATGCCAACACCTTGGTAACACCTACATTTGTATTTGTATCTATCCATTTGCATCCTTATTTGTATTCTCGGATGGCTTTCTCCTCTCGGTGGAGGTGATAAATATAGGGGCGTGAACGTCCCCTTGCTAAGTCTGCCCTCTCCCCACGCCCACGGTTTGGATACTCCGCGAGACCTAGTCTCCGTAACCGTCGGCCGTGCAACCACCACCGACGGTTCTTGACCATGCGATCATTGGACCCGTTCTTCAGACTTGACCCTTATCCCTCCGTCATTGATGTTTCCTGCCATAAAAATACAAATAAGTACCACTTATCTAATAAATTTATCTAATATAACAAACTTCTATCCAGTATCCCTTCTTATCCAACCGAACAAAGAATAACAAATTATTATCATTTATCCTTCTTTATCCCATAGAATCATACCTCTGCAAATGAACAAAAATGAGGATACAACAACTTAATTCCTCCTTATCTCGTACCCCATGTCATGCTACAGGACACGTGCTCAATGTTTTTTCCATATCACGAGGAGGGATTTTATCTCCTTATTCTAGAATAATCATTGTTCCGGAATAAATACTCATAGTAAGGTGACAACTAGACCTGGCCAACGTGTGGACTAGCTAGGCCAAGCATCGGGCCGAACGAGTCGAGGTTCTATGACCCCCTTATTTAGGATCCAGGACGGATCGGTCCATGGGCCATACTTCAAAAGCTCAAGCTCGGCCCAGGTATGGACTGGACGAAGCCAGGTCAGGCTGAATGTAAAGTTTTCCTTAATTTTTAGTCTAATTTAGAGAGAAAAATATTTTTTGAGATAAACTTTCTAAATCTAAATAGCCACAATATGTATTACTTGATATATATGATGTAATAATGAAAATGTAAAATAAAAACTTGAAGTATATTATATTAGTTGAATGTAAAATGTAATTTTTAAATACATAGTTTTATATTTGTGAGCTGGGCCAGGTTTTGTGGCACATGTCCACGATCAGGGACGGAAGCGGGAGTTTCATCAAGGAGGGGCCAAGTATAAAGTTGTCATGTATGCTCAAAAAGAGAAAAAATATTGTATTTTCAAGTCAATTTTTTAAATAGAGCGGTTATTGTTCAATAAGTTTTTAAACTATGTATAAACTTACCATTTAAATCTTACTTAAATATATTCGTAAGATTAAATTAAATAAATTATTATTTTCGATGGTGATTTTAAATTTTCCATAAATTTAATATTTTAAACATACAAATCCATCAATAGGGCTAAATTATCAAGCGACTTTTTAACAAAAAGATAATTAAAAGGAAGTAAAAAAGCTTATTTCATATATAAAGAGAGGTAGAGATAATGGGAGAAATAAATAAACTCGAATCTCACTGTATTCTAAATTATACTTATAACTTACATATATTTTGAAAGTGATTAAAATAGATTTTTAAGATGTTAAAAGAGTCTACAAAAAAACCTTGCTCCCATTTGTGGAAGACACTTCATTCTACCACTCAACCATTAAACATGCTTTATTTTTATTTTTGATAGAATATATTTGAACTCAATGAGAGGTCATATTAAAAACTAATAACATTATAAAGTGTAATGAAAGTATCAAGGAGGGGCCATGGCCTTCCTATAATAAATGCCAGTTCGGCCCATCCACGACCTGTCCAGTTGACGGGTGAGCCAAAGAGCGGGACAAATCGAGTCGATCCCCTCATAAAATATCTTGGCCCAAATCCGACCTATAAGTAGGCTGGATGGACAAGCCCCCAACCTCACGGCCAGGTCTAGTGGCAACATCATCAAAAATCATTCATTATGTTTATTCCTACTTATACTTTCTTTTTGAAAAATGATAGGATTAGTCCTTATAATTGTGGGAAAAGATGGGATGGGAGTATGTGCAAGATAATCAACTCCCACTAGATTACACCTAAACTGGCTTAGACCTAGAGTCATATCTTTATTATTATGTAGCATCATAATAAAAACTGAAATTCAAGAAAAATGATCCAACTTATTATAGTTACTGATAAAAAAAGTTCAATGTCATTCATAGCAGATGACAACATGTTGGTTCTCTAACAATTTTGTCGAGGGACATCTAGGAAGGATCCTGTATCAATATTTCACACTTTTTTTTAGATAGTCATTAAAATAATTGTAATTATTTAAGTAGATACTAAGTTTCGGTATTTAAAACTTTCGACATGGTCAATACCTCAGGTGCAGATTTAGAGAGTCTTGCCCAAACCGATACCTTAGGTGCTGATTTGGAATAGCATTGCTCGCACCCTTTGGTCCTTTTGCATTTTTACTCACTTTTTAATCTTAAATTAAAATTATTTTTATCTTTTATCATATTTATGCTGCTATTTATCATCTTTTCTACTACTTTAATTTTTGAATTTATAACAATTTATTTATTTCTTCGTTGTCTATATATATAATATCGATCACTACAAGAAACTGCAGATAATGCAAGCACGAATGTAGTCCTATTCTGCTCGAATTATGCTTATGGCGTAGCTGTTTTAGCCTTATGGGACTACATATCATCACAAGTGGTGTGGTCGCATGTGCGAGGCCACAAAAGTGGTTACAACCACATCGTGGTCATAACGTTATGGTACCATGCGAGCATTGTGGTCTCCCGTGTTCATAACGATTATTGCAAACATATTTAAGAAATGTAGAGATTGCGACCACAAAGGGAACTACATGTAGTCACATTTTCTGATTCTAGAAAAAAAATCAGTCTATGGTTTTGTTTCCTCGATCCTTTCCCTCTTTTGTTGCTATTATGTATAAACCTATAGAAGCATACAAAAATCATACACGTAGAAGAATTCAATAATTTCATAGAATCCACATTCACAACCAAGCATGACATGATATTAGATGCACATTCTCAACTGCACATTCTGAACTTATAGCAAAATATAACCACATTCAACTTATATCCAAATTCACATACGCACAACACAATATATCACAAGCACGTTCTTAACTTAAAACCATAAAGGTTAAGACAAAAAGTTGTGAAAACTAAATTTTAAGTTACAAAAATATTATAATAATATTTACGAGTGTCAGATCCTTCACTCCTTCCATATGTGAAGGATCCCTTTGCCCTGATCTTTTTGTCTCTCCCTTTACTTCTCCCTCTCAGCTCTCTCCTCCGACTCGACATTCCTCTCATAGATGACGACCCTATAACAAACCGACTGTTGCGTTTCGACCCTAGGTTGATATTCATCTTCCTTGTCATCATCATCCTTGTCCTTGTCACTTCGAATATCGTGACGGTCGAAGTCTTTCTTTCCACCAAATGAGTACCCTTATATTTTTAAAAATATATTACTAACAATATTATATAATGTAAATAACATATGACATATGTAATATTATCGAGCAACGAATAGATATTGTAGGACATTGAGTTCGTTCCCCACACCACTCATGAAGCTCAAAATTCTCTCAATATGGTGGAGATCTTGCTAATATGTATCAGGTTTAGAGTGGCACCATAGATGGTTGCGTATACTATGATGATGGTGGACCAAATGTACTCGCCGCACATGGAGTGCCACACTATACTATGATGAGAATTTGGGGAGGAGCCCCCATGGCTTGTCGATGGTTGGGCTCAACCTGTCATCCATCTATCATGTATTTCTAGATGTTGGCGTCAAATAGCGGGTGGTCCTCAACGGAAAGGGACTTATAGCTCTCCTCAAAGATCTCATTGTAGCGGGAATGCATGTTAAGGACTCCTTTTAGCAATATACACTTAAAGTTATATTCAACAATTAAATGATTGTGAACATCCAAGAAGCACTCATTGTCACAACCTAGGCTTATTGTGTGATTCAACAATTAAATGATTGTGAACATCCAATAAGCACTCATTGTCACAACCTGGTCTTCTTGTGTGGGCCACAACCATCCGTATCTGGTCTTTGCCCACCATTCCCTAATTGTCGGCTCACATCATGCAGCCGCATGCTGTCATAAAGATTGAAATTAACAATCGAATTGAAGTTAGTGATATTCTAAATTGGGATGAATATGTACCAATTCAACCCTCATTACCACGAAGTTCTGGGCATCGCTATTAGATTTGATCTCTTGCTTCCTTCTTTTGGTCCTTACTGCAAGAGAACGCCTCCCTAAATCCTCAAAAGTGAGGAGATCACAATATCGACTCCATATGTTTGAAAGCATATATTGTAAGGATGTCAAACACCATATGGAAAATAACAATGAGCATATTAATACTTAATACCTCTCTAGAATGCACCAAGATGGGAAGAATTCCTTCACCCTCTCCCAGTTAATCTCCCATCCAACTTGGCCAATATAGTCTTTCTGGCCTTGTAAATGCTATTTGTAATCATGCTACTAGTCAGGTGAGCTATAGAGATATGAAACTTTTCTCGAGTGTGCATGGGATGGATGCCATATGTATTCTATATTTAACAAGTTTTTATAACATAAATATGAATTAAAATAACCTCTAACAGATGCAGATAAATTTACTCACATAGACACTATCCAAGATCCTCTATTGGTTAGACATACTCATAAGAGTTCCTCTGTACTGTATCGTTTAACTCATCGTATAAGTTTGATATAGTAGATTAGAAATACATGTAAATTCAAAAATATAGGGAAGAGATACCCATTGGACAAGAGTTCCAAGAAGCAATGCGGGGCTGAGGCCATGGTTGGGAGGTGGTAGGATGACTCATGGGAGGGGAGTCATAAACTTCCTCCTTATATGTCACCGGCTCATCCTCATGGCATGAAGAGCATCAAGTAGGTTGATGTCCATTGGAAAGGGATGGACGGGTTGGAATAGGTTCCTCACACTTGATCAGGTGCGCGAGCACCTCCATCCCAAGAGAGATGTAGTTCTGAACAAATGCACTTATCTGTAGATCCCATGATCTGCCAATTGCAAGTATAAATCAACACCATAACATATCGAGGCATATTTAGAAAACAACAATAATAATGTGAATTTTAAGTATGGGACATTTATACAAAACGGTTATTATTGTCATGGTGGGATGGAGACCATCTCGAGAACCACCACGTCTGCCAAAGCCGCATCTCCCAGAGGAAGAGCCACCTCCTCTCATGACTGCCATCACTGTAATGAATACAATTTAGGAAATTAGTATTGAATAATGAAATTAATGAGAAAAATAAAAGCTTAATGAGATATGATGTTCTTAGCATTCACTAACCTATCGCCCATGGAGTCATGAAATTTGTTATGGATGTTTTCATTCAGAAAACAATAAGCCCATCAAAACTTGACCTTCTTCTGTGATGACACAGGTGTTGATGTACACATGAGTCATCCTTCTTTAATAAAGTTAAGCGATCATCTCTCTTTTGCTTTTTACCCACTTGAGGCACGTAGCATATTGCTCGATTTGAGAAGCTAAGACAAATGGCTCAAACCTTCTTATATATCTATCAGAAGTGACCTTAACTATACATGCCATGAGTATACATCAACTCCTCCTTGTGGATCAAACCATTCATAAAAAAATAAGTAGAGATTTTTAGGTATTGGCATGTTACTGTTAGCCATGCGATCCCAGGGTGAACCATTTCTACAATAAATGTTATTCTAATATTTGATATATCAATAACGCTTATTGATTTATATAATCCTTATCTGAGTTCGAATGAATGAATGCATTTATAAGGTCCCTTGGTACAATTGGTTTATCTACCATGACCGTCTTAATAATCATATATCTATTGATTCAATGGTTGAATCATAGATGTTGGTACTTGATGAACGTGAAATTCGCCTATTTAAAAGTGAGAAAATAAGTCGTAGTATAGGAGGCGAATTCGGTTCAGCAAAAACCACAATCATTTGAATGCTGTGGAATATTTATACTTGGCAAGTCTACCAAGGTCGAACACAGGGACACGGCTACCTAATTTATTTATCAAATTTCGATTCATGAAGCACAATGTGAGTTAATTTCAGTTTCAGGTCCTTATGAAGAATCATGCTATTTACAGAGTGATGCCATGATGCATGCATTTTTTAATTGATTTTTATGCAAGTTAAAGTGATGCATGAGCAAATATACAAGAGAAATTAAATACAGATTAAAGAATACAATTATACCCTAAAAATTATGAGCAACAAAATATAAAATGAAATCAGAGTCAATTTTGAACACACATGAACAACGATCATCAGATCAAAGCAAGACAAGGAGAGCATGGTCCCATTTTTCACATAAAAAGTCACTTTAATTAAAACAGTGGCAAATGAGATAATTAAACATGCTAAGATGAAGAGGACAAAATAAGGATCAAAACGACACTAAAATCATGCAATTTGGACCTACGATGCTCAAGTTATGCTAAAAACAATGCAGGGGCATAATTGTTATAAAAATGCAATAAAATAAAGGATAAATATTGCATTTAGGTCCCTGGAGTGACCTAAATGCAATTATCAAAAACCGCCTGAGCCCCTGTGTAATTTTTCCTTTTGCGCGAGGGCCTTTTTGTAATTTCTGAAAAGTTGAAGGTCATCCCTGTAAAATACCCAAGCACGCACGTAAGGCACGTGCCTGGGGACCAATATGCAATTTCATAAAACTTCGGGGTTTATCCTGCAATTTATCACGTGCTAGGCACGTGAGGCGCCTAAGCTCGGGAGAGCCTTCTGGTTCGGGCTACATGGCAACAAATGGTGGCTCGGGCTGAGGTTTGGGCGACCCAAGCCAGTAGCTTCTGCTGGAGGTTCGGCGTGCCCACGCGTCATCATCCTAGCTACCCGATTGTGTAGATCGGATGGCAACTGTAACGTCATCCCCTCCGCGAGCCACCAGAGGAGGTTGCTCTCCGGCTGACTAGTTGGAGCTCCTCCGTGGGCCACACATTCGCCTGAAGGTCGATGAAGGTCTCTGGCAAGCTTGCGAAGATCCTGGAGGCGAGGCAGTGCGCCAGAGCTGGTCGGCGGTGTATTTCGGTGGAGCTTCGCCGGAGGGTGGACATTTGAAATCTTGCCGATGCAATCTCCAGCCATTGTGTTCCTGCAGGGGTTAGATGTAGCCGAAGCGAGCTGGTGCTTGAATGAGAGTGAGTGGGAGGTGAGCAGAGGTCCAGTGGAGCGGAGGGAGCGGAGGACCTGGTCTTCATCTCCGGCAAACCGGAGGGAAGTTGGAGCGAGGTGGTAGGGGGTATGGAGAAGGGAGAAGGTGGATAGAGGCAGTTGGCGTGAATGAGGGATGTAGGGTGAGCTTCAAGCGATGGTTAGGAAGCGGTGAAGGTGAATAGAGGCGTCGGAATAATTGAGAGAAACGGAAGGAGTATGAGGTATCAGAGAACCTCGTCGGAGATGGTCGTTGGCGGAGGTAGCAGCTTGGGCTGAGGCTCCATGGGAGCCTCCGATCGTCGCCCCTCTAGGCAGCTGTATCCTCGGAGATCAGTGGTGTCCGGAGACAACCGATACGCGGCGGAGGCGCCGTGGGTCGACACCGAACCAAAGCCATAATCGCCTCGATGTTCCGCCCCTCCGCTGTCACCGGAGGGGCGGAGGAAGCTAGGGTTTGGCCCTAAAATGGTGGACGACGGCTACGGTGGCAGAGGAAGGAGAATAAATAGGCGGAGGCGCTCGGGGGTTATGTTGATTTAGGGGGAGGTTTCGTCGGGCGAGGATTGAATGATGGAGTATTGAAGATGGTTGAAGGGGGTTACGCGAGAAAGGTGGAAGATAGGGCTATGCGGGGCGGCCGTTAGGAGCGGGAGAGGTGGCTGGAGGCGATGGCTAAAAATGGAACGGGGTGGTGGTTTAGGCGAGGCATAACGGCTGGGAATGGGGACTTCGGAGGTAGGAGATGATCTTTTAGCCGTTGGATCGTGAGATCCAACGGCCAGGAGGAAGGCGCTAGTGAAGGGTTCAGATTAGATCGTAGGATAAGATCCAACGGTTAGGATGAATAGATGTCGTGGAGGACAGTGGTCCGTTGGATTCAAGTGGGATCGGGTGGCTGTGGAGACGGGGTAACGTGGCACGAGGATAGGCGTAGGATAGGATAAGATCGAACGGTGGCGGTAGAAGGGAGACGTGGCGCGAGGAGGAGCGTTGGACGTTGGAGAGATCGGACGGTTGAGGATTAGGCGCTAGTGGGCGGCCGTGATGTGATCTGGAGACGGATCAGATGACTGAGCAGTGAGGCGGTGATGGAGGGCTCAGATGCAGGTGGGAAGAAGAGGATCCAATGGCCCAGATGGGCGCCGAGTGGCGCGAGAAGAAGCGGGACACGTGGCGGCTCCAAAGAGCGCCACATGGCCCAATCAAAAAAATTCAAATAAAATTAAAAAGAAAAATATAAAAGAAATAGTTAGAGGCCAAATTAGGAAAAAGTTAAAACATGAAAGTTGCTTGTCTCGACGAGATCTACAACTTTCATGTTGGTCAAAAAGCCAAATAAGATCATTTGTACAAAAGGTATTTTTGGGGGTATTTTTAAGGGGATAAAAATACTGATTTTGTGGTTTTGAGATGTTTTTTGTATTTTTTTAGTGTTTTTAATGGTCAGTGATTTATAGATTATCCTATTAATTTTTAGATATTTTTGATGATAAAATAATTACTAGGAAATTAAAGGAAATTAAATACAATAATTTAATGGTAAATTACATACAATATAATACAAGATAAAAATAAAGAATTAAAGGGTATTTTTATTGGTTTGATTAAGCAACGGTTTTAATTAGCGGCTTTTAGCATGATGAATACGAGATTCATCATACTCCTATACTTAAACCATGCTCGTCCTCGAGCATCTAAAGAATGAAGGAGTCGGATTAATTCCTGACAGTGCACATGAAATTTTCAAGGCTCGATCTTTCGAAGACCCTTGACCTAAGTGATCCTAAAATTCATAGCTTATCCATGCTCTAGTCAAAAGGAATCCAACTTATCTAATTATCATACTCTCTTTTTGTAATATAATATAAGGATATGACATTTAGTGTACTGCATTTCATGAGACCGAGTCGATGCATCACTCAAAGTTCCAGTCTCGAAGACTCTCCTCTAGACCTAATCCTCAAAACTAGGGAATAAGTCTAATCTTGCTTCAGTCAACTGTCTCATTAGTTTGTCAGACTTGAAATGTTGATGGACGGCCAGATGATGGAGGTAATGGGATGGTGTCTAATTTTCTCACCCTCACATTCGAACAAGGGATCTCGAGTGCCTTTTTACTCAACACATGTAAATTTCAATATTGTTGATCAATGTGTCCGTCAAGAGAGTTGGAGTCGTCTGCACTTGTTTTTCTGGGAGTACACCGGGGTGTGTCTTTTCTGAGTATCTAAGATACCTTCGACACCCAGACTTGTATCACTTACGATGCAGGGCCCTTTTTGTGGTGTCAGCCTGACTCCTTGGTCCTAATTAGCGCTTGGTCCAAGTGGACACTTTGAAAATGTTTGGGAGCACTCGCCATTAGTGGAAGCTCATTTGTAATTTGACTTTGGTATTCATAGCTTTTTCTTTGACATTCCATTCTTTTGTTGGCTAGCTCCACTGCTTTTACCAAAGGTTGGCGCACACTGATCAACAAATTCCTTTAAGTTTCATCACACCCTAGCACATAGGTAAATATCAAAGAGATAGCATATGAATCGTGTTCACATACTGGCTAGGGTTTTGCTGACACTCAGGTTTTCTGAAGCCTTCATTAACTTTACCCCATCTTCGAATATCATTAGATCGGGTCTAAACTCAAATCTCTAGTCCTAGTTCCTCAAGTGATATCTCAACTCAGCTCATCAATCATCAGTTGTGGAAGTGACTGTGTTGATCATATTTTTCTTGAAGGTAGAGATGAAGAGTGCAATATAGCACTCAAATCTTTCAAACCAGGCAGTGTGAACATTTAAGTCTTAAAAACCCTAATGACTAAAGCATGTTAACTCAGACTCTCAAGATCATAGAAATCCACTGTCCTCAAAATCCTCAAGCCTTGAGTGAATGTGAATGTGTCAGGAATACACCAACTCCTTAGGTTAGTGATTTTTTTGTGATTTTTGTTTTTTGCAGATTTTTACGGGTTAAAATTAAAAAAAATTAATTCCTCAGAGAGACAATGACTAGCCCAGGCTCAAATAAAAGTATCCACTCTCAGCCAGTATGGGTGTAAGTACGGGCCGAGACCCGTGTTACTTGAGGACGGGGCCGTATGCGATGTCCTCTAAACCGCCCACTCTGCTAAGGGAGACCGAGGTTACCTCACTGAAAATGTCTACTAAGCCTAGTAGTCAGCGTCAAATTCCAAGAAAGATTTTTAATTTTTTTAAACAGGAATATTTACAAAAATTAAACCCTTGATTTTAATAAACATTTTTTACAAGGTTTCTACCCAGTTCACAAGCTTACCAAAACCCAACCCGAAAATAAAATTTAAAAAGTTTTAAAAACACGAGCTAAGGCTAAAGTAAATATACAGTAATATACGGTATACCCCCCTATACATAAAGTTTGTTATGTCCTCATCGCACAAGTGCCATGAAGCCAAGGCTCGGTTCAAATATAGGGTGTTATAGTGGAACTGAGGAGGAGGGTCCCCCTATACTTAAGCCAAAATCGGCCTAAGTACAAGAAGACAGAACGAGGGAGGGATGAGTAGGCAGGTCCCCCCTATACTTAGGCTACAAATAGCCTAAGTAAGGTCTGGGTTAGGGGGGTGCTCTATGATACAAGGGTGAGGGGGAGGAGGTTCGTGAAATATACACACACACACACACAGAGAGAGAGAGAGAGAGATACAGGGGAAGATGGTTGGGGTGAGTGTGTATGTGCAACTGTAGGTGTGGGGGGGGGGTAGATCAAATGATCTACTCTTTTTTTCTGTACAACATGCAAAAATGGAAGTAAATATGCAGATGCAAGTTTTTTTTCTTTTTTCTTTTTTTTACAATATGCAATGCAGGCTGTCTGATCTAAAACTCTCAAAACTTCTTCTTGAATTCTTTTGCGGCCTTTTCAGCGGAAGCTCCCTGCTTCACGCCTCCATGAGGATCAAGCATCCTCGATCATCATGGGTCCTGCCACAAAAGAGATAAGTTAGGCATACCAAGAAATTAAATCAACAGATATGATGAAAAAATTTATGCATGAAATGAGGACCTAAAAATAATGAAATTAATCAACAAAAAAACAAAATTCAATAATTAAGCAAAGCCGTGTCCCCGGCAACGGCGCCATTTGATGAACGTGAAATTTGCCTCTTTAAAAGTGAGAAAATATGTCGTAGTATAAGAGGCGAATTTGGTTCAGCAAAAACCACAGTCGTTTGAATGCTGTGGAATATTAATACTTGGCAAGTCTACCAAGGTCGAACACAGGGACACAGCTACCTATTTGTTTATCAAATTTCGATTCATGAAGCACAATGTGAGTTAATTTCAATTTCAGGTCCTTATGAACAATAATGCTATTTACAGAGCGATGCCATGATGCATGCATTTTTTAATTGATTTTTATGCAAGTTAAAGTGATGCATGAACAAATATGCAAGAGAATTATATGCAGATTAAAGAATACAATTATACCCTAAAAATTATGAGCAACAAAATATAAAATGAAATCAGAGTCAATTTTGAACACACATGAACAACAGTCATCAGATCAAAGCAAGACAAGGAGAGCAGGGTCCCATTTTTCACATAAAAAGTCACTTTAATTAAAATAGTGGCAAATGAGACAATTAAACATGCTAAGATGAAGAGGACAAAACAAGGATCAAAACGACACTAAAATCATGCAATTTGGACCAACGATGCTCAAGTTATGCTAAAAATAATGCAGGGGCATAATTGTAAAAAAATGCAATAAAATAAAGGATAAATATTGCATTTAGGTCCCTGTAGGGACCTAAATGCAATTATCAAAAACCGCCTGGGCCCCTGTATAATTTTTCCTTTTGCGCGGGGGACTTTTTGTAATTTCTGAAAAGTTGAATTTCATCCTTGTAAAATACCCAGGCACGCACGTGAGGCACGTGCCCGGGGACCAATATGCAATTTCATAAAACTTCGGGTCTATCCTGCAATTTACCCATACCCTCACGTGCTAGGCACGTGAGGCTTCTAGGCTCGGGAGAGCCTTCTGGTTCGGGCTACGTGGCAACAAATGGTGGCTCGGGCCGAGGTTTGGGCGACCCGAGCCAGTAGCTTCTGTTAGAGGTTCGGCATGCCCACGTGTCATCATCCTAGCCGCCCGATCCTGTAGATCGGACAGCAACTGTAACGTCATCCCGCCGCGAGCCACCGGACGAGGCTGCTCTCCGGCTGACTTGCTGGAGCTCCTCCGTGGGCCACGCATTCGCCTGAAGGTCGATGAAGGTCTCTGGAAAGCTTGTGAAGATCCTGGAGGCGAGGCGGAGCTCTAGAGCTGGTCGGCGGTGTAGTTCGGTGGAGCTTCACCGGAGGGAGGACATTTGAAATCTTGCCGATGCAATCTCCGGCCATTGAGTTCCTATAGGGGTTAGATGTAGCCGAAGCGAGCTGGTGCTTGAATGAGAGTGAGTGGGAGGTGAGCGGAGGTCTAGTGGAGCGGAGGGAGCGGAGGACCTCGTATTTATCTCCGGTGAACAGGAGGGAAGTTGGAGTGAGGTGGTAGGGGGTATGGAGAAGGAAGAAGGTGGATAGAGGCAGTCGGCGTGAATGAGGGATGTAGGGTGAGCTTCAAGCGATGGTTAGGAAGCAGTGAAGGTGAATAGAGGCGTCGGAATAATTGAGAGAAACGGAAGGGGTACGAGGTATTAGAGAACCTCGTCGGAGATGGTCGTTGGCGGAGGTAGCATATTGGGCTAAGGCTCCATGGGAGCCTTCGGTCGTCGCCCCGCGAGGACAGTTGTATCCTCAGAGCTCAGTGGTGTCCGGAGACAACCGATACGCAGCAGAGGCACCGTGGGTCGACACCGAACCAAATCCATAATCGCCTCGACGTTCCGCCCCTCCGATGTCACCGGAGGGGCGAAGGAAGCTAGGGTTTGGCCCTAAAATGGTGGACGACGGCTACGGTGGCGGAGGAAGGAGATTAAATAGGCGGAGGCACTCGGGGGTTATGTTGATGGAGAGGGGGGTTTCGTCGGGAGAGGATTGAATGATGGAGTAATGGAGATGGTCGAAGGGGGTTACGCAAGAAAGGTGGAAGATAGGGCTATGCAGGGCGGCCGTTAGGAGCGGGAGAGGTGGCCGGAGGCGATGGCTAAAAATGGAAGGGAGTGGTGGTTTAGGCGAGGCGTAACGGCTGGGAACGCGGACTTCGGAGGTAGGAGATGATCTTTGGCCGTTGGATCGTGAGATCCAACGTCTAGGAGGAAGGCGCTAGTGAAGGGTTCAGATTAGATCGTAGGATAAGATCCAACTGTTGGGATGAATAGATGTCGTGGAGGACGGTGGTCCGTTGGATTCAAGTGGGATCGGGTGGCTATGGAGACGGGGTGACGTGGCACGAGGATAGGTGTAGGATAGGATAAGATCAAACGGTGGAGGTAGAAGGGAGACGTGGCGCGAGGAGGAGCGTTGGATGATGGAGAGATTGGACGGCTGAGGATTAGGTACTAGTGGGCGGCCGTGATTTGATCTGGAGATGGATCAGATGGCTGAGAAGTGAGGCAGTGATGGAGGGCTCAGATGCAGACGGGAAGAAGAGGATCCAATGGCCCAGATGGGCACCGGGTGGTGCTAGAAGAAGCGGGCCACATGGCGGCTCCAGAGAGCGCCGCGTGGCCCAATCATAAAAATTCAAATAAAATTACAAAGAAAAATACAAAATAAATAGTTAGAGGCCGAATTAGGAAAATGTCAAAACATGAAAGTTGCTCGTCTCGACGAGATCTACAACTTTCATGTTGGTCAAAAATCCAAAAGAGGTCATTTGTACAAAAGGTATTTTTGGGGGTATTTTTAAGGGGATAAAAATACCGATTTTGTGGTTTGGAGATGTTTTTTGTATTTTTTAGTGTTTTTAATGGTTAGTGATTTATAGACAATTATCCTATCTAATTTTTAGGAGTTTTTTTATGATAAAATAATTACAAGAAAATTAAATGAAATTAAATGCAATAATTTAATGGTAAATTACATACAATATAATACAGGATAAAAATAAAGAATTAAAGGGTATTTTTATTAGTTTGATTAAGCAGGGGTTTTAATTAGTGGCTTTTAGCATGATGAATACGAGATTCATCAGTACTTGGATGATATCTGTAGAGTTAGATTGTGGAATCATCAAACGCCATCAAATGATTGTTAAGAAAGGATCTCCATCTTGAGAAGGAGATGGCAATCCCTCTCTAAAGGTTGATATCTGACTGACCTCTTAATGCATGTCCTCTATATTGGAATAGAGATTCGGAGGTGTCAGATAAGTTGAGCCATAAAGTTGACTTAACAAGATCGAGATAACCAAGACCTATATCGTATGTTCTCATGAAATAGAAACACATCATCTGCCCGAAGACAAATGTATTACTATATGTCTAAATATGTACATTAGGCAAACCATTTGGATGATGACCTAATCAAGGTCTATACACCAGCGAGCTAGTGTGCATACAAGGGTATATAAGTAATACGATCTCTCAAAGGGATCATACAGATTCACTACTGAACTGAAGACAAGGTCATTCATGAGGTATTAGGATCGATTAAATTCCATACATGGCCATCTTTCATTGAAAGCATGACAAGAATTTGTAGGTATGATATATGTTTTTATAAAGCATAGGTCGATACCAACTCCTAATGACTAAATGAGAAACTTAATGATAAAATCCTGAAGAAGATTGTTTAAATACAATCTAAAATCGAGTGTTTATTCTAGGTTTTCCAGCATGCATAATGTAAGTGTATTAAGAATACTTGAGGGCGACGTGATCGTAAACAATTGTATAATCATGACACTTCAATTCCGAGGGAGTGATGAAACAAGATTAGATTTTAGTGACTCTTCTCAATAGATTAATAATCCGATCTTAGTCCAAATGTTGGACATTGATCTGAATGTGATTCAGATACAATGATAAGATTAGATTTACAGTTTGATTTAATCAAACATCTTTGAGAGGTCGCCTTGATCTGGATGTGAGATACGATCTCAGTATCCAAGTCACTATACATGGAATGTACAATCTCCCTGACCTTATCTCCAAGTATCTGCTGGGAAAGCACATTATTCTTGAAAGAGTTCAAGAAATTATTGATACTATATATGAGCATTTGGAAATTGATGATTAAATGTGATTTAATTATCATGAATAATATGAATAAGATTCATATTATTTGGATACATGAGATTAGTCATCTAAGATAATTAAATATGATTTAATTATCAAGGATATGATTAATGTGGATATCGTTATCCATAATAATCATAAAATACTATAAATATGATTTATAATAGGGATTTTTACTCGGAAGACCCTATAATCTTTGCCAATTACCTCCACGACCTTTGAAACAACATAATTCATCCCTCGACCCCATAAACATGCTCTGTCTTACCCCGCGAACCCTGCCGTTAAATTGACACATCTTGGACTGACTTGGGTGAGTTAAAATTGAGTTAATCAAACCACATTAAAACTAACGGTTGGATTTATTCCTCTCTTCCTCATTCCTTCTTCTATCCTCTTCTTCATCTTCTCTTCCCTTCTCCAATCCACTGACGAAGGAACCTTACAACCCAAGCCCTCTGACGCCGAAGCGTGAACACCCAATGCCACCTTTGCCAGCATCATATCTGGCGAGTCCTCAGGAACCAACCTATTCACAACCGGAGCCGAATAAAAATGGGCCCTGAAATCCAGCCCGCCATTACTCCCCGCCACCGCCAGCTACGCAGTCTTATCCACTAGCATCCCCACCCGTGATAAATCGGGCCCTCCATCGCCTCCCCAAGAACCTCCAGCACCATTTGCGATGGGGCCTCGAAATCTAGTTCCACGTCATTCCCCACCACCTCTACATCCTCTAATACAATCACCTCCACCAGCTCTGGTGAAACCCACCCCCCACCCCCTCTCGCACAGTCTCCACCACCACCACCCACGGTTGTGAAGTCGCCCCCACCACCAACTTATTCTCCACCTCCCCCATTGTATTCCCCCACCACCACCAAGGTCCTCGCCTCCATCTCCTCTAGTGTTATTCCCCTCCACCACCAAAGTCTGCGCCTTCGCCTCCTCCACTGTATCCCTCACTACCACCGGTTCATTCCCCACCACCAACCTCCTCCCTACCACCACTCGTTCACTGCCCTCCACCACATGTCTATTCCCTCCCCCCCCACAACCAGTTCACTCACCTCTTCCTCCAGCCCACTCTCCACCGCCACTTGTTCACTCGCCCCCACCACCAGTCCACTCCCCAACCCCATCGATTCACTCGATCCGCCACCAGCCACTCTGGAGCATGTCGGAGAAGGCCACCATTTCTATTTGGATCCTCTGTGATCACCAAGCCAGCTCAGCACACCTTGGCGGATCTGTCCAATATCGACACAGTTCTGTCCTTTGGGAGTTTAACTAACATCTGGCATTGAATATTTACTCGGCAGAATTCCAAAACGAAGCACTCGAGGGTGCATCTTAAGATTCCAATAAATTAAGCTAATCGAATGCCAAAAGTTGTGCACTTTGGATTTAACTGTTCCTGATCTAGGGTAGAAAGATCAATTAATGGTGTGTCCAAGATAGATACTTCATATTTATCTTTGTCCCCATCCTCTATTTGGATCATGCAATTGTTCACGCCGGAAACCTCCAGCATGGAGAGCAGGTGCTCCATCTTCCCTACGGCGATGAGCAGGTGCTCCATCATCTCCACAACGTGGGACGGTGCCTCTACGCAGCATCGTGCAGAGGCGGGAGTCAAAGTTGAAGTCTATGGAGGTAGGGATGCGGCGGAATGGGAGACGAAGAAGCGGTTAGCTCCGATGGAGGTGCAGGAACCTCATGGTGGTACATGCGCCGAAGTGGAGGGGGAGATGGGAGGTCAAGATAGCGGTGAGGAGGAAGGGCGAGATGGGAGGTCAAGGGGGACGAAGAAGGGGTGTGATTGGGTTAACTAGACGACCAGCACGCAACCAGGATATGGACTAGTCGGATGCTGGTCTCCTGTGAGTCCACCATCAACATTGACACGGGATCGGAGGACGAGGAAGTGGACTGGATCCTCTTCTTCTCCCTCGTGTTGTAGTGTTCTGAGCGGCGTCAACCATGGAGGAGTTGCGCACCTTGTAACACAGCGACACAGACGCCATTTTTGTAAATTTAAGAAATAAAGAGGTCAATTCACATCTCGTTTTAATGGAATCTGGTTATATCTAATGTGCAAATGGACGGAGGTTAACCACAGGGTCTATAGGGTCATGGTTAGCAAGTTTACGGGGTCAAGAGAGGCATTAGAATGTTTCGAAGGTCATGGAGGTAATTGGCAAAAATTATAGGGTCTGCCGAGTAAAAATCCCTTTTATAATATGTTGCAGAGATTTAATTGTAAATAGTATTTACGAATTAAATGTTGATGTGAATTGGATTCACATTGGATAATTAATTATAAATGAATTTATATTTTATATTAGATAGATGAATATGATTCATAATTGTTGATGGCATGATTAAAATTATCACAAAATAATTGGAATTCTTTTGGTGAATAATTATGCAACAAAAGTTATTGTACACATGAAATATTTGTTGAGATATGAGATCTCACACAATTGGAATGAGAGAGACACTTTTATATAGGGTGGACAACCATGATGAATAGCCATTCATCTATCTTTTTTCTTCTATTTTGCATTTAAATCCTTATCAAAACACATGTAAATATGAATAAATTGTATAAATTAACATCCATTATTTGTCTATAAATATTGTACAAATACCTATATTTAACTATAGAATAAAAAAATAAAGAAAAGATAAGAAAAATAAATGAACTATCAAAGATACTGAATGACCCTAAACCCCGAGACTAAGTCAATATTGACTTCGTCGACAAGGAATAAAGTAGGGGGAGATAAGGGTCTATTTGAATAAAGAAACCCTTATTTTCATTCTAAAAAATACTTATTTTTACTTGATTTTATTCTTCAATTTATTCTCACCAAATAATAAAATGTTCAACATGAAACTTGTACATAAAAATACATAGACAATTATAAAAAATAATTACACATAAAAAGAATACACTTTGCAACTACGATACATAGATGAAAAAGCTGTAAACTAAACTTCACATACAAATATCTCGTCCTTATGAACTCAAAATGAAACTAAACTCACTTTTATTATTCTTGAAATTAAACTATTTATCTAGTGAGGGCTTCAATAAAAATGGAGTTAAGATACAAAAGTTAGCTTTCTGGGACCTATTGTATTGTGTATTTGTATATAATATTAAACAAATTTTATTCTTTACATTTATAGTTCTCTTTTATTTTTTAAACACTTGTATATACTATATAAAACATAAATAAAATAAGAAACATAACGAAAATCACAAAAAATACTATAAATAAATAATAGATATTAAAACACAAGTATACTATACCTATATAATACATACATGTATTTATTATTGTATATAAAATAAAACTAAAAAATCCAACAAAAATATGCAAAATATATTGTAAATAAATAAAATATTTAGAAATATCATTATGTATAAAAATAACTAAATTAAAATATAATACATTATACATATTAATAAGGGAAAATGGGGGCCGCCCCCATGCCATTTTCCGTATTTTTTTTATTTTTTTGAAAAATATAACCATTTATATCCATATATCAATACAATATGTCATTTGAATTTCATCGGAAATAGAGACTCCAATGCCTTCCATCTTGAACATATAATTTTAACGGTCTAAACATTGCTGCAATCGACATGTTCTAGATGGAGGGCGTAGGAGTATCTGTTTTTTAGTGGCATATTGGAGGGATATATATATATATATATATATGAATACACATGGTGATATTTTTTTCAAAAAAAATAAAAAATATGAAAAAATGGCATGGGGACAGTCAGTTGCCCATCAATCCCTATTAATAAATACCTATAAAATAGTATTTAATTAATTATACCTAATATATATGGTTGTAAAAATAAATAAATATTATAATAAAATATTTTTAGAATTAATAAATATTTGTTATCTTTTTACTTTTTATTAATAAAACATAAAGTTATTTTGATTCCCTTTATTTTCCCTTTTATTTTCTCTTTTGTCCTTATTTGGTCGTAGCTGGGCCAATAGGATCGCTTGGACAGTTGACCCCTCGGTCAACTATCCGGTCTCCAGCCACCTCCATGTTAGATGCATGTGAAGACACCTACCCCCTGACGTTCACCAAATTTTCACGCCTCCTCCATGTGTCTGATCATTCGAGACCTTCATCAATCTTGTTTGTCTCATCTTGATACATCTTGCCATGACCCTAGCTAGATCAGAAACACGTCAATTTCATTGAAATCTCCAGGTCATGGGATCCCCTTCCTCATGTTTATAAATAAACCCATTCTCCCCCTTATGCAATTTTGATCACTCTACTTCCTCCGTAACCCCAATAGGAACTCATGGTTTGAGCCCCCGATGACAGCATGTGTTGCTCCTCGCCTTATCGGCATGGAGAAGGTGGAGGAGAGGCGGTCCAAGCCTCGTCGGAGCCCCTCTGGTGGAGCATTTTCTGCTCCCTAATTTTTTTAGGCACGATCTATCTTTTATCGCTTTCTAAGTAGATCTTCATCCCATAATTTTAATTATGATTTTAATCATGCATTTTTGTCAATCACAGCTTAAATTATTAGATTAAGTTTGTCGAAACTCTAGAGCTCCGAAAACCATTCCATCAATTGCATACCTCGTTTCAACCTCAATCCACCCCCATCTTCTTCCCCTTCATCTTCTACGTGCCTCCATCACTCTGATCACCCTGATCCTACATGGATTAGGTCCAATCAAATCTTCCCCTCTGCCTTCCGTGGGGGTTCATCGCCCATTCCACTTCCTTGCTTCTAGATTCAATCAAAGGGTCGAGGGAGTTCCACTCGAGCCACTTAACTTTTTGATTCAGGTTTACACTCTAGAGAACCCTTTAGGGGTATTGATTTGAGCCTACGAAGAAGCTCGTGGTGCACGTTCTTTCTTCAAGCTCCAGACCCCCATCAATGGGGCCTAGACCTGTTTGAGCACCTTAGCGGCTGCGGAACACCAGCATGGATCTATTGAGCATCATAGCAAACATATTAAGAACTAGATGATGGAGAATCAAGGATTTGAAGCAACTCCAGGATGACGTTCTTCCCTGATCATCCACAACCCTCTGTAGTTGTTCAATCAGGAGCACCCTCCAGATATAGCAGCCACCGTCGGGATCGAGGACCGTTCTAGCCATCTGATCTACCCTAAAATCTAATCTCAGTCGAGGATCCGCAACAAGGAATCAACCTATCCATGCTGTTGAGCACGTCAAGTGGCGCCACATGGTTCCTTCTCCAACATTGAATAGTGTGCATAAAGGATAAATTTCAGGCATACTGTTGACACATGACGTTGGTGGATCAGAAATTAATGATAAAAATTGTCGTTGTTATCCCCAAAAATCCCGTGACAAATAAATTTTTTTATTTTTGCTACTTATTAACCTGTATAGCGGACATGGTCGAACTCAGGGAGGCTACAATTCCCGGAGTTATTCAATTAATCAGAAATTAATTAAGAAAAACAAGAATCTCAAAGGACAACAATCCTTCATTTTCGTGATTTTTATCTTTTATTTTTAAATTTTTTATTTCTAATTTTTTATATTTTTTAATTTTAAAATTTTTAGTTATTTTGATTTTGCAATTTCTTTAATATTCAAATAATGAACAATATGCACAAGCACAAAAAATATGCACATAAATTTTTTTGTAATTTGCAATTTTACCAAAGAATACTCAGAAAAATTCAGAGAAAATATTTTTGGATTTCAAAAGTTTTGAAATGTTTTAGAATTTTTATGGAATTTTCAGATGTTTTTCTATTTTTTTAAAATCAAACAGTGAGAAAATGCGAAAATGTGCACAGCCGGCAGTAATTTACAACTTAAAAAGACTTTAATGCCCAAAACTCGTGACAATTATTTTTATGACAAACTACAGGCAAATATCTACAATCGGAAACTGAAATCACAATTTTTGGATTTTTATAGAATTTGTTATGATTTCTATAAGATTTTTGATGTTTTTCAATTTTTTTGGGTTTTATAAATAATTAATGCCTGAAATTTGCAAACAAATTTAAAGACAATGAAATACAACTACCCTATTTTTTGGTATTTTTGGAATAATATTTGAATTTTTATGAATTTTACGAAGACAAAATGACATTGTTTTTGATTTTTTTAAAAATATCAAATGTCAATAAAATTTGTTGAAAAATTTACACATTGATAAAGACTACGGTAGGAGCATACCCAAATATTTTGAGAATTTTTCGAAAAAAAACATTTATTCCATCAAAAAGAGCAGGCAAGTTATTGTTCTGCAGTTCAGGAACTAATATGTAATTATGCGAAATTCTGGACTGATAAATTAATAAGAATTAAATGCGGGAAGAAATGTGAAATTTACCCACTAAACATATGCCACGCACATGACCTTCTAGAGCATGGGTGTCTCTACAATTTCGAGTACCTTCAAGGGGTTGTTTGCAATTTTCTCGATTCCTTTATTTTGAAAATCAACCCCCTTAGGGTTTTCTTTTGAGCTTCATTCTTTCAAAAAGAGGGAGGCAACAAGGGGGGACCGCCGCCCCTTTCTTCTTCCCCTTCACACGCGGATGGTGGCGTGGTGTGCAAGGCGGCACAGTGGCAGCACGGCCGCTGCGTGGGTGCTGGCGGTTCCGTGCGGCTACACGGAGAAGAGGGACGGCGTCGGAGCCGCGGGCCCACCGCGAGTGGCTGGAGAGCGGAGGGCTGAAGGCCGCCGCGGAGGAGGCAACGGGATGCTGGGCGGAGCACTGGCCGGAGGTGGTGTTGCTTCACTACCGCTAGGATATCGTGGGCCACGCGGGCAGCGGCCGTGGAGAGCGACGGAGATCAGACGGAGGGTGGCGGGGTGGCCCGTTGGAGGATAGCGGCAGCATCACCTATTGAGAAGGAGGGCGGACACCGCTGCAGAGGGGACAGCGCCGCGGGGCAAGGCGGTGGTGGTCGCCGCTTGTTGGTGGAACGGGGCTGCGGCAGAGGAGGCTCGTGGGGAGGAGGGTTGATGGAGGGCGATGGTGGCAGGAGAGTGGCGGCCCTGCTGCCATCTCCTTTTTTATTTTTTATTTTTTCTAATTTTATTTCTTTTGTAAATAGTGAACGCAAACAGTAATAAAATTTTTTTATTTTTTTTATTTTTTGTAAATATGAAATATTAAAAAAATAGGAAATGAGGAATGTTTTTTATTTTTTTATCTTTTTTTTTTATTTTTTTAATATTATCCTGCAAAACAAATATTAGAGAGCAAGAAAACAATTGATTTTTTGTATTATTTTTTATTTATTTACAACTCAGGAAAATGAATGAGGATCCGGCAGAAATGAGAGATTTGAATTTGATCTCCGGCCATCGTACATGGCCGGAGTTGAGAGATCGTGGACGATAGAAATAGAATGCGAGGAGATTAAGAACGTGAGATGAAAAATCAAGTAGAAGTGGATCAAAATCGTGAAGATTTTTTAAAGATCTAGATAAATGAAAATGACGATGGAGTTAAAATGCGACGAAATAAACTACGATTAATCTAAGATAAAAAAATAAGAAAAATGTGGATCTCACCTTCGGAGCGGAAATGGACCGTGATCGCCTTGACGAAGACCGACTCGCTGTCATCGGACGGCTCGGAGGCTAGGCACATCTCTCGACGAAATTTTCTCTCGGAGATCGAGCTCCTCTCTCTAAAGATTGATCAAGTTGGAATGAGGGAGAAGGAGCCATATAAATAGAAAAGATAATGGAGATGAAATTTGAATTTTTGACTTTTTGGATAAAGAGATAAGAGAGATGAAAATTGAAATGAGATAAATATAAATGGAGATAAAACTCTTTACAAAATTAATTTTTTTTTTGAATTTTCGTCACTTTATTTATTTAAATTAAAAAAATTATTTTTTATTTTTTTATAGCGGTTAATTAAAAATAACAACTGCATACATATACTATATACATATATGACATTATATACTAGGGTAGTTGAGGAAATTAGCTCTTTCTTTCTTTTTTTAAGAAATTTTATTTTTTTTATTTTTATTTTAAATAATTAGTAAGAATAATTTACAAATATATACAAATACAATATTTACAAAATACATAGGAAAATTGCACAAACAACCCGGAAAACCAACTTTTTATTTGTAACTCTAAAAATTATGAAATCACAACCATTTTAAAGATAATTTAATTTAGAATCCAATGGAAGTGAGATTGGTTCAATTTGAGTTCACATGGAGCCGGAATTGGTCTTTCAATTAGTGCTTAGTGGCTTTTTCCAAGTGTGGTTACTTTTATTCTGTACATGGTTTAATTGTGAAATTATTTTTATTAATTTGGACACATTTTTATTTATAACTTTGGTTTTGAAATTATTTGATTTGAGGTCAATTAAGACACAGATAAATTAGTGTTAATTTTATACAGATATACACAAAAGAAGTGAGAAGTATTTACAACAACACATACATTTTTTGATTTTCTGCTTAAGGACCCTTATCTTCCCCCACTTTATTCCTGGTCGATCACGTCAAGTCTTGACCTTCTCTCGGGGTTTGCGTCAGCCTGTATATAGTCTTCCTTTTTTGTTTTCTTTTCTTTATTTTTCCTTTATTTATTTATTTTTTTATTTATTTTAGGTTAAAATTAGTAAGAAGTGTACAATATTTACACAGATGCAAGTTAGTAAGAATATGGAGTTAGTGTTATATGCAGGTATTTTATAAGGGATTTTATGCTAAAATAAATGAATAAAGATGACAAATCGCAGATTCATCATCCACCTATGCTTTACCTTTGCTAGTCCCTTAGCAAACACTTATTTGAAAGAATAAGTGAAGAAAAAAAATAAAAGGAAATTAAAGAAAGTAGGATAATATTGAGTATTAAACTTATCTTCATAAAATTGTAGTTTGGAGCTATGTCAGACCTTTTGATTATTGGTGTGACGGAACTTCGAGGAGACTTAGAATTTTAAAATCGACAGCCTTCAAGTTCTACACATCATTGTCACAGTTTCAGCTCAAAAGTCATCTTAGATCAACCCTCTTCCCAAAGCACACCCTATGAACATTGAACAATCGACTCACGTGTGTGAAAGGTTTTTAGCTCTTCCCATCCAGAATGCCGGACTACCATGCAAATCTCCTCTCCAGTAATTCGTCCTCGGGGAGTCTGGTTTTCCTTCTAAGGTCTGTCGCGTTGTGTTCGCAATCGAATTGGGGGAGAAGTTAGAAGAAGGAGAAAGGAACTAGAGGGTGGCCAGTGTAGTCACCTCTCCTTGTGAAGCTGGCCAGTGTAGCCGAGTCTCTACCAAGATCTGCATGTTTTCTTGAAGCTTGGACCTTTTTGGTCAGATATTTATTTGGTAGTGGATTCTTTGTATTTGGATTTTTGGTGGTTCTGCTTGGATATTGTTGTGCCCTACGGATATAGAATCCTTTTATTTCCGTACATGTTTTGGGGTCTTAGAAAAAGTTGTGTCCAACCGTCCATCCCTTTTCCGAAGCTTTATTTCAACCTGTACTCCGGTCTTTAGATTTCCACGCTACCAGAAAAGAAACTGACACAGTCTTCTAACATCCTATCTGAGTTGAGCTAAGTGCATAGTGCGAGAGTACAAATTGATTCCCTATTCCAGAGTTATACCCAGAATGAAGAGACCAGGTTAGACACTAAGAGTCAAACGATGCACATTGTCATGTGGAACTCAAAGAATTAAGTCAAAGACATGAAGCTTCTAAAATCCTATTTCTCGGTGAAGTTCCTCTGAAAATTAGGTGGATTAAGGTCCAACTAAGCTCCATTCTTCAATTTTATTCCAGACATAGTTTAAATGTCAATACTATCCTAAAAAATGCACATGCAAATTCAAAATTTGAACAATGCAAAGAGTTTTTTTTGAAAAGAAATGATGCACAAGTGAAAAGAACATTTTTTAAAAAATAATTATCTAATTTTGATCTTTTTATAGTTTTTTGGAGGAAAATGCAGATGTAAAAGAAAGGTTTTTTTTGAATTATACAAGTTTTTATAGATTCTTGGTTTTGTAGTTTTTTTAAAGAAAAGAAAAAAGTTAGTACAAGTATATACAAGATTTTTTTGTTATTTATTTATTTATTTATTTCTATTTTTTATTTTGTTTTTGTTTTTTTTAGGAAAAGGGTTAGTAAAATAGGGTGCACTTGAATTGAGGTGGCACCTTTCCTTGATTATGGAAAGGTGCCATCTTAAGCCGTTGGATGATGAGTGTACGAATGAGATTGAAACCACTAGGTGATTTTCATGCCAACTACCATTCCAAATATGGTAGTGGAATAAATTACTACTAATTTGATAAATTACACGACATTAATCATTCTATATTTATGTATATATCGAGTGATGTACAGAATTTTCCAGAAATATCTAATGAAATAAATGTTCATATTTTGAAATAACCGTTAACAATTTACAAATGATTGAGATATTTTACAATCTCGTGTTATAAATTACAAACACGTCACCACTGAGATTCGCAAAAAAGCCCAAATCTGATGAAAATTTGTAGTTTTTGTGTAGATGTGTTTCCTAAAATATAGGGTGCTTTGATCATGTGCTAATAAATTGATATACATATGGGAAAAAATTCCTAAAATGATGGGATTTTTATTACAACTATATTTCCTAATATACAGAGATTTTTGTGTAGTTGTGTTTCCCAAAATATAGGATGCTTTGATCATGTGCTAATCAATTGATATACACGTGGTGAACATTCATTTTGTAAAATGCATTTGATTTATTTTGAAAATAATTATCCAACATTCTGTGGAAGCAATGTTCGTAAAATATAACATTTTTTATAAATTTCACAGTCTTTTTCTAAACTGAATTCGATTTATTTAGAATTTTTTGTAGTCTGTTTTGAGAACATTCTGTTAGAGCAACGTTTGTAAACTATGATACTTTATCGCAAAATTTGTTTCTTTTTTGTAAAATCCATGTGATTTTTGTAAAATAAATTGCTTATTATTAATTTATAAATTATTTTATGTCCATCCAATGCATTTTTCATATCGTGGGTCCATCGAAATTTGTCATCCATTGTAAAGTTTGTGTAGATTTTGTAAAATCTGTGCTCTCATTGTAACAATTATATGATAATCTGTAAAATAAAAAGTCAATCAGTAGTTTATCATTTATTCCAAAAAAGGATAACATGCAATAATACATGCAGAATTGTAAATCTATGAATAAAAATGTAAATTACACAATCAATTATGTAAATTAGTAGATCAAAATGTAAAATATAATCCACAATCGATGGGATTTCACATCCCTTTAGTATTTAATTCGCAGTCGATGGAATTTCAACTAATTTGATTTTTGAAAAATACATCATCTTTTGAGCGAAAATATAACAAGATGCACGACTTTTTATAATAAAAAATCATTTATTGATACTAGCAACCTTAGACATATTATAACTGTAAAAAAATATTTACATTCTTAATAAAAAATTCTTTCTTTTAGGTGACATTTTCATTCTCATTCTACATATTTCAATCTATAAACACAATTCAGAAGAAAAAAAATGAAAAGTGTGTAGAACTCAAAAGAACAGGGGAACCCAAACTTACAAAATATTGAATAATCCAGAAAAAATGATTGAACTCAAAAGAACTAAAAATGCGTTGAATATTCCAGAAAATATGATTGAATAAAGGCTCGCGTTTTGAAATTCTTGTTATCAATTTACAAAAGATTGGTATATTTTACAATACAGTGTTATAAATTACAAACTCGTAATCACTGGTATTTGTAAAAAACACTCAATCATAACCACTAGTGAATCAAGAATGCTGATTCAAAAAAAACAAATGAGAAACTTTGAAGATTGGATTGAGATGTAATCAAAACAAAAAGAAAGATTAAAATCTAAATAAAAAACAAAAGCAATCTAAAATACCCTGGACTTGATTAATAGATGAATAAAAAAGAGAAAATTACTAAGAACGTGCATCATCCTCTGTATCCAACCACCTCATGCTGTTGCATGCATCGTCGTCGTCGTCATGCACCGTCGAAGCCATTGTCACACACCAGCATCATCTCCACGCACATCCATCATCTCTACGTCGAGGGAAGACGAAGAACTTGAGGGAGAGCGAACCCCCGCCGAATATTATTTTGGTAATTTCGAGTAATTGAGACGTTTATTATGATGGATGATATATTTAGTAAATCAATTCGAGTAATTAATGAGCAAAGAGATAACATAGCAACTAATTAATTTTGTTTCTAAAAATAGCGAGTTGGAGGTTATTTGGATGGTGGTTTTGGTTTAATTTGGTGGTTTCATTTATGATCGTAGATCAAGATCCAATGGACTTTATGGAGTATCGTACCAAGATTGTGTTGAGATGCCACCTTAATTCAAGTTTTCCCTAGTAAAATATACACAAGTATATACAAGATTATTTTTGTTTTTTTGTTTTTTTTTGTTGTGTGTTTTTTTTGTTTTTTTGTTTTGTTTTTTTTACACGCGTGGATTTTACAAAATTATAAACATAACCCTCTAAATAAATATATTTAAAAGTACGAGTTATGTTTAAAGTATATATATAATATATACGACACCCCCTATACTTAGCTCGAACTATGTCCTCATAGTGATCATAGAGCAAAAAAAGAAGACATAACACATGTTAAGTATAGAAAAGTGAAAAGACTCTTATGCTACAACAACTCAAAGAAAGGATAAAAATAAGAGAAGTTGGTGATTCCCCCCATACTTAGGATCAAGTAATCCTAAATATAGTAGAGTGTACAAAAGGGGAAAACCGATGAAGAGAAAATACATACTCAAATAAAAAGACATGATATGAACAACATCACCCCCCTATACTTAGGGTAGAGTATCCCTAAGTATAGGCAACAACAAGAGTGATGAACAAGACGAATATGAACAACACAAATCATTCACCCCCTATACTTAGGATAAAGCACATCCTAAGTATAACATATATATACACATGGAAAAGGGATGATTGATAAAACGGGAGAAGAAAGAGTGAAACGAAAGGATACACAAGAGGAGTGGATGTACAAAGGTCAAGAAGGTCAAAAGCGAACCTTCTTACAGGACCACTGAGGTATGGATTTGACAAGGTGTAGGTCGATATTAGGATCATCATTAGATATAAACTGAGTAGGATCGACCCAGAATGTATCCGCAGCGGTTTCAGATTGTGCAGGCCTAACCCGGTTATTGGAAGTAGTGTGGTCATGTCTTGCCTGGGAATTCTCGCAAACATCAAAGTAAAATGGCTCGAAATCATTATCAGAAAAAGTAGGATCAATTTCAGCTTGGCGAGCCTCTACCAGATCATCATCTCTATCAAAAGGCCTAAATTCCTTTATAAAAGCAATCAAATCAAATTTGGCCTGATCGGTCTCATCTGAATCAGGATGAATAAGAACGGATTCATCAGTGGAAGTAGTCGAATCATGTCCGTCCTGTCTAGTCTCAGGGTTTGCCTTCCGTTCTAGGGTGTCTATCGTGTAAATTCTGCAGATGTCATCTATGCATCTCCACACACCAGAAGGGAGAACTCCAAGGTCTATGCTTTCAGAGTCTTCCTCCTTCAAGAGGAATTCTTGGGTTTCCTTATCATCCAACATATAACAAGAATCTCTGATATTATCATCAAGGTCAAATTCCTTGGGGTTGGCTAACACGGGCGGGTTCTCATGAGATGCAGGTTTTTGGTCAGTAGTGGGTGTAGTGATCAACACATCGCTCCCTACATCAGAATGGAAGCGAATCTCTCCGGAACCATAATCAATAACGGCTCCCGCAGAGGCGAGGAAAGGCCGTCCCAAGATGATTGGAGGGTGTTCCACAGGGGTGGAGGTCTCCACATTACAACAAAATCTGAAGTGAAATTCATCCCCCGAATAAGAATGACAACGTTTTCTAGAATACCCTTCGGCTTCTTGATAGATCCATCAACAAATTGGACTATCATCCTGGTTCTCTTAAGAGGCCCAAGATGAAGAGAATGTACCATAGAGAAGGGTATTATATTGATTGACGAAATGCCGTCGAGGAGAGTGTTATCACAAGAATAATCAAATATGAAGCAACTCACAAGATGTGTGGTAGAGTTACCTTTCTTAAAATACGGACGGTGAGGGATGGCGTAGGAAGTGGACATGGTCAAGATGTGACGTTCAGATCTTCTCCTTCACTTTCTCTTCTTGTGTTGAGGAGTAGATAAATCTGTCATGGCCTGTTGAAGTGGGGCTTTAATAATTCCTTGAATGGTGGACAACACTTCGGGTTTAGTCAACATTTTTTGAATTTTTGGACCTCATCCATACAAGGGAGGAGGTCAGAATCAGCATTTACACAAGGATTGCCAAGAGCAGTCTGTATAATGGAATCCTCGGGGTCAAGATCGGAACATGTGATGGATATATGTGTGGGAAATTGGTTTGGCATGGGTGACCTCTCCTCACAAAATGAATTAATAACGTGTCTCCCAGAATCTTTTTGGATTTTTAAATTTTTCTCATTTTTATGTATTTTGGGAGATTGCACGCTCTCATGATTATCCTCAAGTGAATCCATATACTCAAATAGTGGAACAACATTCTGGCTCGTATTTATGATAAATAGATTTGTAATCTTTGAATTCATATGCCCCATCATCTGGTTCAGGGTTTCAAGTGTGGATACCATGAAAGGTGACTCCAAAATCCCAGGATCGGGTGGGTTGAATGAGGGTGGGTGAAAATCAAAGTCCTCCGATTCCTGAAATAATGGGTTAGGCGGATATGCACAAAAATCAGGAGGAAAGTTCTCTTGGAAAAAGGAAGGTGGATCGTCTGGAGAGTATGAGGTATCCGCGATGATCGGATCAAAATAACTCTAGTCGGCCATCTTCAAAACAAAAGATGGGATCGGGAGAGCACAAGGGTCAAGTCAAAAGATATGGAGAAAAAGGTGCAAATGCATAGAAGGATCGAGTATACACACAAGAAATCAAACACAATACAAACCCTAGTTCACCAACTCAACTCAAAGTGAAGACCGTGAAGGTTCAATCAATTATCTTGTCAATTTTAGAGTTTGGTGGCAATATAATGTATCAAAGCGATTAAAGCGAGCTGTTAGGAACCCAATGCTCTCAGGAGATTGGCCTAATCCCAAAGTTAGATCTTTCCCAACCAGTATGAATTGCAGACCGTTTACCGGCTACCCGATCAATTCAATCTGTTAAGGACGTCGCAGGCCGCTTTACCGGCTACCGAAGAGATCCTCACTGGAAAACAACTAACCCAAGATAGTAGTCTAAAAAGAATTCGGGCGTGGTTCTATCCTAGTGTGTGGGTTGCTCTCTCACTCAAGCAAACCAAATAATGAGGGGGTTACTCTCCCCAAAATAATGATTTTTCCTTGTGTTTATTTTAGGTTTGAGTTTTCTTTAGCAGTCCCATATTTTAGGCAGTTGTCATTTGGTTAAAATATTTTCAAAGAATCGCCTACTGAGTGTCCAATTTCCTTTTTAGCTTATGTGAGTGAAAACAAGGAAGGAGATCGGAAATGCCAATGCGCGATTAAAAACAATGATGCATGCAGGGATTAGAGATGCGTACCTTATCGCCATCACTCTACATGCAAGTAATCCGTACAGAATTGAAATAAACTATCCTATATGCAAATGCAAGTGAACCGTCCTAGATGATAGCTTCTATTAACGAGCAAGAACAAGTTAATTTGACTAAGTCCAAATTACGCTCTACTCTATAGGCACAGAAATTTCTTATTTAGGGTGTTTGGACCTAATTAATTACCTGACTCAAGCAAATTAATTAATGCAATCAAGAGGTAGCTCACAAAATCCGCGGGAAACAAAGAAAAATAAGGCGATGAAAACAAATCCAGTGAGGTCCCCCAAGTGCATCGGCACTTGGGAAAACAGACCCTGCAACAAATGAATGTCCTTTTACAGTGTTCAAATGGAAAAGAAAAACTCTCACTCTCTTTTTAAAAATTTTTAATTCTTCTTCTCCTCTTCTCACGCTATCCAGCGTCTTGGTGAAGAATCAAGCCGCCTCCACGTCGCTTGGGTGCTTCGGCTCTCTTAGGATCGCCTCCTTCGCTTTGTAGGTCCTCGCAAGAAAAAGAAAAGAGAATGTATAAGAAATACAATTATCAAATATGAGAAAAAATGAAACAAATGCAGAGATATGAATAATGGAATAATATGACAAATTATAAATATATATTTACAACCAAGAATAACATGTCAAAAGAGAAACATAACTACCCTCGTCGTGACTCCCCGGCAACGATGCCGTTTTGTTGAGATGAGAAATTGGAGGATCGAATAAATTAATGAAAAATGTTGTCGTTGCTATCCCCAAAAATCCTGTGACAAATGTTTTTTTATTTTTGCTACTTATTAACATGTATAGCGGACAGGGTCGAACTCAGGGAGGCTACAATTCCCGAGGGTTATTCAATTAATCAAAAATTAATTAAGAGAAAACAAGAATCTCAAAGGACAACTATCCTTGGTTTTTGTGATTTTTCTTATCTTTTATTTTTTTAAATTTTTTTATTTTTTATTTTTTATATTTTCTGATTTTTAAATTTTTAGTGATTTTTATTTTCTAATTTTTTTAATTTTCAAATAACGAACAATATGCACAAGCACAAAAAATATGCACACCAAATTTTTTTGTAATTTTCAATTATACCAAAGAATACTTAGAAAAGTTCAGAGAAAATATTTTTGGATTTTAAACGTTTGAAATGTTTTTGAGAATTTTTGTGGAATTTTCAGATGTTAATCTATTTTTTTAAAATCAAACAGTGAGAAAATGCGAAAATGTGCACAACCTTGAGTAATTTGCAACTTAGAAATATGTTAATGCCTAAAACTCCTGATAATTATTTTTATGACAAACTACAGGCAAATATCTACAAATAAAAACTGAAATCACAATTTTTGGATTTTTGTAGAATTATTTATGATTTTTATAAGATTTTTTATGTTTTCCAATTTTTTTGGGTTATAATTAATACATGAAATTTGCGTACAAATTTAAATACAATGAAATACAACTACCCTAATTTTTTTGGTATTTTTGGAATAATATTTGAATTTTTATGAATTTTTGAATATCTAGAAGACAAAATGATACTATTTTTGATTTTTTTAAAAATATCAAATGTCAATAAAAATTGATGAAAAAATTACACAATGATAAAGACTACGGTAGGAGCATGCCCAAATATTTTGAGAATTTTTCAAAAAATAAAAACATTTATTCCATTAAAAAGAGCAAGTTATTGTTCTGCAGTTCAGGGACTAATATGTAATTATACGAAAGTTCTGGACTGATAAATTAACAAGAATTAAATGCGAGAAGAAATGTGAAATTTACCCACTAAACATGTACCACACACATGACCTTCTGGAACAAGGGCGTCTCTGCAATTTTGAGTACATTCAAGGGGTTGTTTGCAATTTTTCCGACCTTTATTTTGAAAATCAACCCCCTTAGGGTTTTCTTTTGAGCTTCGTTCTTTCAAAAGGAGGGAGGCAACAAGGGGGGACTATTGCCCCTCTCTTCTTCCCCTTTACACGCAGATGGTGGCGCGGCGTGCAAGGCGGCATAGTGGCGCGCGGCCGCCACGCAGGTGCTAGCAGTTCTGTACGGCTGCGCGGAGAAAAAGGATGGAGTTGGAGCCGTGGGCCCACCGCAGGCGGCTGGAGAGCGGAGGGCTGAAGGTCGCCGCGGAGGAGGCGACGGGAGGCTGGGCGGAGCACTGGTCGGAGGCGATGCTGCTTCACTACCGCTGGGATGTCATGGGCCACGCAGGCGGCGGCCGAGGAGAGCGGCAGAGATCAGACGGAGGGTGGCGAGGCAGCCAGCTAGAGGATAGCAGTTGCACCGCCCACTGAGAAGGAGGGCGGACACCGCTGCGGAGGGGACAGTGTCGTGGGGCAAGGCAGCAGTGGTCGTCGCTAGTTGCTGGAACGAGGCCGCGATGGAGGAGGCTCGTGGGGAGGAGCACCGATGGAGGGCGATGGTGGCAGGAGAGTGGCAGCCCTGCTACCGTCTCCTTTTATTATTTTTTATTTTTTGTACTTTTATTTCTTTTGTAAATAGTGAATGCAAATTATAATAATATCTTTTTTAATTTTTTTAAATCCGAAATATAAAAAATAGAAAATGAGGAATGTTTTTTTAATATTTTTTATCTTTTTTTTACAATATTATCCTGCATCACCGCCCGGATGCAGTCTAAAATTTGCAAGGGTTCTCGCATAATTGACGCATGCGAGTAAAGAAGTTAGTCCAAAAGAGATTGCAAAGGAAGTTCCGGATTGGTAGTTGGACTATCGGTACTTTAACTGGAAAATTGATGGAGATAGTGGATACAATGGAAAGAAGGAAGATTCATATATTATGTCTTCAAGAGACTAAATGGGTTGGAGAGAAAGCAAGGGAGATCGAGAAGACAGGCTTTAAACTTTGGTATTCAGGTAAAGATAAGGGCAGAAACAGTGTTGGAGTGGTTGTTCATAAAGATTTGAAGGATTGTGTGGTTGAGGTGCAAAGATTTGGGGATCGGATTATTTTGCTAAAGTTGGTGCTTGAAGAAGAAATTCTGAATATCATCTCAGTTTATGCACCGCAAATTGGTTTAGATGAAAGGACTAAACAAGCTTTTTGGGAGGATCTGGATAAGATTTTACAAGGAATCCCACAAAGAGAGATGGTTTGCATAGGTGGAGATCTTAATGGATATGTGGGAAAAGATGTTTCAGGGTATGCAAGTGTGCATGGAGGACATGGTTTTGGGGATAGAAACGAAGAGGGAAAAGTCATTCTGGATTTTGTAACTGCATATGATCTTTTCATAGCAAACACTCTTTTCAAGAAGAGGGAGGAGCATTTAATTACTTATAAGAGTGGCTCAACTAGAACATAGATAGATTACTTTGCGTTGAGGAGAAGAGATCGGTTGTGTTGCAAAGATTGCAAAGTAATCCCTGGAGAGAGTTTGACAACCCAACATCACTTATTAGTCTTGGATTTACAAATAAAAGGGCCGGTAAAGAAAAGGAAGGTTCCTAAGATAACTAGAACTAGGTGGTGGAATCTTCCGCTGAAGCAATCAAGCTTCAGGGAGAAGGTTTTAGAAGACTTGTCTTAGGATTGTAGCGGTAGTGCAAATGAGATGTGGGAGGCAGTAGCATCTTGTATCCGAAAGGTAGCCAAAGAGATGCTAGCCGAGTCAAAAGGAGGAGCTTTGGGTCAAAAGGAGGCTTGGTGGTGGAGTGAAGGGGTGCAAGAGAAGCTAAAAATTAAAAGAGCTTGCTTTAAAGCTATGTCTAAGGATAGAACAGAGGAAACTGTCACAGACTATAAAATAGCGAATAAGGAAGCAAAGAAGGCTAAGGAGGGCCAGAAGGATATATTCAGGTTGGCCAAAGCAAGAGAAAGAAAGACCAAAGACCTTTCTCAAGTGAGATGCATTAAGGACGAGGAAGGTCACGTGCTTGTTACTCAGAAGGATATAGAGACTAGATGGGAGCAGTGATGAATACTCATTCATCACTCTTTATTCTTATATTTTAGCTACAAAAACCTTTGCAAATACATGTAGATATGTGTAAATAGGAATAATTACCAAAAGCATGCATTGTGTAAAAAACCTATAATTAGCATGTTTTTGTGCAAAAATAAAAGAATAAAGATTAAGAAGAAAAAGAGGGAAATATTTAGATTAAATATTGAGCAACCCAACCCAAGGGAGGGCTCAGTATGGGCCTGACCGCATAAAAGCCAAAGTAGAGGGAGATAAGGGCTCATGTGTAAATATTTATGTAAATAAAATAAAAAATATTTTCCTCACTAAAAATATGCTTGTAAATACTTGTATATATTTATAAAATATAAAAACAAAAGAAAAAGTTAAAAATCAAAAAGAATTAAAATACACCTTTTATCATGTACATAAACCACTTCTATGTATTTATTTAACCTTGTAAATAAATAAAATTATTTTTCAGACTTTTTGTAAATATTCTATGTTTTATAATATAAATAAATAAAAACAAGTAAAATCAAAACAAAATAAAAATAGCAAAATTAAAAATACAAAAATACAGTGTACATATACCTATGTATTACATACTACGTATATACCTTATTTTTATTTCCAAAAATTAATTAAAAATCACTAAAAAAATAGAAAAAAAATAAAATAAAAATATTTCATGTTTTAAGTTTTTGTTGAATCGGACATTAGCTACCCTTAATTTTCATTTCAAAATTCAGCCACGTGGCCCATTCCCATTGGGTCCTAGGAGTGTTGACCGCCCGGTCAACTTCCCCCCCCCAGGACCACCCCGTCTCGGATCTGGGCGAAGGACCCGACTTCTTCCCTTTCTACCCGCTTGATCCGACACCCATTTCACCAAACCCCGGGTCCGAATCCTTCACCTCACATCTGACATCCTCGCCGGAGCCGCACCCTCGGGATCCGCGCGCTCCTGAGCTTGCTCGGACCCATCTTTCTCGGACCCCTAGCCGTATATAGCTGCAGCTCTGCCACTCGATTGCTCCATCTTTGGCCATTCGCCTCCTTCACCTGTGAGCTCCAGAGAGACCGCGAGAGTGACAGCTTGCGCCTCGACCTGTCGCAGCGAGGAGACGAGGAGCATCCATCGATCCGGCGAGCACAGCCGCCGCAGCTCAGCCACCAGCGTGAGCTCCGAGCCTCGGAGGGATACGATCCTTGAGGCGACGACCAGGAGCTTCCCCAGCTCCTCCCCAGTCT
This sequence comes from Ottelia alismoides, assembly GCA_037367405.1. Taxonomy (NCBI): domain Eukaryota; kingdom Viridiplantae; phylum Streptophyta; class Magnoliopsida; order Alismatales; family Hydrocharitaceae; genus Ottelia; species Ottelia alismoides. The sequence continues at coordinate 306,162 of JAZKJV010011057.1, forward strand.
CTCCGACCACCTAGGTAGCTCCGATAGCCTATCCTTTTCGCTGATTTCCATTTTCGCCCAATTCGCTTCGCCGCCGCATTTCGTCGATTCCGCCCGTTCCCAACCACTACTCGACCATCGGGCATTGCCATAGCCCTCGCCTTCCTCCCGCGCACCTTCTCCACGTTTCCATTCAACCCAACTCGCACAGGAGCTGGGAACCGAGCTCCTCCGTCCACCAACTTCGCCGGAGTTCGCCGTTCCGACCCACGAGCCACCTTCGCCTAGCCTAACCGGGTCGAGGCAGTTTGCCCTCGACCCGTGAGTCTTCTGGTTCACTTTGCAGGTCGAAACGAAGGCCATCTGAGGCCCTTCGTCATCCAGCCAAGAGGCCCAGCTCCGCCGACCTCGCCCGAGCTCCTCGGAGCTCGGCTCGATCATCGGAGCATTCCGGCAGACGCGGGAGCACACCACCTTTCTTCTCCGACCATCAGAGTGCTCCCAGGAGGTCAGCTGCGCTTGCACGAGGCCGGCGAGTTTCGCCGGGGACCTGTTCTTCCAGGACCTCCGTCGCCGTTTGATCAGACCCCCTGCTCCAGATTCCATCGTGGTCGTTCGCTTGTGGAGCTGCAGATATCGTCCGATCAGAGGAGGTCTGATCTCAGCCGCTGGATCACGAGCCACCCCGCTTCCACGCCGTCAGATCCTACACGTGGCGTGCATCCAGCACCCCGCTTAATAAGGGTAATTTACCCTTAGGCCCTGCCTTGTCTTTTATTTCATTTTAGCCCTGTAAATGTTGAACTTAGTTGTTTAGTTTTAGGGTAATTTGCATAGTGGACCCCGTACTTTATTCTATTTGCTCTTACACCCTTGTGCGTTGTATGCCACGTGCTTCGTCACGTGTTTATTTGGTTTATTTGCAATAGAGACCCTTGTAGTTCTGGTTGTTCTTGAATGAATGAAATCTTTTACTTATTTGCATTTATACCCCTGTGCGTGATTTATTTGAGCATGTGCGTTATATTTTGGGTGGTTTGCAGATAAGCCCCTGGACTTTTGGTAAGTGTTACCAATAAGTCCTCGGGACTTATTTTTATTACATTTGGGTCCCTAAGTGCCCCAGGCACGCGCTTGGCGCGTGTTTTGCTGGGAAAATTGCACCAGACCCCCAGGCTATTGGGTATTTGCACTTTGGTCCCTGTACACAGTGCCCCTTTTCTATTTTTAAATAAAATAGCAAAACACCTCCAAACCCAACGAAAATTGGACACATGGCTCCTGCCATGGTGTAAAATTTTTGTGGATTTTTGAGGACATTTTTGATTTCATTTGATATTTTTAAAAAATAAAAAACCTCCACTTTAGCTACTGCCTAACTTGAAAAATCACAAAAAATATTAAAACTCATTTAAAAATTCTATAAAAATTACCCACTGTTTGACTTGCTTAGTTTGATTTTGCTAGCCAATTTTGGCTATTTTTCATTACTGAAAATCACTAAAAACTTAAAAACACTCAAAAACCTATAAAAAATTCTAGTAAATAAATTAAAAATCCAAAAACAAAAAAATTGGTGCCTAAATTTTCCTCATTTTGTCTTCTTTGTAAGAAAATTACCTCCAGGCCATTTTGGAGCTCTTAGATATTTTATCTAGGGCTTTTTGGCTCGGCTGGACAGTACCATCTCTTTTAGCTACTGTTTGATTTTTAGAAAATTAAATAAACTTCAGAAAATTCTCAAAAATTCACCAAAAACACTAAAAAATATAAAATACATAAAAATATTTTTGTTTGAATTTTTGGTTGATTTTTAGTGCTTTAAATAAATTGTTGAAGTGTGCTTTTCTTTGTTTTTCTTATTTTCTTTATACATTAAAAATCCAAAAAAATATAAAATAAATTAAAAACCACTAAAAATATTTTCTTCCTTTATTTTATTTCTTTTTATTACTTCGTAGGCCGAGAGGCCAATCCGTGCTCCTTGATTTCGACCCTGGTCGCTATACCAGGTTAATCCAATAGCAGGACCGCTGTTTTGAGTTTTGATTGATTTTGTATTCATTTAGTGGTTCATTTTTCTTGATTGACACATCTGAGTGACCGAGGTCGCAACGACCACTTTTGTACCTTTACCTTAGTCGCTCGGATTTTCCTGCCATCAGAATGGCGCCGTTGCCGGGGAGCACGGCTTAGTAGTTTTCTTTTTCTTTTCGTTTTTGTTTTCACGACTTTTCGCGGCTCTTTCGGAGCTCGCGACTTTTTCGCGGCTTTTGTCTATATTTTATTTTTGTTTTATTTTGTTTTATTTTCTTTTTCTTTTATTTTTATTTTTGTTTTATTTTGAGTGTTTATTTTTTTTTGCATTTTTGCACATATACCCTTAGTTCCATTTTCATTTATTTCCCTTATTTGATTATTTATTTTGGGTCTGACCATTCTTCTCTTTCTTGCGAGGGCCCGAGGACCGAGGCGGCTGCTTTCGAGAAGCCGACGCAACTGTGGGATTCAGAGGCGGCTCTTTTCTTTGTGGAGCCGCAGGAGAGAGTGAGAGAGAGTTGAGTGGGAGAGGATTTTTCTTTTTATTTCATTATTATTGTAATAATACAGGGACTCTCAGAGACTGGACTTGGACTGTGATTGGACTTAGCGGGTCTGTTTCGCCGAGCACCGGTGTGCCCGGGGGACCCTTAGGATTTTCGCGGCTTTTTACGCGGTTTTGGTTTTCTTTTATTTTCTTACTGTCTTTTCCGGTGTTTACGCGGTTTTTGCTCGAGCCCCTAGACTTAGGAATTTATACTTGCTTGTGCCGTAATTAGTAGGATCCCCACACCTAATTGCTTGCCTGTTCCTATAGAACGCTAATTGGACCTACTAAAAATCAATTAATAAAAATAACCGACTCATCTCCTTCGTAGCCTACGTGCCGCAGCCCGTCCTGTAAAGCGCTTTCTCCTACCCCCGATTTGTCGGACAGAGGAGGGACGGGCCAAGACTGGACTCTTTGGCTTGGAGGTCGGTGACCGGTTAGACGGTTCTGCGTGTAGAAATTGCTCGTCTAGGACTCGGCTTTCCCGTTGCATTATTTAGATAGTTTACTTTTCAGTCTTCAAATTCTGCGCGGATCACTTGCATGTAGAGTGCTGGAGACAAGGTACGCATTTCTTACTCAGCATGCATCATTGATTTCATCGCGCATCGGCTTTTTCGTCTTCTCCCCCCTGTTTTGGACTAAATAACCAGGAGAACCGAAAAATTCGTTAGGCCGTTTGTTTTTATTTGAAAAATATTAAAAAGAAAAACCATAAAATTGGGACTGGTTAACACTATTGATCTTAAAAGACGCTCACCCTAAAAATTTTGTCTTGGGGAGAGCAACCCCCTCATTGTATGGTTTGGATGCGTGAGAGAGTGACCCGCACCCTAGGTAGAGCCCTCCGGTGCTAGTCCCGACTGATTACCGACTCTTCCGTGCAGGCCAGTCGGTTGGGGTAGCATCGGGTATCCTAACAGGTCACGTAAGCGCTCTGATATCTTGTGTGTTCACCTAATAAAAATTGACAAGATAATTTGACCGAACTTTCACAGTCTTTAGCTCGCGTTGCGTTGGTGAACCGGGGGTTTGCATTGTGATCATAGTTTCTCCAGATCTCATCCGCCCTACTCGCCAGATCAAGATGATGGGTAGACGCTCTCTTAGGCAGCCTCTGGCTGCACCGCTTTCGGGCACGTCTACCCAATCATCTAGGTTGGCCCGCGAGAGCCAAGACCAGCTCTCCGAGCCCGAGTACGACTCCGCCCTGTTCCCCCTCGACCCAACTTTCTTTCGGACCTGAGCGACATGAGCCCGAGGAGAGATTAGTAGATTTGACAGCACCTGAGTTGGGCTCGTTTGATTCTGCAGCAGACGACATGGCCGGCAGTTCTGAGGATCATTCCCGTCAGCCTGAGCATTTCGTATTGGACCAGGGAGCGATCAACTCCACCCTGATCGCCTCGTTAGAGACCGTTCAGCAGCAGCTGAGGGATCAGTGAGCATTTATGCTCGACATGAGGAGAGAGATGGAGCAGATGCGAGCAGAGAGAGCAGAGCGAGAGCAGAGGAGAGAGGGACCGAGGATCCCAGATGATGCGGATGCAGCAGCCGCAGCAGCCGCCGCGGGAGCGGCCGGAGGACCACCGAGACAGATGCGGGAGTTACACAACCCCGGATCGACGTTGACGCACCACTGGGTAGTACTTCCAGCAATCGTGGGGGACTTCAAGTTCCCCCCGAACACTTTGCAGCTACTCCCCCGCTTCCACGGACTCGCGACAGAGGAGCCCCATCTCCACCTACAGGAGTTCTTGATGATATGCAGCACTGTCCACGACCGTCAGGTGGACCAGGACACGATCAGGATGATCGCCTTCCCCTTCTCCCTAGCAGACAGAGCAGCCACCTGGCTGAAGCATTTGGGGTGGTTTGTTTACACCTGGGAGCAGCTCCGCACCGAGTACTTGAACAAGTACTATCCACTCGGGCGGACGAATGCAGCGAGGGCCCTGATCAGCAACTTCTCCATGCTCCCCAACGAGCAGTTTCACGAGGCATAGGAGAGGTTCCGAGAGCTCACTGACAGATGCCCGCACCACGACATTTCCAAGCCGAACCTAGTTCAGAGCTTCTTCAGCGGGTTGACACCAGAGCTCCAAGGTCTGGTGAACGCTTCTTGCGGCGGGTCCTACTTCGCCAAGGACCACGACCAGGTCTGGGCCATTTACGAGGAGATGGTCGAGAATTACATGGTGATGTCCCAGACGCGGTTGTACACACAGAGACCCCAGCAGCAGCCAGGACCCGTGCAGTACCAGCGGATAGCACGGGTCGATGCAGGTCCATCTAGTTCGTCCGCAGTCGCAGCAGCACAGGCAGAGTCGTCCGCTGCGGACATGGGTATCATCAGCGAGAAGTTGGACCGCATGGAGCTGATTGAGAAGAAGCAGTGCCAGAACATCACGCAGATGGAGCAGATGGCACAGACTCTGAGCGACATGAAGACCCAGCTCATGTGCCTCTAGGAGGCACAGACGGCTTCACAGCCCCGTCTTCAGTCGCGAGGCGACTCCGGCAGCAGCAGCAGCTCGTCCCAGCGCTCCAGCTCCCTACAGCAGCCTAGACAGGTTCATCTTGTACAGGCGGAGCCGTACCAGCAGCCGCAGCCCACCTACCAGTCCCCACCATCTCCAGACATGCAGATGGTGGTCTACCAGCCGGATCAGCCTCTGGCAGTACTCTCGCCACCCCCCTACGATGCAGAGTCGTTGATGGATGTCAACAGGATTTGGTATGACCGCCCCCGGCCTGGGATCTGACGAGACCATCCCGGATTCAGGTGGGGGAGTGGAGGTGCCCAGCCCCAGCAGCAGCCATCCGGACAGGGAGGGCAGTACGCCCAGCAGAGAGATCACCAGCCGTAGCAGCAGCCCCCAGCATACCAGTCACACCAGCCTTCGTCCTTCGGTCCTTGTCCCTATCAGCAGCAGGGACAGTCTTGGAGACGTGAGCAGCAGGCTCACCCAGCATACCAGCAGCATCCCTCCTCCTACCCCTCTCAGCAGCACCACCAGCAGTTCCAGCAGCCTCAGCACCAGAGAGGCTACCCGTCGGGCTCCCATGAGAGCCCCGCCTTGGATGACATCGCCTGCCTCCTCACGGATCAGCAAGCTACATTCAGACGGGAGATGGACGAGTTTCGCCAGGAGATGCGGGACCTTGTGAGAGGGAAGGCCGCGATTCCTGCACAGATCGAGCCGAATCCGAACAACCTCAAGAGGAAGTCTGAGCAGGTAGTACACACTGAGCTTGCCACTCCTAGTGACCCATTTGATGATATGTCTTTGGATCTATTTGATGCTGATTTTGTTACACTTAAGAGCGGTAGAGCACCAGCAGGCGGCGCCTCATCTGAGCGACGACGCGAGGATCCACCTAGGGTGCCAGATGAGGAGGAGGAGAGCGGTACTGATGCTGCACATGATGATGACGGTGGTACTGACGCCACCAAGGATGCTGATTCTACCGGCGGTACTGAGGCCGTTGCTTCACCAGTTGGAGGAGGTGGTACTGACACCACCAGCATAGCCGAGCCAGCCCGCGGTACTGAGGCCGCGAGACGTCCAGTTACAGAGCCAGCCAGAGGTGGTACTGAGGCCACCAGTGTTCATTTTGATAGAGATGTTGTCTTTCCTCGTGTTGATGTATCTCAGAACTCTATTGTGAATAAAGGAAAAGGTTTAGCTTCTTCTGGTCCCACTGTGGTGAGTGATGTATGTGTGGATCCGACCGTCGAGCCGTCTAGGCCTTTTCCTAGTCCTTCATCTGCGAAGGACCCTGTGATCCCCTTCCCTAGAGCCCTTCAGATGGGGAAGGGGAAGAAAAAAGAAAAAGACCCAAAAAAGAGAGAGCAGGAGGAGTTCAACCAGAGCATGATTGACAGATTTCACATCCAGTTGACCCTCCAGGAGGCTTTGCAGCACATCCCCCTTCTTCAGCGATCTTTGAGAGACAGGACCACAGTCAAGAGGAGGAGGAGGAACCACACTTCAGAGATTCATGTGCTGACGAAAGCCACGTGTTTCGCGATCCAGAACCGTCTGCCGGCCAAGAGGCCAGATTCAGGGGCACCGTATGTCAGATGCCAGATTAGTGAGCAGAGGTTCGACCGGACTCTATTAGATAGCGGGTCGTCGATCAACCTACTTCCGGCAACCCTTCTCGACCGCTTCGAGTTGGGCACTCTTCGACAGAGCAGGACAGTCCTTCAGCTTGCTGATCGATCTGTCAAGAGGCCGAAGGGGTTGTTACGAGACGTTATCGTCACGATTCAGGGCCTGAAATTCCCCGTTGACTTCGTAGTGTTGGACATGGAGATCCCTGATTCAGTGGCCGATACCCCCATCATCCTTGGTCGTCCGTTTTTGGCCACAGCCAAGGCGGTGACTGATCATGATAGCGGGAAGGTATACTTTCACGTCGAGGGCGAAAGTGTACAAATAGAGACGGTCGAGGACTACAGAGCTAGAGAGAGAGCACGCTCAGAGGCTAGCACGGATTCAGAGCAGCTGACAGACGCCGAGCCAGATATCCACCAGGACTGTGATTTTGTGATCACTGATGACGAGGCAGCATGGGCAGATCCTGCAGCACAGGCCATCCTCTCATTTTCAGACACAACTGATGCCGAGATGATAGCAGAAGAGAGTCTGGAGAGCACAGCCCTGGTTCAGGACACCACAGAGGCAGCAGAGCCGGTCCTTGATCGCGACACGACTATTAGTGATGGTGGTGCTGAGGCCACCTTGTGTTACGGTGGTACTGATGCCACCGTGTTTGATGCAGATCCCTCAGATTCAGAGTCTGATTGGGCAGATTGCGAGGATCAGATGCCAGACTTGAGTCCACTTGAGCCTACAGATGAGGAGGAGGTTGATACAGAGCAGACCAGAGACAACGCAGTTGAGCAGTCTTCTCCAGATCTAGTTTGCGAGAGTTCGCTTTCGTTCTCCCAGGCAGATTTGGCAGACTTAGCAGCATTGACACACTTTCTTCCGCAGCCAGATTTGCCAGCACCCAGCTGTCCAGAGCTGAAGCCGCTCCCTACTTCGCTGAAGTATCGGTTCCTTGCGGGCGAACCTGAGATGTACCCAGTCATCATCTCCGATGATCTGACTGGAGAGCAGGAATCCCGTTTGATGGGGGTTCTTGAAAAGAACCACAAGGCGATCGGATGGAGCGTAGCAGATCTCCATGGGATTAGTCCATCAGTATGCTCCCACCATATCTATCTCGAGGAGGGGGCGAAGCCGTCGCGTGAGTTCCAGCGGCGGCTGAACCCCAACCTGAGAGAGGTCATGATGAAGGAAATATCTAAATGGTGGAGTGCAGATTTTATTTATCCCATTTCCGACTCCAAGTGGGTCAGCCCCTTGCATGTGGTGCCCAAGAAGACGGGCATCACGACTGTGATCAGTGAGTCGGGAGAGGAGATTGCTACACGAGTACCCACCTCTTGGAGGGTCTGTGTTGACTACAGGAGACTCAACTAGGCCACCAAGAAGGATCATTTCCCCCTGCCTTTTATTGACCAGATCATTGAGAGACTGGCAGGGAAGAGCCATTATTGCTTCTTGGATGGGTACTCGGGCTACAACCAGGTGGCCATCGCTCCTGAGGACCAAGAGAAGACCACCTTTACCTGTCCCTTTGGTACATATGCCTTTCGACGCATGCCATTTGGGCTATGCAATGCCCCTGCGACTTTTCAGAGGTGCATGCTGTCGATCTTTTCGGACATGGTAGGGGAGTGTTTGGAGGTCTTCATGGACGATTTCTCGGTCTACGACGACAGATTCGACTCCTGTCTTGACTGCCTAGACCGAGTACTCCAGCGATGTATTGAGTATCATTTGGTTCTATCTTGGGAGAAGAGTCACTTCATGGTGACTCAAGGGACGGTGCTTGGCCATATCATCTCCAACAGGGGCATGGAGGTTGATCCGGCCAAGGTTGATGTCATTAGGAAACCCGCACCGCCGTCCAATCTGAGGCAGCTACGGTCATTCCTGGGGCACGTTGGATTTTACAGGAGATTTATTCAGGATTTCAGCAGGATTGCCCGGCCGTTGACTGACCTCTTGACGAAAGACACCGAGTTCCTTGTCGATGACAAGTGTCTTTCGTCCTTCGTGACTCTCCAGCAGTGTGTTATTGAGGCTCCTGTCCTCCAGCCGCCTGATTGGTCTCTCCCATTCGAGATCATGACGGACGCCTCCGATTTTGCCGTAGGGGCAGTGCTGGGACAGAGGAGGGATGGAGTTCCATTTGCTATCCACTACGCTAGCCGCACATTGGATTCTGCCCATCGGAATTACACGATCACAGAGAAGGAGATGCTAGCCGTAGTGTTTGCCCTAGATAAGTTTCGATCTTATATCATTGGATCTAGAGTGACTTTATACACAGATCACACCGCCATCAGGTACCTCATGGCAAAGAAGGATGCCAAGGCCATACTGACTAGATGGATCCTTCTACTCCAGGAGTTCGATATTGAGATCAAGGATAAGCCTGGAGTCAAGAATGTGGTGGCGGATCATCTCTCCCGTTTAGAGCAGCCTGAGGAGTCTGAGCAGATTGATCCTATTCGAGATACCTTCCCAGATGAGGCGATCCTTGCTATCGCCTCACTCCCATGGTACGCCGATATTGTGAACTTTTTCGTTGCTGGGAAAGTCCCACAAGATTGGCCCAGGCAGAGGCTTGAGACCTTCCTTGCGAAGGCCAAGTCCTACCATTGGGAGGATCCCATCCTTTACCACGAAGGAGGGGATAGCGTCTGGCGTCGGTGTATTCCTCAGGAGGAACACCATAGCGTCCTCACTTACTGCCACAAGCTTGAGGCAGGAGGACATCATTCTGGGAGGAGAACGGCACAGAAAGTGCTCCAATCCGGCTTGTGGTGGCCTACCCTCTTCAAGGACTCTGATGAGTTCGTAAAGAGGTGTACTGACTGTCAGAGGATGGGCACTTGTGGACAGCGTGATATGATGCCGATGTAGCCCATTCACTTATGTGAGGTTTTTGACGCATGGGGCATCGATTTCATGGGTCCATTCCCTAAAAGTCAGGGATTTGAGTACATTCTGTTGGCCGTGGATTATGTTAGTCGTTGGGTGGAGGCCATCCCCGCCCGAGCCGCTGATGCGAGGACAGTTTGCAGATTTTTGAGGAAGCACATCATCACGCGGTTCGGGGTTCCACGAGTTTTCATTTCTGATGGGGGATCTCACTTCATCAACGACCAGGTGAAGGCCCTTGCTAGCGAGTTCGATATAGACCATCGTGTTGCTACACCTTACCATCCACAAACGAATGGTCTAGCCGAGGTGTCGAATAGGGAGATTAAGACTATATTGCAGAAAGTCGTCCGCCCTGACCGAAAGGATTGGTCACAGCTTTTGGACTCAGTCTTGTGGGCATATAGGACGTCTTTCAAGACACCATTGGGTGCATCTCCCTTTCGCCTCGTATATGGCAAGCCGTGCCATTTACCTGTTGAGCTGAGGCATAAGTCACTTTGGGCTGTTACAGATATTCTGATGGATCCAGATGGTATGGGAGACCAGAGAAGGGCAGAGTTAGCAGCCTTGGAGGAGCTTAGAGATACAACATTCTCAAACAGCCTACATTATAAGGAGAAAGTGAAGGAGTGGCATGATTCTCATATCAGCCACAAGTATTTTGAGATTGGACAGAGAGTATGGCTGTTTGATGCGAGGCTACGTCTATTTCCAGGGAAGCTACAGAGCAAATGGAAGGGACCCTACTTGGTCAGAAAGGTACACGACAACGGTAGCATTGATATATCTGAGTTGTCTTTTGAGAGTACCTTTCGAGTGAACGGCCAGCGGCTCAAACCATTTCTAGATCATGAGCCGCGGGTCGCTGATCTTGCCCCTATTCATTTTGCGTGAGATGTGGTCTATGACTCACATCTAATGCATCTCACGCCTGAGTTTCACTAATCTTCCGCCTTGTATAGATCCAGATGTCCATATCACTACATTCTTTAGTCCCACATCCCTTTATTCATCTTATGATTATGCTATACTTAGGGTATACTTTACCCTAAGTATAGGGGGGATGTGAGACCTTTTTGGGTATTTTTTTTGTTTCTGTCTACCCCTGTTTTTGCTGCCTATACTTAGGGATATTTCACCCTAAGTATGGGGGGGGGGGGGTAGACCCTGTACATTCTCCACTCAGGTTTTTCCTTAGTATACATCCTGCTATACTTAGGATTATTTAATCCTAAGTATAGGGGGAAGACCTGAGACCCTCTTGACTTTTCTATTTTCTTCTTCTTCTTTGTATATAGCCTTTCTTTTCACTTCCCTATACCTAGCACGAGTTATGTCTTCTTCATCGCTCTTGACTCTGAGGACATCGTTCGAGCTAAGTATAGGGGGGTGTGTATATATTTCATATATACTTTAGCCATAACTCGTACTTTGTGTGAGTGTGTTAATAAATAAAATGGCTAAAAACCATAAAAATTAAAAATTTTTCATGTACATAACATTCTTTTATTTGCACATAAATAGCTAGTGTACAAATTATTTTCGTAAAAATGATTTCAAAAATCTTTTGTGTAAAGCTTGTGTAAATATTTTTGTATCAAAATTATGTATATAATACAAAATTTTTCCAAAATGTTTTGAAAATCAAAAGTTTGCAAAAATCTTGTGTAAATGTGTGTAAATACCTTTTTGCAAAACTTGCACTTCATGCATCATCCATTCATGATTTCAAAACATTTTTCAAAAATTTTGCATGATTGTAAACTTTGTGTAAATAAGCATCTTTTGTACATATGTATATAGTTTTTCTGGATGATAGTTGACATTTAAACTAGCCTGGAATCAAATTGAGAAATGGAGCTTGATTAAGATCTTAATCCACCTAACTTCTAAGAGGAACCTTATAGGGCTTAGGTTTAAGGCTTCTCAGGTCCATAGTGACTTAATTCTTTGAGTCCACTAGGCTATGATCACATGTCATCTCAATGAGCCTAAGTAGAGCACTTAACAACAACACATGACTCATATAGATTATGGCTTTACTTGGACACCAGCACTATGCACCGAGCTCTCCACGGATGAGGTGGTGAGGAGGCAGTCTTCCTTGACTTGGGGTAGCATATGAGGGTAGTATTTCTAGGCGGAACCTCTCTTCTTATTTTAGTGAAGGAAGTGCGTCTCAACTTGGTCTGGTTGCCATGAGGTCTAACGACGGGAGTTGTGGGTTGCAATAAAGCTTCAAAAGAGGGATAGTCTACTAGCTCAAGAGGGAAAAACTCCTTGTATATATGCTGCACATGTATATGTTGTACAGATACACTTGAAAAAAAAATGTGCAAAAAGAAAAGAACTCCAAAAAAGTGGTGGGTCTGATAGAAAATAATAATCCCACCGGAGTATGTATATAGAGTGCAATAAGCAAAGCTTGAGTTTCATGATCCACCTGTTGTAGCTTGCAGCAGGGAGACTTGGCTACACTGGTCAAGCTCCCAAGGTACTTGGCTACACTGGTCGTGACCCATTCTCTTCTTCCCCCTCTTCTTGAGCCGGTTGAACTTGAACTTAGAAGGGAATACCCCGCTCCTCGAGGAAAGAGTGGCCAGACTAAGGTCATAGAGTTACCTTGTTGGGGAGGTTTGTCAAGTTGCCATTTCTGAGGTGGAGAGCTTAGACCTCACATTCACAGGACAAGAAAAGATTCATGGTCTTCAGGGTTTGTGATTGATGACTTGTTCTGACCTGGAGCATTGAGGAGTCTTGGTTATAGATTAGTGGAACTTAGAGGCTGTTGAGTTTTAGACTTAAGTCCAAATAAGGTTCTGACACATTAATAATCCAAAGATCTGATCGAGCTCCATACCCCAATTTAATGAAGGCAAGTTTAATAATCAACCTTGATCCATGTACATCCTCTTTTTCTTTTTCTTCCTTTCTTTTTCACTTCTTTTTCAAATAAGTGTTTGCTAAGGGACTAGCAAAGTTAAGTATAGGGGGGTGATGAATACTCATTCATCACTCTTTATTCTTATATTTTAGCTACAAAAACCTTTGCAAATACATGTAGATATGTGTAAATATGAATAATTACCAAAAGCATGCATTGTGTAAAAAACCTATAATTAGCATGTTTTTGTGCAAAAATAAAAGAATAAAGATTAAAAAGAAAAAGAGGGAAATATTTAGATTAAATATTGAGCAACCCAACCCAAGGGAGGGCTCAGTATGGGCCTGACCGCATAAAAGCCAAAGTAGAGGGAGATAGGGGCTCATGTGTAAATATTTATGTAAATAAAATAAAAAAATATTTTCCTCATCAAAAATATGCTTGTAAATACTTTTATATATTTATAAAATATAAAAACAAAAGAAAAAGTTAAAAATCAAAAAGAATTAAAATACCCCTTTCATCATGTACATAAACCACTTCTATGTATTTATTTAACCTTGTAAATAAATAAAATTAATTTTCAAACTTTTTGTAAATATTCTATGTTTTATAATATAAATAAATAAAAACAAGTAAAATCAAAACAAAATAAAAATAGCAAAATTAAAAATACAAAAATATAGTGTACATATACCTATGTATTACATACTATGTATATACCTTATTTTTATTTCCAAAAATTAATTAAAAATCACTAAAAAATAGAAAAAAATAAAATAAAAATATTTCATGTTTTAAGTTTTTGTTGAATCGGGCCCTAGATACCCTTAATTTTCATTTCAAAATTCAGCCACGTGGCCCATTCCCATTGGGTCCTGGGAGTGTTGACCGCCCGGTCAACTCCCCCCCCAGGACCACCCCGTCTCGGATCTGGGCGAAGGACCCGACTTCTCCCCTTTCTACCCGCTTGATCCGACACCCATTTCACCAAACCCCGGGTCCGAATCCTTCATCTCACATCCGACATCCTCGCTGAAGCCGCACCCTCGGGATCCGCGCGCTCCTGAGCTTGCCCGGACCCATCTTTCTCGGACCCCTAGCCGTATATAGCTGCAGCTCCGCCACTCGATTGCTCCATCTTTGGCCATTCGCCTCCTTCACCTGTGAGCTCCAAAGAGACCGCGAGAGTGACAGCTTGCGCCTCGACCTGTCGCAGCGAGGAGAGGAGGAGGACCCATCGATCCGGCGAGCACAGCCGCCGCAGCTCCGCCACAAGCGTGAGCTCCGAGCCTCGGAGGGAGACGATCCTTGAGGCGACGACCAGGAGCTTCCCCAGCTCCTCCCCAGTCTCTCCGACCACCCAGGTAGCTCCGATAGCCTATCCTTTTCGCTGATTTCCATTTTCGCCCAATTCGCTTCGCCGCCGCATTTCGTCGATTCCGCCCGTTCCCGACCACTACTCGACCATCGGGCATTGCCATAGCCCTCGCCTTCCTCCCGTGCACCTTCTCCATGTTTCCATTCAACCCAACTCGCACAGGAGCTGGGAACCGAGCTCCTCCGTCCACCACCTTCGCCGGAGTTCGCCGTTCCGACACACAAGCCACCTTCACCTAGCCTAACCGGGTCGAGGCAGTTTGCCCTCGACCCGTGAGTCTTCTGGTTCACTTTGCAGGTCGAAATGAAGGCCATCTGAGGCCCTTTGTCATCCAGCCAGGAGGCCCAGCTCCGCCGACCTCGCCCGAGCTCCTCGGAGCTCGGCTCGATCATCGGAGCATTCCGGCAGACGCGAGAGCACACCACCTTTCTTCTCCAACCATCAGAGTGCTCCCAGGAGGTCAGCTGCGCTTGCACGAGGCCGGCGAGTTTCGCCGGGGAACTGTTCTTCCAGGACCCTCCGTCGCCGTTTGATCAGACCCCCTGCTCCAGATTCCATCGTGGCCGTTCGCTTGTGGAGCTGCAGATATCGTCCGATCAGAGGAGGTCTGATCTCAGCCGCTGGATCACGAGCCACCCCGCTTCCACGCCGTCAGATCCTACACGTGGCGCGCATCCAGCACCCCGCTTAATAAGGGTAATTTACCCTTAGGCCCTGCCTTGTCTTTTATTTCATTTTAGCCCTGTAAATGTTGAACTTAGTTGTTTATTTTTAGGGTAATTTGCATAGTGGACCCCGTACTTTATTCTATTTGCTCTTATACCCTTGTGCGTTGTATGCCACGTGCTTCGTCACGTGTTTATTTGGTTTATTTGCAATAGAGACCCTTGTAGTTCTGGTTGTTCTTGAATGAATGAAATCTTTTACTTATTTGCATTTATACCCCTGTGCGTGATTTATTTGAGCATGTGCGTTATATTTTGGGTGTTTTGCAGATAAGCCCCTGGACTTTTGGTACGTGTTACCAATAAGTCCTCGGGACTTATTTTTATTACATTTGGGTCCCTGAGTGCCCCAGGCATGCGCTTGGCGCGTGTTTTGCTGGGAAAATTGCACCAGACCCCCCAGGCTATTGGGTATTTGCACTTTGGTCCCTGTGCACGGTGCCCCTTTTCTATTTTTCAATAAAATAGCAAAACACCTCCAAACCCAACGAAAATTGGACACATGGCTCCTACCATGGTGTAAAATTTTTGTGGATTTTTGAGGACATTTTTGATTTCATTTGATATTTTTAAAAAATCAAAAACCTTTACTTTAGCTACTGCCTAACTTGAAAAATCACAAAAAAATATTAAAACTCATTTAAAAATTCTATTAAAACTACCCACTGTTTTTCTTGCTTAGTTTGATTTTGCTAGCCAATTTTGGCTATTTTTCGTTACTGAAAATCACTAAAAACTTAAAAACACTCAAAAACCTATAAAAAATTCTAGTAAATAAATTAAAAATCCAAAAACAATAAAATTGGTGCCTAAATTTTCCTCATTTTGTCTTCTTTGTAGGAAAATTACCTCCAGGCCATTTTATTTTGGAGCTCTTAGATATTTTATCTAGGGCTTTTTGGCTCGGCTGGACAGTACCATCTCTTTTAGCTACTGTTTGATTTTTAGAAAATTAAATAAACTTCAGAAAATTCTCAAAAATTCACCAAAAACACTAAAAAATATAAAATACATAAAAATATTTTTGTTTGAATTTTTGGTTGATTTTTAGTGCTTTAAATAAATTGTTGAAGTGTGCTTTTCTTTGTTTTTCTTATTTTCTTTATACATTAAAAATCCAAAAAAATATAAAATAAATTAAAAACCACTAAAAATATTTTCTTCCTTTATTTTATTTCTTTTTACTACTTCGTAGGCCGAGAGGCCAATCCGTGCTCCTTGAGTTCGACCATGGTCGCTATACCAGGTTAATCCAATAGCAGGACCGCTGTTTTGAGTTTTGATTGATTTTGTCTTCATTTAGTGGTTCATTTTTCTTGATTGACACATCTGAGTGACCGAGGTCGCAACGACCACTTTTGTACCTTTACCTTAGTCGCTCGGATTTTCGTGCCATCAAGCAGTACTTCCATAAACTTTTTATTGGAGAAGGAAATAGAGAGATCACTTTGGGTGATCTAGCTAGTAGTGAAAGTTACTTGAATCGCGCATGCTATAGACGAATACAAAGAAAAGAAGTAGAGGAGGCTTTGAAGGTTATGAGACCTGGGAAAGGTGTTGGACCAGATGACATCCCTGTAGAAGTATGGAAAGTTTTAGGTGAGCGTGGTTTGACTTGGCTTACTAATCTATTCAATGTTATTGGGCAAAGCAAGAAAATGCCTGAAGATTGGAGGAGGAGTATCATGGTGCCTCTTTATAAGAACAAAGGAGACATTCAAAATTGTTCAAATTACAGAGGTATCAAGCTGATCAGTCACACTATGAAAATTTGGGAACGTATAATCGAAAGAAGGTTGAGGTAAGTTTCCCAAGTAAAAGAAAACCAATTCGGATTCATGCCAGGTCGCTCAACTATTGAAGCCATCCATTTGCTGAGGAGAAAAATGGATATTTATAGAGCTAAAAGGAAGAATCTTCATATGATCTTTATTGATTTGGAGAAGGCTTATGATTCCGTCCCACGAGAGATACTGTGGAGAGTTTTGGAGAAGAGACAAGTACCTGTCCTATACATTAATCTCATAAAGGATATGTATGATAGGGCTTTATCTTGTGTAAGGACCCCGGCGGGGAAGACTGGCTATTTTGATATCAACATTGGTTTACATCAAGGTTCAACTTCGAGTCCATTTCTTTTTACTTTGATTATGGACGAGTTGACAAGTCACATTCAGGATGAGTTACCTTGGTGTATGTTATTTGTTGATGATATTGTGTTGATTGACGAGACTAGAGATAGAGTAAATGAGAAGCTTGAGGTTTGGAGACATGCATTGGAGACTAAAGGTTTTCGTATAAGTAGGGCTAAGACGGAATATATGGAATGCACCTTTGATGGAAGCAATGGTGAAGGAATCGAGGTGAAGATTGGTGACGATAACATTCAAAAGAGAGATTTTTTAGATATCTGGGATCTATTTTGCAACATGATGGGGAAATTGATGGAGATGTTACTAATAGAGTAAATGCAGGCTGGCTAAAGTGGAGAGGAGCCTCCGCTGTTCTCTGTGATAAGAAAATTCCTTTAAAAATTAAAGGAAAGTTTTACAAAGCAGCCGTGAGACCTGCTATGCTTTCTGGTTCTGAATGTTGGCATGTGAACCATAGACATGTGCAGAGAATGGTTGTAGCAGAAATGAAAATGCTAAGATGGATGTGTGGACATACACGTAAAGATCGAATTCGGAATGATGCAATCAGAAAGAAAGTTGGTGTAGCTCCGATCAAGGATAAGATGCGAGAAAACCGCTTAAGATGGTTTGGTCATTTGCAAAGAAGGTCAACTGATGCACCGGTTAGGAGATGCGAGTGTTGGGATGTTGAGCCGGCTAAGAGAGAGCAAGGACGGCCCAAGAAGTGTTGGAAAGAGACTATACGAAGGGATCTTAGTTTGTTGGATATAAGTCCGAGATTGACCCAAGATAGATCTGAATGGAGGTGAATAATCCATGTAGCCGACCCTACTTAATTGTGGTAAAAGGCTTTGTTGTTGTTGTTGTTGTTCTAATATTATCATGCAAAACAAATATTAGAGAGCAAGAAAATAATTGATTTTTTTGTATTATTTTTTATTTATTTAAAACTCGGAAAAATGAATGAGGATCCGATGAAAATGATAGATTCGAATTCCGATCTCTGACCACCATACGTGGCCGGAGTTGAGAAATCGTGGACGATGGAAATAGAATGCGAGGAGATTAAGAACGTGAGATGAAAAATCGAGTCAAAGCGGATCAAAATCGTGAGGAATTTTTTTAAAGATCTAGATAAATAAAAATGATGATGGAATTAAAATGCGACGAAATAAACTACGATTAATCTAAGATAAAAAATAACAAAAATGTAGATCTCACCTTAGGAGCGGAAATGGACCGTAATCTCCTCGACGAAGGCCGACTCGCTGTCACCGAATGGCTCGGAGGCTAGGTACTTTTCTCGACAAAATTTTCTCTCGAAGATCAAGCTCCTCTCTCTAAAGATTGATCAAGTTGGAATGAGGGAGAAGGGGCCATATAAATAGAAAAGATAATGGAGATGAAATTTGAATTTTTGACTTTTTGGATAAAGAGATAAGAGAGATGAAAATTGAAATGAGATAAAGATAAAAGGAGCTAAAACTCTTTACAAAAGTAACTATTTTTTTGAATTTTCATCACTTTATTTATTTGAATTAATAAATGTTAATTTTTTATTTTTTATGGCAGTTAATTAAAAATAGCAATTGTATACATATACTATATACATATATGACATTATATACAAGGGTAAATGAGGAAATTAGTCTTTCTTTCTTTTTTGTTTTTAAAATTTTATTTATTTTTATTTTTATTTTAAATAATTAGTAAGAATAATTTACAAATATATACAAATACAATATTTACAAAATATATGGGAAAATTGCACAAACCACCCCGGAAATCCAACTTTTTACTCGTAACTCCAAAATTATGAAATCACAACCATTTTAAAGATAATTTAATTTATAATCCAATGGAAGTGAGATTGGTTCAATTTGAGTTCACATGGAGTCGGAATTGGTCTTTCAATTAGTGCTTAGTGGCTTTTTCCAAGTGTGGTTATCTTTATTCTGTACATGATTTAATTATGAAATTATTTTTATTAGTTAGGACACATTTTTATTTACAACTTTGGTTTTGAAAGTTATTTGATTTGAGGTCAATTAAGGTACAACAAAATTAGTGTTAATTTTATACAGATATGCACAAAATAAGTGAGAAGTATTTGCAACAACACACACACATTTTTTTGATTTTCTGCTTATGGACCCTTATCTCCCCCTACTTTATTCCTGGTCGATCAGGTCAAGTCTTGACCTTCTCTTAGGGTTTGGGTCAACATGTATATAGTCTTCCTTTTTTATTTTCTTTTCTTTATTTTTCCTTTATTTATTTTAGGTTAAAATTAGTAAGAAGTGTACAATATTTACACAGATGCAAGTTAGTAAGAATATGGAGTTACTGTTATATGCATGTGTTTTATAAGGAATTTTAAGCTAAAATAAATGAATAAAGATGACGAATCGCAGATTCATCACATACCTCTCCGCCTTTTTTATTTTGTCGTTTAGCCTTGTAAATATTAAATGAAGTGTATTATATAATGATCTTTTTTTATTAAAGGGTCAACTCTTTCTTGTAATTGCAGAACAGTCCTTCTGCCTCATGTGTAGGGGTACATGAGTTGTTGTAATATTTGCATGCATACTCGAGACTCTTGGGACATGTTATTAAATAGAATAAATGTTTTATAAATTGTAAACAAGTCCCTAAATGGTAGCTTTTAACTTTGTATATTTATTTTTATTAAATAGTTTCTTTACGTTAAATATTATGGGACAACTGTTGTAAATGCATGACATGATGCCTAATCATGCCTGATTTTTTAGGTATTTCACATATTTTCCAACTTATAAAAAATACAAAAAATACATATTTTTGTACTGTATGCTTATTAAAATCCAAAAAAATTCCAAACACTTCAAAAATTCCAAAACAATAAATTAGGCATATTATTATATATTCTACCATAAAGCAAAAAACTCTAAAAAATAAAACTGAAACCTAAAAAAATACAAAATCCCAAAAACATAATAAAAATCAGTAAAAATTCTATAAAATCCAAAAATATTGTTTTTCTATTTTATATTTTTTATTATGTATAGTATTTAGTATAAATAGTTTTGGGAATTTTGTGAACTATTTTCTATTTTTAAAACCCAAAATAATAGTGGATATTTATTTTCTTTCTTATTTTATATATTTTCAACTTTAAAATCTCATAAAATTAGTAGAACTTCTTTAAAAAATAAAAAATGAGTAAAAATATAAAAGAGATAAAAACATTTTATTTATTATATTTTAACTATATTTTGACCTATATAAAAATATAAAACTCTATATTACCTATATAATATTGTTTATATATACATTATAATATCTATATAATTATATATAATTTTAAAACCAAAAATAAATAAAAATTTTGCAAAATTAAAAACAAAATTTAAAATTTAAAATCCATAAAAATTAAATATCACTAAAATCCATGTTAAAAAGATAGGGAAAACTATAAAAAATACAAAAATAATTAATAATAATTATTAGTAACTATAACTTTCCTTCGTTGTTCTTAGTGGTTTGACTCCTACACTTGCGTACTATACACATATTTCTTTTGGTATAATAAATTTCTTTTCACTTTGATTTCATTGCTTTATATTATTCATGGGTTTATTGTTGATTATCGCAATAGGTGAATTATAACATGTTTCATTGATTTCTGAGTTATTGAATTATCATTTGTAGTGTCAACATCATCTTGTAGGTCAGCACATATCAACTCTTTATCCGAATCGAATAGAATCGATGATTGTGACTACTTCTTACATTTATTCGCTCATGAGTAGGTGTAAAGTCTTCATCTATAACATCTTCGAGATGAGTGTCTTCATTAGAAATATAACATCGAGAATTTATCTTCACAACACTGAAGGATTCAACGCTCTTTCTCTTCTTTGACACATGTGGGAAACAACAAACTTGGTCCACTTGAGAAGTTGGAATAAAGGGTTCAAATTTACGTATCAATTTTCTTGGTATCACATCGACAATGTTATTCAGATTATCGTTCACGATGCCTTCATTGGGTTCGTACCAATCACACAGAAAAAGAACTACTATATTTAAGCTTGGAATATTGTATTCTACTTTCAGTATCTCCTTTAATATTCCATAATAATCCAAATGATCTTCCTCATAACGAGATCCATGAACTATCACTCCATGATTCTGAGTTGTTAAATGTCTACCAGATGAAAAGGTATCAAATCGATAACCCTTACTCTAACAGTTGTAAGATAAGACCTTATAAATTGGACCTTCTGTAAAATATTTTAATATCTGTGTATTATAATCACTACCATCCAATTATTTTTTTCGGTTCTTGAACCATTCCGAAAATCGATTCATATATATGCTCATAACTTCATCATCTGAATACGTAGGATTTTCTTAGAAAATTTTCCTTCTAAATTTGCTAAAATGAATACAAGAACCATTAAAGATAAGGGGAAAGGAATTTACATATGTTTAGAAAAGTAATACAGAGATGTAGTGAACATATGAAGTTATTTCCTCGCAATTTGTCTAGTACATATAGCTCTGCAGCATCTTTCTCTTATTTCGATAATAAACGTTCTGTAGCCTTTCCTATGAGTTGAGTTGATTGACAAAAGAAACTAATATGGGGTTCTTCCTCAAAGTAAATTGTCTCATTCCTCCTTAATTTGTTGTAGATAATCTCAACATCTTCGGGAAGATACCTAGTACAAAAATGTTATGACTTCCTTGTACATATACTGCGAACTTATTGATCCTTCTACTTTATTTTTATTTTGGACCTTTCTTTTCAAAAAGAATATGAACCTACGTAAAACGTGTATATGTTTTTAATTATATATCAAAAGAATAAAAAAAGAAATTATTAATTAAAAATACCTTTCAAATGGATACATCCTACATGCCCTCCAACTTTTGCTTCGTATGGAAGATAAGTCATCAGATGCTCTACTAAATCAAAAAAAGCCGACTGAAATATATTCTCCAAATTACACATAATCACATAATACTTTTCTCAAGATATTCCATCTCCATCTAGTGTACATGTGACGAGCATAGAATCTGGAAAATTTTGTTGACATCTGATAGAACATCTGCAATATTTTTCGGAAACAATCTTCTGAATACTAGCGGTTATAATCTTTCCATAAAAATATGACAGTCATGGCTCTTCATTCTTTTAACTGAGAACTTCTTTAAATCGACCAAAATTGAGAAACTTGATGCATATCCATATGAAAACTTCAATTTACTTATCCATTCGTAAACATACCACTTGATTTCTGTCTAATGTATACTTCGCTTAAGAATTTCATGGGGATAGATTGTATGATGTTGTCATTACTGGCAAGAAAGAGTAATCTTTACTTCTTCCATGAGGATTAAACCCGTCTGTACATAAACCTATAATGCAATTCCTATTTTCTTCCGAAAACAAAGGAAATGTTGACATCAATACTTTATAACAATAAAACTATAATGGATACTCCATGTACTCTTCAACATTATGTTTTGCATGCCATATCATATTTTTTTCGTCGTTTCCTTACAATAATATGATCGTTTCAATCTCGGAGTCAACGAGAAATAATGTAAAATCTTCCTTGAGATTTTTCCCACTCTTACTTGATTCATGAAATCTTGGCTCATCACATTCAGGACAACGTGTCAAATGCTTACGTTCATCGTAATATAAATATATAGTGATTTATATAAGAGTCTATCTTAACTTTAGCTAAACTCATCTTCAGCATCATTTTCTTGGTTTTGTAATAATTTCCAGATAATTCAACATCTATGGGTAACATTTTCTTGATAAATTTAAGCATTGCATCAAAGTTACGATCATTCATATTATACTCCATATTCATTGATAGAAGTTCTGAAACTGTGAAGAGTTTTGAATGTGTCTTACAACCCAAGCACAACGGCTCTTCTGTCTTTTTTAACAGCTCATAGAAGTCTGCAGACTCACCATATAGTTCCTCATCATATGGACAAGCACTGTTAAAATCAAGACCTGCAACATCCATAACCATATTTACGATTGTGTTAATATTGCCCGCTTCATTTGACTCATTCATCGTGTCTTCGAGACCTCACCGTGCCTCCACCAAATTCGATATCCTTCCACGAAACCATTTTTATAAAGACGCAACTGAGTTTGATACTTAGATCTCTTCTTCATTAAATTATACTTTTGACACGGACACAAGATAGTACCATCTAAATCCACAACATGAAGCAAATTCCATAAATTCTTGAACGCCTCCTTGAAAAGTATCTATAACACAGCCATCTAGTACATGTTTGTACATCCACTCATTATTAGACATCGTTATCACCTTAATGTATTAGTTCATACAGTCAAATGAGAGGAGAAGATTTCAAATGAGAGGAGAAGATTTAACTTCATCATAAGCTTGAAGGACATACCTAGAAAACCTAAACCCTAACCTATCATTGGCCTAAATCTATCATATGTATTCTAGGAGATGAGAAGAAAAGTTTGTTAAATATGTTATCACTTGAGCCTATCCATAAGGATTCAAACTTACTATAAGATGATTGATGTCACATGCTTGTTTATTTCTGAGGAAACTTCAGCAGCATAACCCTGCACCTTTCCGATATACCTCAAAAAATAATCACAATGAATTTTCAAAACAATCACCATAGTGACTATTTCGATAGTAAATTATGATTGGTTTGGTTTAACGAAGAGGAAGGGGTTATGCAGTCGAATTTCCATCAGAAACAAACAAGAACATGTGACAACGATCGCCTTATAGTATCTGAATCCTTATGGACCGCCTTAGTCTGGGATCTTCGAACTAAGGAAAGCCATAAATGTAATATTTTAAGATCACTTTACATCATAAATTTATACGTGCGACAATTGAGACTATAAAATGATCTTAAAATATTTATTCATTTATGTTAATCGGGCAATTATGTATATTTAATTGGTTAACGATGGGGATATGGATAACTATGATCTTAAAATAATATCTAATACAATGTTTAAATGAAAATTATTGGATTTGTACCAGCAAAAAAGATTTTTCCACTTGAAAGCATCAAATGTACGACCATTGGACTGGGATATCTCATCCCAAAGTGAGTCCAATAGTATTATACAAAATATAAAAAAATAACATAGTTAGAGGTGGTGAAATCGTCCAATGTGTTGCACACGCCTCCCACTGTGTAGGGTCACACACCACCTGGTGTGGAGGGATGCATTGTGTGTGAATGATTTTGTGTGATTTAATTATAAGTTGTTAGTGTTTTAGCCTTATTATCTACCTAACTATAAGTTAATGTGATATAGTTGGTCAAATTAACTAGAAGTTAATGTGATAATAAAATTATGACAAAAGAATTATTGGTGTTTTGTCAAACGGCACACTTTGGGTTGCAATTATGTTGATCACATTTACACCTACAATTAAATTCATATCTACACACATATGTTTCTAGTGTCCTTGATTGGGGTCTTTGTTTTCATCGTTTTTGTACACATATTTTTCACGTCCCCTTCTTTATCTCTTCTGTTCATAATATGATTGTCTACTGGGTCCATGTTGGCATGCAAGGACTAGGGTACCACATGTCCGATCTTGGAGGGTATGATATCCGACACATCAGACCCAACTAGTACTGTATCGATCGCCCTAGGGCTCTCGATAGCTGCTCCTTGCAAAAATAAACCATTGGTGTTTATTTATAGACCAAAAAATTAAATTTGAGTTTTTAAATATGACTTTATATTTATGAAAATAGAATTATTAAACCTTTGATGTTTACTTATAGACCAAAAATATTAAATCATTGGTGTTTATTGATTAGAATATAATATTTTAACTTATAGATTAAAATGGTCCTTCATCATTTTAAAATTTGAAATTATGTACTATTATTATATATATATATATATTTGTAAAATATTGTTATAAATTATTTTAAAATTTTAATATATCTTTATAAAAAATAATAAATTGTATTTCCATCGTAATTAGTAATCTCTATGGTAGTTTTATTTTAAGTTATAATTAAGAGTATCCATAGCCAATTTCAAAAGTAGTGATGTTGTATAAATTCATAATGGAAGTAAATTCTTTTCTAATGAATATTAAATAAATTTTCTTCTTTTTATAATTACATGTGGAAGTTATTATATTTAAATTTAATAATACACTGCCCCATCTAACTACCCTCCTCAATGTATGTATAAACCCCTCTCCCCATACACCTACACTTATATTTAAATTCTCATCTATACATATATGTCATCACAACTTCACATTAACTCCATATCACCAAAGGTATATCCCAAGATTCACATACCCTAAACAACATTACATAAGTTAACCATAATCAACTTCATCATACACCTTGCATGAACATCACTATCACCTATGCATCCTCTAATTTTAGTACGTAAACATATCATCTATGCATTCCATCCTCATATTCACATCTATGCATCTGATCAACAAACATCATTATCATTAAACATGACTATACCTTCACATACCCTCGTCAATAACATGACTATAACATACCCTCCTCATATTCACATATGTGCATCCGATCAACAAATATAAATAAATCAATAAAAATTGTAAAAAAACTTGATCATTCATTTCCCTCTAATTTCAATTTCAAATCATTATCATTTATACAACTAATATTTCTTGAATAAAATTGTTATATATGTGGACAAGAAGTACTGAGTTGGTTTTAGCATTTTATCGAACACATTATCTACAATACAAATTAGTTTAAACCTTGCTAATCCAGAATCAAATCTTCAATATATACACATTACAGTAATGACTACATAATCTAAATACAACATAAAATCCTAAAATCAACAATCCATCGATTCAAAATTAATCTATATCTAAAAAATATAAAGCTTAGATTTCTCCATATATAGACAGTATAATTTTAAAAAATCGAAAGGAGTAGTTGTTGTACCTAAAGGAATGGAATAGGGAGCAAGAGGGTAGCAGAGAACGATTGTCGACGGTGGTAGAGCACCTTCAAAAATCGTTGGAGGCACGGTTTGGGGGAAGAGGCGGTAGAAATAGGAGCTCTGGAGTCAGGGCTCGCTTCTGTTAAGAGATAGTAGCGAGCAACTTATGTGCTCGCCAAGTTTCCCCCAAATACTCACCCATTTTTTGTCACACGTTGGCCCGACCTGCGCCTCCAAATTCAAAGAGGCGAGCATACTGTGTGAGCACTTATGTCCTAAAAGTGCTCGCTCTGGACTGGACAAGCACATGTGCTCACCCAGTGCAAGCCATTATATGTACACCATTTACGTTTTTTTATAGCGACATAAAATAAGAACTATACATAATAACCCAAGAAAATTAAGGGAAAATAAAAAAGGAAATATATTTTCAAATATTTTTAATATTTTTAAGAGTAAATGAATGCTAAGAATAGAATACAATAAGTAAATAAAAATAGGTAATTTTGCACAAGGAAAAGTAAGACAGTTTGAGGACTTAGAGAAATGTGAATAGAGGCTAAAAAATAAGTCCTAAAATTCAACCAGTATTTTTTCTTTCGAGATAAAAATGAGATGAACAAAATGGAATCTTGATTGGGCTTTTAAAGTTGTATCAACTTTTAGAGATTTTTGGAAATATTGCAACGTTTTTTCTATTTTTAGATAAAATATGCAATAATGTACAAACAAAAAATATCTAATATAGTAAAAAGTAAATGCAACTTATCCTATTTTTTGAAATTTTTGGAAATCCTTATTAAAAATAGAACAACATAAGGGGCGATATTCGATTTTTTATGGCAACAAATTATGAACAAAATTCTACAAACTCGTGCATTATACATCGTCACATGGGCTATCTAAACATATTTTTAGATTTACTTGGTTGGATTGGAGTAACCTCCTGTGAATAGTAGTTATTTGGATAATAGAAGGTTTGGAACGAGGAATGTAATGTGATGTCACATTGTTTGTGATCGAATTCCAACCCAATAATGCATGCAGTAAATCAAGTTATCACGAGATAACTTGGTAACCAAACGAACCCCACGATGTCTCTACAAAAGTCCCACTCATGTGGGATATGCACGTGCGTCGTGAGCCTGCTCATGTCTTGTACATTCGCTGAGACGCCGCCATGTGGTTGTCTCCTGTTGTTGCGAAAGCGAGGATCAAAGGTCGTCGTTGCATGGAATTAGATAACTGAGATGTGGAAAAAAACCACATCCAAAGGTAACAGCTGATCAAGACCTTCTCCTTTGAATTCCTGGTTGTTTTGTGTGTGAGAGATGAAGTAGAAGGAGCAGTAGCTCCAAGCTACGACAGAGAGTCTACTCTCAAATCTCCGACGATGCTTTAAAGAGGAACCTTCTCAGTCGGGTTGGACCTGCGAAAGATAGTCGAGGCTTGAGCTTTGGTTATCTCGGCAAGAAAGAGGTTATTTTGGGGGAAACACTCACATTTTTGTGGGAATGAGGGAATATGACGGGTAAGAGCCACTCTGGTGCGTTTGGTTGGTGGGTTAAGGCGGGTTAAACTGGTAGAGGGTAACCCGTTTTTAGATTTTGGTGTTTGGATAGAAGGTTAAATTGGGGGTGTGTTAGAAGTGGGTTTGAGGTGATATGATTGTATTGAAGTTTGAAAAAGTGAGTATTTATTGTGATGTAATTGCATTTAAGTTTGAAAAAATGAGTAGAAGTGGAGTAGTTTATAATTTTTATATGATATGATGGTATAATATAATATTTTTGATAGGATTGATGATGTAAAATTAATTTATTTAATTTTTTAAAAAAAGAATAAAGTGAGGCCCACGGGGAGAGAGGGGATCGTCAGTTAAGGAGGGTAAACTACCAAACCCGCCGGTAACCCATATCCCGAACACTACCTTATAGTAAGGTGAAGGATAGGAGCAAAAGATTGTGGAATGTGTGAGTAGGGAAGAGAAGCAAGGTAAAGGGGACGTGAAGTCGTACATCGAGGATTGAATGGGTTGTCACAGTGGAGAGATAATGGGGGATTAGGCAAACATAAAGGACTCACACGGAGCAAAAGAGAAGTAGTAAAACACAGAAAAAACGAACAAGATGGAGAGGAAGGTGAGTACCAACAATGGGATAACAACTCCTGGAACGTGAGATTTAAGGCTCGATCGTGGCTACAGTGGGTGTTGTCAGCTGCGGAGAGAGAGAGAGAGGGAGTCATGGTGGCCTCAATGGAGACCCTACCACTGACACAAGTAGGCTAGACTGGAGAAACGGCCCTCTTGTAAGGCAGATGGGTGAAATTCGGTCTTTTTGATGGTATATATATAACGGGAAGTTGTTTGATTTGGGGCATTGGTCCGAGGCAATCAGGAGAAGGTACAGTAGTGGCTCGTTCGGTTGGCGAATAGGCCCGTGAATAAGGGGTCTATTCTTCATTTCTGTCCTCGTTCCTTTCGTACGACAATTCTCGTCCTCCTTTGCCATCGATCCTATTCTTATGTATCCTTATTCTCGATCTTGCGCTAATAGACATCGCATCTCCCGCCCTCCCGACAATCCTATGTGCGCTATATCTCTTCTATCAGGTCCCTCCCTTCTCCTCCTCTGCTGCTTGCTTTGCTCCTCCATCATCCTACGCATGTCTCAAGCTTCATCCGTGAAGCGTGATTGCCCTACACATTTCTCAACCTTGACCTTTGAGTGGTGAATCTTTGGTAGATCGCTTTACCTCTGCCATCAATCGGACGGTTGGACCTCGCAGGAGAGGCTTCTAAGCCTTTGCCTGGGCTCTCCAACCTTAAAGGTGCGGTGTCCTCGGTATGCTCTTGAATTGTTTTTTCGAACATGTCCTTCGACATGGATCTAAGGTTTCTAATAACTCATTACCACCTTATAAAATGGGCTGGAGATCGACCTCCGATCGCTCACCGTGGGCCTTTGTTGTGCATTTTATCCTTTGCTTGTACATGCACATTTCTTCTTTCCTTTGCTGGATTTTGAGGTAACAACTCAAACATTGCTCCATTTTGCTTCTACAATCGGGTTTACTATATGCTTATGCGTATTCTTTTGCCGCTACATGTTGGGCTATTACATTGGTCATACATTCTACTGTTTGATTTCATCTGAGATTTATATTCGATTCCTCATATCATGTATGTATGCTACTTATTGGACTATCAGTGATTAGACATAGTTTATTGTATGGACTTAAAATCTCCTTGATTTATTCCTATCGGGATGGGTGAAGAATGATTGGGGATGGAAATATTTTTCATTGGAGAGCTGCAAGATTGTTGCTTTATGATGGGTAGATGTAGTTTTTTGGATTATCATCTTGGTTGCTTGTTTGATGGGAGAATGATAAGGGTGATGTCATTATTTTATGGTTTACATGTAATGACTAAGAAGACTTTACCTGCTAAGTGTGTCATAATATAATAAATAATGAACATTGAACTTTTTCTTCGTGGGTTTTGGATATTTAATTTTACGGTGGAAATTCGTAGCGGTTTGTAAATGATGAGTATATGTTACCAATAAATATATTTTTTCTCATCAAAACAAATAACAATCAATAACTTTAACTAACTTTCAAACCCTATTCCTTAACCCGCAATAGCCAGCCGAATAGAGAATAGGACTTATTTCATCTTATTCTCATTCTTCTACTCCAACCGAACCGAAAATAGACCATTATTCTCATTCCATATCCCTTCTCCATTGGTGGATGAAATGTTTGAAAATCTTCGATTCTCTCCTTTGGGATGGTGGCGGCTCTGCGATATAAAAGTTACATAAATGAAAAAATCCTCATGAGTAACGTAGAGATTAAACAGTGAACCTTCGGTCCAATGATACAAATAGATTATAATATATACGAGGACATGTGTCGGCAAAAAAACTCATCCAATTAGAAATGAAAACGGATCGGATATGAATAGATATTTTCATCTCAATTTTTACTAGTGATAACCCCGTGCAGTGCACGGGAAAATATTTGTAGGTAATGAATGTGAAAAATCTTACCAAGTGGAAGTAGAAATTATGACGTGATGAAGTATAATGGGACGTCATTATATATATAAATACGAAAGCACCGAAGACAATCAAGTATGCAAAATAACAATTATACGATCGTATGGAAATATTAAATGACAACAAAGATGCATCGTGATTCCAACATGCTTTGTTATTTTTTTCTCCAAATTGAAGTTGCGTGAGCTTCGTCCTGCCGCGAATCCACCATCTACATTGTTCTTCCCATATGGATTTTTTTTGTATTCCCTTAATTGGGATGCCAATCGTGTATGTTCCTAGTTCTCATCTATGAACGAAGGGTTTCTTTCATGAAAAACAATCATCTTGAGAAAGTGCTATGGGATTTCGTGTTTTCCACGATTTATGGTCCTTATAGTTGGTCTTTCTTGAGATACGGAGCTATGGAGAATACCTCTCTTTTAACGTTTAAAAAAAACTCTTTTAAGATGTGATTACTTTGCTTTTCTTGGAATGAACAATAGGTAATATTAGAAACGCTCTCGAGATAAAAATAAATGACAATAATGAAGAAACAATGCTGAGATCAAGTCCGAAACCTTCAAATAACTTCTCGATGATGCCATTGACAAACTCCCAATGCTTGATATAAATCTGCTGGATTCAATTACCGGCTAAGAAAGATCTCCACTCGTTGGATAACTCTCAGTACTCTCTAAATCATCCTTCTTATCATATCCTAAATGTTGGCCGTAGTGAGTTATACATAAACAAATTTGTTCCAGGTTAACTTTCAAGTTCAATGAAATAAGACCTTCGTTAAGATAGCGGGCAAAACTTTGAAAAAGGTAAAACTCCAATTCAACAACTGGTTGTTGAAGATTATATTCACTTTATTGGAATAGATTGATTTTCAAAATCAAAATTTAATGTGAATGAGTTTAGATAAGTAACAATGCTCAACAATGATTAAAAGGAAAAAAATCGATGAATAATTAGTTTTATATGATTCATTGCGACAAATACGATATTCGTTGTGATTTGAAGATCATCAAGCAATGAATTGTTTTTGTTGTTATATATTTCACTATGGAAGATATGACAACGAATTATTTGTTGTCATATGTCATTTTTGATGTAGTAAATTACGAGGAACAGATGTATGTAAGATTTATCTTTCGTTAGTGATAATTTTATTTGTAGTTTTTAACATCGACAAAAACTCTTAATCTAACATTATTAACATTTTAAAATTTTAATCATATTTTCCTCAAAAATAATCGCGGGTGATTTTGGAGTGATGACTTAAAAAGGATTAATTTTATGGATATATACAGAGATCTTAGAGACACATTAATTTATTTATGAATGCATGTGTGCTAAAATTTAGGAGTTATCATTTTCAAAACTTCAAATATTAAAAAAATAGGATGCCGCATATAACATGAGATTATATTAGCCAATTGGCATCTTAGGTTGAAAGCCTTGAAGAAGGTTTTTAAATTTATATTTGTAGAAGATAACATGAGATCTGCAATTCAACAACAATCGAGGGTGGGCCTCAACAATAAGGTTGATATTAGCTTATAAATTTTTAATTTATTATATTATTTCTCCATAAATATTCTATACTCAATAATGTTATTTTATTTTGCATAATCTTACATATACTCTAATAAATATTATTTTATTACCAAGTCAATTAAAACTTACTTTCCTTCTATATTTTGCATGGTTCTCTCTACAAATATTAAATATTACATGAATAACTTAAGAAAGTATTAATATCATGTTATCTCTAGTAGCAATACATAATGTTCGACACAGTATATAGCCCAACGTTATAATTTATAAGGATTTAATGGGGCTTCCCCATCCCCTATTTTGGTGTTTTTTTTATTTTTTTTGAAAAGTATCACCATGTATATTCATCCTATATCCCTCTTATATGCCATTCGAATTTCGTCAGAAACAGAGACTCCTACGGCCTCCATCGAGATAGTGTCGATTTAACAAATCATGTTACCGTTAAAAAATGACCGTCTGGATGGAGGCTGTAGGAGTCTATGTTTCTGACGAAATTCGAATGACGTGTAGGAGGGATATAGGGATGAATATACATGGCAATATTTTTCAAAAAACGTCAAAAACGGTGTGGGAGCAGCCATGTGGGCAACCCCATTAACCTCAATTTATAACCATCATATTAAATATAATAAAAGAATGCATAATTAAGTAGTTATAAATAAATCCATATATGAATGAATGTATATACGTATGTACAGGGTGTGTATGTTTATGTTTCTATATGTATTATTTTTATGTAAAATATTCAAAATATGATAGATAGGTAAAATGATGTCCATGTCCTCTACACATTTTAGAATCAATATAGATATAAATATCAATACTAGTATACAATAATTATATAAATGAATTCGGGTGTATATCCATATCCATTTGAATCCTGGGTTGTTCATAATATTTTGTATTTTGTATTTTTTCTATGTAGAAATGTTCTAGTTTTTTTCATAATGGATAAATGGAAATCTTACCATGATAAATTTTATAAAATTTCCAAAGGTTTCTCTATGCAAAAATGTTACAGTGCTTTGATTTCATAATGTATAAATGGAAATCTTACCATGGTAAAGTATATAAAATTCCCAAAGATCCAAGTAACTTATGTATCACGATGCTGGGAAAGGGGCACAGGAAGGCGGGGATCAACTGCTATCGTGACAGCAGATGCAGAGGTACCAAGGGAAAAATTGGAATTCACGTCACAAAAATTATTGGTGGTCAGTGGAGTCCCCCTGCTTAATAGATGTTATAGATTTCATTTATATCAAATACAAATACCATTGTCAATCTGATATAGATTTGGGAACAATATTTTAACATAATCGGATGCGGTCGATAATAGGAATCTGGATCGAATAAAGAACGAGTAGAAATATTGACCGACTTATTAGCAAATGTGAATAATGATCGAAGAAAGAAAAAAATAATAATGTGAATTGAATTATAGGATTTTTTAAATAATTATTAAAAAATCGACATGAATTAAATAGACATGAAGTAAAAAAATTTAAAAAAATGTGTCTTGATCGGCACCTGAGGTGCTGATTTGGGGCGCTCAGCCCAATTCGTCACCTCAAGTGCCGAATTGGGAGTCACCCGTTGGGGCCCCGCTGAGGTGCCGATTTGGAGAGGGGCGCCAACGTCTCTCTCCCAAATCGGCACCTCAGGCGATTTGGGAGGTGGCCGTTGGAAAATTATCAATGGTCCCCTCCTCCCACATTCCCTCATTTCCTCACACTTTCATCCCCTCTTCTTCATCATCTTCTTCCCTTACTCCTCTCTCGGATCTCTCAATTCGTATTCTGAAGCGTGATTTCATCTCTCAATCTGCTAATCTTATTCAAGTAAGAATACGATTTTTTGTAGACATATTTTTGTGTTTTTTGCGGGTTTTTATCAGTGAAGACGATATAAATTTTCAGATATCAGGTTATATTTTTTGAGGATAACATTTCTATTTGAAGACACACGTCTTTCAAGTAACTTTACTTGTATTAAATTTTTCATGATTTTAATCAATAATTAGATGTGCAAAATTGATACTTAATTTAAATTAATTCTTATTTATATTTAAATGGAAATCATTTGTGTTATAAACTTTGTATGAAGTACCCTACAGAAGTTGAAAAAAAGAACTGTAAATGTAATATGAATTTTTTTAATGTCAATTACATTAAGGTTAGACATTTAGATTTAGAAGTACCCATTTAGATTTAGAAGTACCCATTTAGATTTAGAAATATAAATGATTGTTATATTTAAATAAACTAATCAAATTATGTATTTTATTCGTATAGATGGCTTCCAACACTGCTCATGTCCTATTATATTGGGAAGGATCGGTTCATGTCTCTGATGACCACGTAGACTATATTGGGGGTAAGAAATGGATGGTTATATTACCATGTCAATTAACATACATTGGTTTACTGGCTCGAGTATCTGAAGCCATTGATCTCCCGCTCGACCAATATATACTTACATTAACGTGTAAGTGGTTGTATAAGGAATCAACATTCTTTGCAGTACCGATTCACGATGATGGATCCACGTTAGCAATGTTGAGTTCAATCATCGGTGTGGGATTTACTCACCTTTTCGTAGAATCTACTCCCTTTGCTATGGAAAATATGTCATTGTCATCGAGGTAAAATTAATCACATTTAATTTACGGAATAATGGTATATTTCATTTATTTAAACTGAAAAAGATGTAAATTAATCAGGCCAACAAATGAGACCATGTTTGAGGATATCGAGGGGTCCTCCTTACAAGTTAATATGGAAAATGAGTTAGTGACAGAAATATCCGAAGAAGAAAATGAGGAGTCAGATAATGATTCTCAAACATTAGAAAAAAACGTATGTGTAATAGTTGTCATGATTTTGGATATGCTTCGCTAATTCTAGCCTTAGGTAATGAAGAAAGGGAGAACTCATATTCTACTAATAATGATGATGCTGAAGAAGAAACGATGGAGGAGTTACCCCACGTATTTGATCATGAAATTGCACAAGCAGAAGACGTAACCTTTGTAGAGAGACATTCGGAACCCACCGATGATTCCGAATTAAGTTATTGGTTAGGTAGGAGTTATAAGTCGAAAAGGGATCTACAATATGACTTACAGAAATGGAGTATAGAAAATCATGTGCAATATAAACCCAAGGCATCAAACAAGCAGATTTCGACCGTTGTTTGTATTTATGAAGATTGTGGATGGCGTTTACACGCATCAGAAAAAAAAATCTCGAGGAGATTGGTATGTTACAGGATATAGAGGGAAGCATACATGCAGTATCTTGTCCTTTTAGTGAAACATCGTCAATACACTTCTGTTTTTTGTAGCGCAATACATATTATCTTCCTTTAAAGCAAAAGTTAGTATGACCCCGGGAGAAATAATGTATAAAATAAAAGAAGAGTCAAAGAGTGAAATCAACTACATGACAGCTTGGAATGTTAGACGGCGTGCAATGGATATGGTTTATGGGAATGAGGTTGAGTCATATCATGATATTCGGAGATTCATTCGTGCTCTAGAACGACATAACCCCGAAACATATACGTGGTTCAAGAAACTCGAAGGTCAAAACGAGAGTACTGTACATTTTCAGAGAGTTTTTGTAGCATTTGGACAGTGCCATAGAGCATTCAGATTTTATCGACCTGTTTTAAGTATCGACGGAACACATTTATATGGCAGATATGCCGGTCACATGTACGTGGCCACAGCAATAGATGCTAATAATGGTCTATTTCCGCTCGCATTTGTCATAGCTGAAAAGAACGAGAATATTTCGGCATGGGGATGGTTTTTAAATTTATTAATACAAATTATTGATCGTCGGGACATATGTTTTATCAGTGATCGACTTCCTGGTTTAAAGGATGTTGTGTGTGGTTTATTTCCACTGGAAGAGGGATTCATTCATCCTCATTGTTTCAGACATATGTTGCAAACATGTAGAGAGTTGGACATAAAAATCATACAGTTCAAAGCAGATTCTACGCTGCTGGACAAGAACCATGTCAGAACAAGTTCAATAGTATGATGCAAGAAATTTATATACTAGACAGAAATGCTTTCGAGTGGATCGTATCTCAGAACAATGGCGATCAGAGTTATTAGGCAATAAGTTTAGATAATGGACACCGTTATGGACACACGACAACTAATTTATCTGAATAATAATGTTACTTATTTTTATTCAAAATATTCTACAGATTTGATGTGTAGAACACAATGAATTACCAAACAGCATTTCTGACAAGAAGAATGTCGTAATAGAATAATTGTTAGAAGCATCTGGTTTCTCATGTGTGGTGAACATGAGAAGAATCCAAATGGATCCTTCATTACTGACCAGTTTGCTAGAGAGGTGAAGACCTGAAACACACACATTTCACCTACATTTTGGGGAGGCTACCATTACACTACAGGACATGGGATTAATTAGTGGACTGAGAGTTGATGGTCTACCTGTCATTGGGCCAGATACTCCGACAGGTGGATGGGATGCAATGTGCCTGAGTTTGTTAGGAGTAGTACCCACTAAGATAAAGAGTGGAAAAGTGAAGCCGTCATGGATACGCGACGTCTTCTTCAGCACAGAATATCCGCTGCAGGATATTGAAGACAAACAACAAGTGACTCGTATGGTTAGAGCACTAATTTTCTATCATATAGGATGTAGTGCTCTTGCAGACAGCAACGGAGATATGGTGCCTCTAAGGTATGCACTATCGAATCAAAGCTAAATTTTTCACGTGTTATTGCATTCTTAGAAATAACGCTTAAACAATTTTTACAGATACCTATTACATTTACGTGAACTGGAAGATTGCGCTCATCTTGCTTGGGGTGTTGTTGATTTGGTGCATATGTATTCAGAGCTCGATAGGGGTGTAAAGATCGGCACGTCTAGGATATACGGCTTCTTCTCAATTTTACAGGTATATAGAGTACTCCATATGTCTCGTGTTCTCAATAGTATTTTGTTTATTTATGTCTTTTAATATATTCAAATATAGGTTTGGGCATGGGAGCATGTACATATTGGAAGACTAATAGTACGTGATGGTGCTCAGATCAACGGAGGTGCATTAGCATTGAAGTGGATAGGAGTGCGTTTTTTAAGGAGAACGTTCATACGACAACAGTAGCATTCTATCGTAATGAGTTGGATACTCAACAATCTCATTAGGTAAGAATGATGATACTTCCCACATTTTTTAAATTATTGTAAACGATTATATATAACTTTTTTAATAAAATACAGATGATTTGGACACCGTACATCGATAGGGAAATAGCACAACTACATCCTATTTGCAGAAGTGGTCAGGGTGTTTGGATGAGTCGAGTGCCGCTTATATGTTACAATCTCGTAGTGATGCACCTACCTGATCGTGTGATACATCAATTTGGGATGGAACAACATATTCCTACTTCTATTGAGAGGATAAATGTTGTATCTCGACGTAACAAGACCTGAACTGGTCTACTATACATCGACAATACGTAGATCATTGGGATCATAGGAAAGTTGCAGTTGTTCATGAGCACGCGGATTCCAGTACTGATATTTACATGCAATGGTATTGGAATATAACAAGAAGATGGATCCAGACGCAGATTCCTCCTCCTACAGTAGCTTACCGACCACACAGACCAATGGAAAGACGTCTGGTATGTTTAAAAAATCTACTTATTCTCTTTATATCCTATTAAATTATTCTTATTATTATCGTAAATGGAATAGGTGGACACCATTATACAAGGAAGGAATAGTATGGATGGACTTAGACGTTCAACTGACTTACCTTCCAGCATGAGGACAACGGTCGAAAATACAATAAACTTGTTCGATGAGACACTCAACATGTTCTCCTTGATGTATCCATTCCAACAATATGAACAACAGTACATGCCATCACAGGAGCATCATACTTCGGGAGCATCAGGTTTTGTGATTTCTTTCTTATAAATGGAAACTGTTTTGTTTCTCTTTTGGACGAGTGAATTTTTAAAATTATATCTTGTAATTCATACAGGTATGAATTACACGGAATATGGTGGGGAGGGATCGCAACCACCATCGATGTTTGGGACTTCAGGTTTTAGTTAATTCTTTATGTATAATAAACTTATATTAGTGTATCGATTTTTTTTGACATATAAACACAATTCCTCAAAAATATAGCAAGACACGGTGACCATGCATTTTTACAAGGTCAAACAATGGATGAGTCAATATTTGGAACCTCAGGAATGACGTCTACGGATATGGCGGACAAGGGTACCCGTCAATTCAACAAGGACTCGCATCTTCAGGTTGTTAAACTTAATATTCTTATCTTAGTAGTACTTGCATTTACGTGATATCTAATTAAATTAATAACGTTCAGGTATGAGTTATATAGAATATAACACTTCAGGATCTCAATATGATCAAGCCGGATTTGGAGCTTCAGGTTATAACAACTTATTTAATAAAATGACTAAATGCAATAACTAATGTGTATCTTCTGTAATATTTTCTAAAAAAATGAATATCTCATTCTGTAGGATATGGAGAAGCTTTGTAGGATCATCATTTGCTGGTCCTTCGAGTCAGGGGTATAGCGGACAGGAATTTCCGCATATACAACAAGGATTCGTATTTGCAGGTTATTATAGTTAATTTATTACATTGTATCCTTCTCTTACTTATAGTTTAATTTATATGACATATAATGTAATTAATATCTTTCAGGTATGAGCTATATAGAGTACGGCGTTGTAGGATCTCAAAGTGGTGAAGCAGGATTCAGAGGTTCATGTATAAATATCTTATTGAATACAAGAACTCATTTCAGTACGTTATGTTTACCTTCTGTGATACTTACAACAATATAAATGTCTCAATCTTGTAGGATCATCACTTTTTGGTCTTTCGAGTCAATTTGACTCTGGACCCCCTCAGCTCACACTGTCTACTCAATATAGTTCAGGAGATTTGCAATCACAAATATTTGATAGTGTTCGGCAAATGGAGACAACTGATTTTGATAAACAGTTGTTTGGTCTACCCACGATAATACCACAATAACATCCGGAGATGCCTCGAAGACCCTCTCCTGGAGTAAGGATCACCGAGCCTCCTCCATTAGAGCCGCCTCGTCAGTCAACAAGTGTACGAATTTCAAGAAATCAGGAAACTCAAACAATCGAACCTCCTCAGAAGTCGTCAGCTAGGCCGCATCCTCTAGGGCACATTCCAACACATTCGGAGCAAATCGCCAAGCAAAAGAAGAAGAAGACGACACATGAGGAGAGTCACATAAAAATGGGAGATGGGGGAAAAGGAAACGACAAAGGAGGAGGTGGAGGAGGAGGTCTGAAGGGATTTCTAAAGATATGGAAACTATAAGTTATTGTAATTTATTTCTTATTATTTGTAAACACATCTTTGTTCATTTATGAATCTAATAAAATACTTGTCTTTTTCCTAAACCTTAATTGATGTCAAGTTGTACGTTGTTGAGCTACCGTATGCCAATGGTAAAGAATGTTGAGCATACTCTCGATTTCTTTATATTTACTATAATATTCCTGATATGTCGACTAAAAATTTTCTTAGTATATATCAATAGTATAGAATAAATTTAAAAATAGAGATATACATTATATTTTAAAATAACGTTAACGTGGAGAAGCGAGACGAGGAGGTGCAGAAGGAACGATAGTCCATCTTTCCACCTCCAAAGATGAGAGAACGAAGATCCTAGTGATAGATCAAAAAGTTTGCGATAGAAAAATACCGAAAGCCTATTTAATTTATTTTTTTAATAATTACTTATAATATTTCCTCAGATGTTCTCATTTATATGTAATAGGGAAAATAATAATATTTTCCTATTTATAATATCGAATATGAAGTAAAATGTGAAATCGGTGTATTCTGTAAATTACCCATGTCCAAATCAGCACCTGAGGTGCAGATTTAGGCTGAGCGCCGATCAATACATATTTTTTAAAAATTTTTACATCATGCCTATTTAATTAATTTCGATTTTTTAATAAATGTTTAAAAAAATCCCTCGAATTATCATCAAGTATGAAGTGATTTAAGAAAAGATCACATTGATATAAAAATGATAAAAAATACTTAGTCGATCAATCAAAGTTGTAATTCCAAAGGGACTACTATAAATAAAGTCGTCAAGTAGTTAGAAGCTTACATAAGGTCATGGAATTGTACCGGGGAAATAAGTTCAGCTTAGTTGTTTACTAAACATAATATATTATACAGTAATATATAAATAGGGAAAAAGGAGCTTACACCGACAGGTGTTACCTAACACCCTACACCCGACCTATTTTTTTCATTTTTGTGATTTTTTTGAACTGAAACCTTGGGGAATTAGAGCACTATATATCACCATGGTGTCATTCAAAATTTAACTTAATTCAAGACTCCTATCATCTCGATCAAGACTATTAAATTTTAACAGTTTTAGAATTGATAGAAATGCTCTTCTAGATGAACGTGTTAGTCAAGGATGAAGCCAGGAATTTCTGCTTGGGGGGCCAAATTATTGAGACTATATATAACGAGAAAAATGGGGCTGCACCCAGAGGGCAGCCAACGAGCTGCCTCCACCTCATTTTTCTCCAATTTTTTTTATTTTTTTCGAAAAATTTCATCATATATTTTCATCACTATATCTCTCTAATATGTCATTCCAATTTCGTGAGAAACATAGACTCTTATGCCCTCCGTCCAGAATTGGCCGATCACAACAATTATAAGGCCATTAAAATTACATGTTCTACATGGAGGGCATATAAGTTTCTGTTTCTAACAAAATTGGAATAACATATTAGAGGGATATGATGACGAAAATATATGGTGCAATTTTTCAAAAAAATAAAAAAATGGAGAAAAATAGGGCGAGGGTAGCCACTAGGGCCAACCCCATTTTTCTCATATGTAATTTATCTTCATTACTATTTCTCGTAATGTTAACAAGTGTATTTCACAAAGATACCATTGTAAACTTACATTTTCACATAAATATCCGAACAAATATTGTATCGACAAAAAGATCGTTACAAAATTCTTCAAATCAAATTGCACTTTCATTAACATAATGTTAAGCTATATCATTAAAATTAAGTTTTTAAAAATTAATATTATATCGCCCTTAATGTAAGAATGTAAAGGAGATATATATATACCAATTTTGTATAATATTGCATATCAGGGGTGTATATGGATCGGATTGGATCGGATTTTAGATTAGTCCATGTCCAATCCAACCTTAACGGATTTTAACTTTTTCCAATCCAACCCAATCCATCAAATATCTGAATCTAGACCAATCCAATCCATCGGATTACAGATTGGATCGGTTCGGTTTGGATTTTTTTTATACATATGTATTCCATCTCAATTGTTTACCCTCTCATGTTTGTACTTTATCGCACGCTAACCCTCAACATTTAAATTATGGCTCAAAAAAGATCATTTCATAATGAAATAATACATGTCATTAACAATTTAAAAAGGGACGTATGGTGATAAATTAAAAAAGATTACTGTATAGTTATTTTGTTGTTGGGGGTTATGTAACATGCAGTTACATAAAACTTGCAAATGTTGCTAATTAGATTATTGCATTCATGTAATATTATGATTTTTTATCGATAGATTGGAGGGATTAGGGATGCATACAGGCGGATATTGATATGGATATAGGTATTCCAGTATCCTTATCTGATTTTAAATACGAATGCGATGCACATAAAGATATTGGCGGATGAAAAATATATTACCATATCCGTAAAAAATGGATATCGATATAAAATGGATACCAATTGCATAGGAATAATACTATAAATATTGTATATATTATCTTAAATATACATGTATTGGTTGGAATACAAATGATAAATGTGCTTATATCATAACAATTATACCAAATATGATAAAAGAAGGTATACGATTATGTTATATAAAATTAAAAATAAATGTACAACAATATTTATATATAAAAATCGATATACATATACAAATATAAATTTTTGTTGATATGAATGTGATATCGGTATCTATATACATTTGAAAACGGATATGGATGTGAAAATTTGTATGATATGGATACAATGATGGATCGTATACGGATATATCCATATCTAAACAACTTATAAATAGGAGATCGGGGAGGGGCATTATAAAAAAATTATTATTATTTATAGCTATTTATATACAAATCATATTCTATTATAATAATATAATATATGTAAGAATTAATTGGGAGACGGGGGGCCAAGCTCCCTCCCGCCTCCCCCTTGTCTTCGTCCCTGATGTTAGTGATGTTTGTTTTGCATG
This sequence comes from Ottelia alismoides, assembly GCA_037367405.1. Classification (NCBI taxonomy): domain Eukaryota; kingdom Viridiplantae; phylum Streptophyta; class Magnoliopsida; order Alismatales; family Hydrocharitaceae; genus Ottelia; species Ottelia alismoides. The sequence continues at coordinate 347,867 of JAZKJV010011057.1, forward strand.
AAACTCGAAACACATATTCTACTCAACATATTAAGTAAATCCCCCAAGTTTCTATTAAAAAAAGTAAAAAAATATAATGAAAAAATAAATCGGATGCAGAGAGTTACCTGCACCCCAAAGTGCAGGCTCTATGTCCTCATATAAATACATGTGCATATATAATATATACTATTCGGATGTTTGAATCTAAATGCATATCTTTTTTGTTACTGTATCTATATTCAATTTTTAAAGGGATATTTACACCCATAACCCTGAGTAATTCTGCAATAACATTCATAACCCTGCATAATCGTGAATTACACGAAAACCCTCGGATAGTTACTCCATCTCACATTCATAACCCTCCGTTAGTTTTTTCTTTATCCCAACCATTTCATTAGGTTAATCTAACCCTTATCCCATCCAACGGTTGGTAAAAAATTAAAAAAAACAAAAAATCTCTGTCCATCTTGCAGCAATCGACCCCACCCCTTCTTCCTCCTCGTCCCAGCAACCGACCCCACCCCTTCTTCCTCCTCCGTCCCTCCGCCAGAACGGGTGGGGAGGAGCTTCTACAGCGGGGGGAGGGGGCGAGAGGGGGCTTCTGCGGCAACCCCAGTTTCGGGAGCTGTAACTGAAGGATCTCCCGGCTGCGGCCACCCCTCATTTCTCCTCCACTGCTCCCCTTCCAACCACACCATCCTCTCCCTCTCCTCCGCCCCTTCCTACTACTCTCCCTCCACCTCCCTTCCCACTCCATCGTCCTCCTCCCCCTCTGCCCACTCCCCGTGCCCCTTCCCTCCCCCTTTCCTCTTCCCCCAACGCCGCAACCATTCCTCACGCACCTTCCGCATCCTCTGGAACCCCTCCTCTGACTCCTTCTTCTCCCTCTGCTCTTCCTGCCGCGGCTCCTGCGGCTATGACTCCTCTGATCCAACCAAATCCTTCCTCTGCTTCTGCGAACCCCTCCCCCACCGCATCGTTCTCCTCGGCGCTTCCCTCTTCGCCCTCGCTTCCCTCGTCGCCCTCACCCTCGCCATCGCCGCCGCCGTCGCGTTCCGCAGGAACACCGCCACCCGCTCTGCGGAGGATCCAATGACCGGGTTCCTCCGCCGCCACCACCTGCATCTCCGCTCCCGTCTACACCTTCGATGAGCTGTCCACCTCCACTAACGGATTCTCCCCGCGCCGCAAGATCCTGTCCGCAATCCAATAACCCAATTTGATCCGCCTTCACGGCTACTGTTGCGATCCTCGCGGGCTCCTCCTCGTTTACGACTACGTTGCGAATGGCACGCTTGCTGATCACCTCCACGGAGGCGCGCAGCGGAAGGCTGCACTGACTTGGCCCATGCGGGTCGATGTTGCGTTGCAGACGACCTCGGTTATGGAGTACCTGCACTTCACTGTGAAACCACCTGTCGTGCACCGTGACATCACATCGTCGAATATATTCATGGAGGCGGACATGAGGATCAAGGTTGGGGACGTTGGGCTGTCGAGGCTTCTGCGGCTGCCTGTTGATGCGTATGGGAGCTCCGACGTGGCAGAGTTTGTGTGCACGGGTCCACAGGGGATGCCGGGGTACTTGGACCCGGATTACCACAGATCCTTCAGGGGGCGGGAGCGGGGGGAGGGGCCTGGGGAGGAACTTGGAGGGCTTCATTAGGGGCCTGCGGACATGGGAGAGGGGCCTCCGGGGAGCTTGGAGGGCGCCATCAGGAATTGTGGGAAGGGATGGGGGCCTCGAGGGCTTGCGTGAGTTGTCGGGGCCTGCACAAACGAGAACTTGCAGGCTGCTTCAACGCTCGACGAGAGGAGGCAGGGGAGGAGGAGGTCGGGCGATAACCGGGTCAGGATCTTACAGGGCACGGGAGCTCGAGGGCGACCGAGTCGGAGGCTTGCAGTGGGAGGGTGATCGGTTGGAGGGGCTGCATGGGCTGGAGGATGCATCCTTGTTTTCTCATATTTTTATTTCAATGGCATACTTCATAAATGTGATAAAGGGTAAAATTGTCAAGTTGTAACCTTTTCCGTGAGAGTTAACGGAGAAAATAGATGTTATCTAACACAGGGTTATACCATGTAAGAGTTAAGGATTATTCGAGGTTTTGGGTGTAATTCACGATTATGCAGGTTATGAATGTTATTGCAGAATTACTACGGATTATGGGTGTAAATATCCTTTTTTTTTTAACTGATATCCATATTGATACATATTGGAATATAATAGGCAGACATTTGGATATATCGATATCCCTTTTCGTCCCTACATCCATTTGAACAAAAGATATTTAAATCGTACTTATTACATGCAAAAAATGGACGTGCACAACATCCAATCACATTGAAGTAAGCGTCTCGTTCTTTTAATGGCAAGGTGGATGGGTCAATCTCGTGTAACGGTTGGCTCTAGAGTTCCCAAAGAGGCATTCCACTAAGGTAGGTTTCAACGAAGCGTCCTAATTGTAGATGTAACCCATTAAAATAAGAAATCGTGACAGATTCGCAACATTCCCGGCAGTAGGAAGACAGGTGCATGGGGATCCAAAACCTAATCCCAAACTTAGAACGTCTGCCACGTCACTTCAATTAACAATTTATAAACATTGCAGAAGTCATCACGTCAGAAATAAGTTCAAGTTAACAAAAATGGATAATGGAATGAAATACGATAAAGATACAAGTAGATGATTAAAATCTACAGATATGAAGATGATTTTTGTGGTGGAATGAGCAGACAATGCTATGTCAGCCATGGAAGCGGTGTGCAGAAAAGTCCACATCCCTCAATTGGCACTACACAACGTCCATCTTCTCCGACCCCACGCTCCCAAAGCACGCTAATTATTAGCTCCAAAGATCCCCGTTTAAAATCTCGGTCCCCGGCGGGCCCACCCCATGGCACCCTCCAGAGGTCAAGCCTACCCCCAAGCTTATCCTCAGCTCCTCCTCTTCTCCCTTCTTATCAAAATATTATCTTTTTTGATCAGAACCTAACATGTAACATCACAGATGCACAAACAATCCACCAAACAGAAAAAAGATCTCATATCTTTCTTACTTAGATCCTATAATCAAACAAAGACTAATCTTAAAGCAATTAGTAGGGCGACGTATGCTGTCCCCTCGTCCAGATCACATCTGACAGCAGATTGTTCGTTCCGGTCATCTCGGTGGCGTTACGGCGATGTGGGTACTCCTCGTTCGCCTCCAATTCGCCGCTCCGAGCACCGTCGCCGGACACCGACGCTTCCTCGTCGGTGGGGAGCCGGTGGAAACTGGGGTTTCCAAACGCGGCGGCGACGACTGTGACAGTGCCGGCGGCGACCAGCGGCCCGCAGACGAGGCCTCCGAAGACCTGTCCGCGAGGGCCGGATAGGGAGACGGAGAGGACGCCGGCGACAGTGGGTAGCGGTGGAGAGAAGGACGGGGGGAGGAAGGTGGCGGAGAGGGAGAGGAGGTCGAAGCGGCCGTGGAAGGTGATGGAGGACGAGGAGGAAGGCTGGCGGAGGGAGACGTTTGAGACGGGGCCGGTTGCGGCGAGGACGGCGAGGACGAGGTCGCGGCGGCGGGAGAAGAAGGAGAGTGAGGAGGAGAGGTCGTGACCGGGCGGGATCTCGAGGATGTAAGGGCGGAGGAGGTCGGAGGAAGGCGACGTGGGGAGGGGAGGGGAGGATGGGGAGGCGTTGTTTGCAGTTGGTTTGGGCTTGTTCTTGGAGCCCGGGGGACGGCCGCGTGGGCGCTTGAGGCTCTCTATGGTGGGGGGCTCCCCTGCGGAGGAAGGGTCGTCAAGGCTGTGCTTGGGGGTGGTGGTGGTGGTGGTGTTGGGGTGGAGAGGGAAGGGGTGAAAGGAAGAGGGGAAGGGGTGCTTTGGGGTTGTGGACATGGAGGTGCGGTGATGGAGGAGGAGAGGAGGGTTGGTGAGGAGGAGGTTAGAGGTGCTGCTGCAGCAGGAGAGGAGGAAGGGGAGAGGAAGAAGGGAAGTGCATGGGATGGATGGGAGTTGTTGCTTTGTTACTTGTCGTCACTGTGGGGAGGCCTGGCTTGTCAGGGCGTAGAGTGGAGAGAGATGGGGCGAGGTAAAGGGGAGTGCAAGTAGGGGTGGAGACGTTTGAGATGGGGGAAGGAGTAGGGTTGAAGCCTTCAACAAGGTTATCGGTTCGTCGTGTCGGCTACACCTCGTGTTCAGACCGTCGAAACTTCACTTGGATTTACCAAGGAGGAGCTCCTCGGCCTATTTGGACTTGGTCCGTGGGAATGGGTTGGGTTTGCTTGACATTTCGTGGGAATGGTCCTCCTGTAATCACGCACGATTATCTTGTTTTTCATGGCGCTCTGGTTTGTAATGATCTCATTTTAATCAGAATAGCACATTGGTGTAGAATCTCCTGCGTATTCGATCAACTTTCTTGATAAATAAATAATTAAATAATTTATGAGAATTTCGGTGATAAGTTATTTAACTTAAATGCTAGAAAACATAAAAACCCGTCAAATAGTAGTTATACAATCATCACCATGCGTAATTAATACATAAGTAAAAGTTCATATGCTTATGAATTGTACATTAATTTCATAATACATATGAAATTTTTAAATAAAAAAATTAATTCATCAAAACCTACAAAATAAAAAACAAAAAATAGATTTAACATATGAATTACAAATAGTTTCAAAGATATTAATAAGCCAAAAGCATTTAAATCGAAATTTGAAACCTCCATGAGCAGTAAGAAATACCGTCATATTGAGAAGTCACCAAAAGTTGAATTCATACAAGTGATAACAACCCTTATCTACATTGTCTTTATTAGAGCAGATCCTCTGCAGTACAGTAGAACCGCGATTCGCATGAATTCAGTGACTTTGTGGGCCCTTACCGTGAGAATTCGTGTGAACCGCTCGATCAAGATCGAACGGTTGGGATAATCCATGGTTCTATTGCAGACCTCTGCAGTACTGCAGAGGATCTACTTCCTATATTTATATCTTATGCTTCCATTCACCAATTTCTATTGCTAAAAAAGACCGACTGATGAGTCTAAACTCATCGACGTGATCATAGATCCAACGGTGAGGCCCTCCACCAAAATAAATCTAAATTTGGCATTGATATCATTACTAAAAAATGTGAACATTTTAAATTATACATGAGTACTCAATAAATGATGAACCCAGATATACTATCTGCATGCTCATGAAATAATAAAGAAATATTAGATATGTGGCAATTACTTTAAAATTAACTATATATAATGCCTGAAAATTGATTTATTATTCTTGAACAACATCCATATTTTCATGTAAAACAATAAAATTCTACCCTATCATGTCAAGTTAAGTCCACGAATTCTTACAGTTTCAAAGGCGAGCAAGTGATGAATCTCTATCCATTGTAACACCATATTTGAATTAAGCAAAAATGAACCTTGAAGATGCATGCATTTATTCACATCATAACTTCAGTATATGTAAACCTCATTTGTAACATTATTCTCCATTTTAATATTCAAATAAGGCTAATAATTAGCCCATACATCTTGTATAATTTGCATTAGTAGATTGATAGTCTAAAGTGTAGATTTTGGTCTCAAGCATCACAAAACCTGGGTAGCTAGCATATGAATTTCAGATTCATCATTATTATTTGAATCAATTATCCCTCTATCTTAAACTAATCAATTAACATAATAATTAATTAACTTGATTTAATATTTAACATTTTGTAAATAATAAAGGCTAATTAATGTATATAAATAAGTACATAGTATTTATGTTTAAGATTCCCTTTATTTTATATGTTTCAATTATTAGAAATCACATATTTCTCCTGTTTATTCACTATAGCACACACCTTCACTCCTTCGTTTTGTTAGCCATCACCTTCACTGGTATTCCCCCATCCTCGCGCACTGCTTCGAATCCATCCTCCCTTCTCCAGAACCTCTTCCTCAACGATCCATTTCATCTCTTCACAAAAGAGATGGACCCATTTTAGGGCTCCATTCTGACCAAGTCCCAACTTTCATTCCATTCTATAACACCCTCTACATGTTCCCCATGCTTTGGTTAGAGTTCTAACAACAGCAGATATCAAAAGTAATTGATTGGTAAGAATTTTGACCAAGCTCCAGTCAATACCTCCGCCTCCGACGAGCTCACCTCGTTACAATACTCCAAGTTGTGCACCAGCCTCCTTGGGCCATCATCTTCTTCGTGAGATCATCAACTAGCTTCTCTAACCTTCATCAATGTTGGAGAAGCACGGAGGAGGCATACAACCTTCATCGGAGCATAGTGCAAGGCAGAGCACCCCCTGGTCGAGGAGCAACAACTGCCGTTGGATCCGATCTTCTTAATATGATCCTACAACTTTGATCACGCTCCAAATCAACACTTCGAGCCCAAGATTCAGTGGAGTCGAGCGGAGATCCAAGGCGCCATCATCCTCCACGTGGCCTAAGCCACATGCTATCACCCGAGCCACCTGCCGAAGCAACCCCGTGCATGCGTCATGTGCATACCTTAGGATTTTTGCAAGCGTACCTAGTCGGGTCCCCTTATTTCCATATTTGACCCTTCGCACCCGATGATTTACAAATAAGGCCTTGCGGCTATATTTATTATATGTTAGTCCCTTTTGGACCTCTTCATGAAGTTTATATATATATATATATATTTAATTCATATTTTATTGCATTAAGCTTCTATCTTTTAACTTGAATAACTTTTATATGTTGAATCTGATTAATGTGGTTTTGGTCACATTGAAAAGTTAATAAAATTCTCTTTCATATGGTACAACATTTTTTCAAATTTAATGCATTGATCATTAATTAATTGCAAAACAAATTATTCTATTGATTAGTGACAATTACTTTGCCTTAAGTTCAAATTAAACATCACATTATATAGTTAACTTAGGCAAGTATTAAGTGATTGTGAATTAAATCTGAAATGAATCTAGCACAATTTAAATAGGTATAATGGATGAAGACTTTGATGTATCATGATTTAATTGATAAATTTCTTTATTCCTTATATAGGTTTTGCAATGTCATATTAATCTATTTTGTGGACCAAAAGACTAATTAATTCATAACATAAATTTCAGGACCTTTTGTTGTGATTGATATTGTATTTAATTAATTACATTTCATTCCATAGTATGACATTTATAACTAAATTAATCTGCATATAACAATAGTAAAAAATCGTGCATTCATTGTGTTTGTAGTCATTGATCTAAGTATCGCTTTTATAAACTTAATCTAGGTATTTAAGCTTTAATTGCATTAAATAATATATCGTGCCCTTGTGTTCGACCTTGGACTTGATTAGAATAAATTCAGCCTCGATCTCTTCACATGGATTAATTAATCAAGGTTCTGTTGAGTTGTTAATCGATCATATTACAATGAGTAATTATTAACACTACCGTTTAGCGAATCATCAGACAACGTCATTGTCGAGGATATGATTGGTTGGCCCACCTGAACCTTGGAACTATATTGTGGTCCAACACAAGGTGGGACTGCTAAGTCGCTTTAATGACAGCCCAAGAAGCTCAATGGGTCAAGCGACAATCAACCCACAATGTAAAAATGAAGCAATAAAAGCAGATGAAATGTGGATCAAAATTTATTATACCCTATAATAAATGTGTATATAGTGACAAATAGAGTAGGGTGTCAGACACATGGAGACAAGTCGGTGTAGAAAGTTTATTATTTTATAAATAAATAATGAAAAAATATCATATGTGTATTTGTACATTATCCACTTAATTAGTTAATTAATGTTTAGTGGGTTTTATTTTTGTTTTTTTATATTTTTTATTTATATATTTTTTAAATTTTTAAATTTTTATATTCTTTTCCTGATTTTCTGATTTTTTATTTCTTTTTTGAATTATTATAGAGGTATATATATAACTATATACATGTATAATATAATAGACATATATATATATATAAATATGTACACATGCCATGTATAATATAATCGATATATAATATAAAATATATAATAAATATACAAAAAAGAAAATACCTAAAGAATAGTCCTTTTATTTTTTGAGGATTTAAAATATTTATATGGTATTTAAAATAATTGATAATTATGATAATTATATATAATTATATATAGGTAAATAACACAATGTAGTGTATTATAAATATAAATACATGTATATACACCTAAAAATTACAAAATAAAATGTTTTGCATTTTTTATATTTTTCTGATGTTTTTATGATTTTTCAATATTTTTGCTATTTTTTAGGTATTTTTTAAAGTCTAAAATATACAAACTGGAGACTTTTAAAATTGGTCGGATTGATTTGAGGATTAAAAATAGAAAAAAGATTCAAAATTTCTCCTAATCAATTTTAATACGTAGATAATAATATATATAAAAATATAGAATAGAAATTAATATTTTTGGAGTTTTTTAAAAATATTTTGTAATTTTTTAGGGTTAGCAAGGGTTTGCTAATTTTTGGAGTTTCTTTTACTTTTTTTGTGATTTTTGGTTTCTAGCTGTAAAATACTATAATGAGCACTAAGTATTTTTTTAGAATATCTAATTATGGTTTTATATTTTTTTATATTTCTAAGTCAAATAGGGAATATAACTCATAATTAATTTTTAATAATTGGAAAATGCAATAAAATGCTAAAAATAAAATATTAATGTGGACAAGCACATAATGGAGCACATTAATTTATTTTTCCAAAATTTTTCAAGCATGAGAGCTATTTAATAAAAAAATAAAATGCATGAAAATAAATGTACAAAACTGGTAGGGGTATTTATGTAATATAATTAAAATCCAAGGAACATAGAGCAAAATGTCCCAAAGTTTGGAACTATTTTCAAATTTAAATATTAAAACTAAATAACCCAAACCTAGAGGGACTTGGTTGCAAAATACTCGACTCACGTAGGGAGCCATGTGAGTCGACTTGGCACACGACTTATATGCAATATTCAATAAAGACAAGGGTGTAGTTATAATTTTTCCAGAAACTTTACAACATGCTAAATATTTACAGGACTAAATGATAAATATACAAAAAGAGAGGGGTTACTTATTAAATTACCCCCTTACTTGTGCACGATAGGAGGGACAAGGTTCAACCACATTATTGGATGAACAGTCCTTATGGAGTACTGCTTTGTCGAATATCAAGGGCCCATATTAGATCTAGGCCCGAGCCTAATCCGATGGCGAGGAGACTGGTGTTGTGTCGCAGACCTTCGAGGATCGAAAATTAATGATATGATGTGTCGTTGCTATCCTCAAAATTCACGCGACAAACAAATATTTTTTAATTTTGCTACTTATTTACTAGTATAGCAGACAAGATAGAACTCAGGGAGGCTACAAATCTCGAGAGTTATTCAACTAATTGAAAATCAATTAAGAGAAAAATCAGAATCTCAAAGGATAACTATCCTTGGTTTTTATGGATTTTTTATCTTTTTAATTTTTTGAGTTTTTTTATTTCTATTTTTTTATTTTCTGATTTTCAAATTTTTAGTGGTTTTGATTTTTGCAAAAAAAAATATTTTTAAACAATACGGAGCAATATTCACAAGATCAGAAATATGCACGCCAACTCTTTTTGTATTTTTCAATTATATCAAAAATGCTCAGAAAATTTCAGAGAAAATATTTTTGGGTTTTAAATTTTTGAAATGTTTTTGAGATTTTTTGTGGAATTTATAGATGTTTTTATATTTTTTTAAAAATCAAACAGTGATAAAAAGGAGAAATGGTGCACAACTTGGAGTAATTTGCAATTTAAAAATATTTTAAGTGCTAAACTCCTGGCAATTATTTTTATAATGAAATAGAAGCAAATATCTAGAAACAGGTACTAAAATCAAGATTTTTGGATTTATTTAGAACTTTCTGTGATTTTTATAAGATTTTAAGTATTTTTCATTTTTTAGGTTTTATAAAGAATTAATGCCTGAAATTTGGATAGAAATTAAAAGACAATGAAATAAAACTACTCTATTTTTTTGGAATTTTTGCAGCAATATTCAAATTTTTATGAATTTTAGAATTTCAAGAAGAGAAAAAAGACAGTGTTTTTTATTTTTAAATAATATTAAATAACGACAAAATGCAATAGAAAAATTATGCTAAAAAGATAATCACATCAGAAGCATAGCATGGTTTTTGAGAGATTTATTGACAAAGGAAAACATTTATTTAAATGTGGAAATCAAGAAAAGTCAATTCTGGAATTGAAGGACTAGTTTGCAATTATTCAAAGTTTGTTCATCAAAATATAACAAAAATGAAATTTAAGATAAAAACGTAAAATACCCAATCAGAAGTGTTGTCCTAGATAGATGAGGGTCTTCTTGTAATTCGTGAATTGTCTAGGGCTTTGTATGCAATTTTCCCCAATTTTTTAAAAAATAGATTTGGGCTTCATTGTAATTGGCGAAATATTCGGGGGCAAAATTGCAAATGTTCCAATAAAATAAGCTTTCCTAGGGGTGCTTTCCTTTTCGTTTTTCTTTGCCCTAAACAAAGGAGGGCATGGCCGCCGCCCCTTGCCTCCTCTTCCAGGCAAGGGCGACAGCAACTGTTGGCTTGTAGATGGAGCATCCCTCGGGGGACGTCAGCAGGTGGTAGCATGGTGGGTATCGGACGGGACTCCGTTGTGGGTGGAGAAGACACGGAGGAAGGAGGCGGGCGTACGGCTGAAGATGGCGACGGGCGGAGCTCCTCTTCGTGATGATAAGAGATGGCGGAGGGGGCAGGGTTGGCAGACTTTGCACGAGGGTACGAAGAGGAAGAGCGACGAGGGCTTGCGCTGCCGGTGGCGTCGGGCTGCGTGCATGACGAATGGCTTCTGCAGGTGTAGGTTGTCGCGAGGGTTGAGGTCCAGGTGGTGGCACGCTGGCTGACGATGAGCCGCAGGTGGTTGCGGTGACTCCTTGCATCGTTGAAGACAGCGTTGGTTGGACACAAGGCTCCAGGCGAGGCTGGCTCGAGCAGTTCTCCCAATAGTGGAGGCACGACCGCAGGCTGCGAGATGGCGGAGGGAGACGGCGGGCGCCGCCGACACGGTTGAAGAATTTTTTTATTTTCAATTGTAAACAGTAAACAGTAATCAGAATTTTTTATTTTTTTATAAATCTGAAATAGAGAAACTAAAAAAAGGAAATAATTTTTTTATTTTTTATTTATTTTTTAGATGATCCTGCAAAATAAATGTTAGAGAAAAAGAAAACAAAAATATTTTTTATCTTTTTATTTATAAACAAAATCCGGACGAGCATGATGATTCGGTCCCAAATCAAATCATACAGAAGATGTGAATGAATGCGGTTCCGCGGAATATGGCGAATGGAATCGGATCTCTGACCACCGTGCGTGGTCGGAGGTGAGAGATCATGCGAGGTAGAAAAGAACGCGTAGAGGTTGAGAAAGTGGGATGAAAAATCGAGATGGTGGCGATCAAATCATGATGGATTTTAAAATCTAAATAAAAATGACGGTGAAATAAAGATGCGAGAAATTAAACTAAAGTTAATCTAGGATAAAAATAAGAAGAAAATGATGGATCTCACCTTAGGAGCGGAAAACTACCGTGATCGCCTCGACGAAGGCCGACTCGCTTTCACCAGACGGCTCGGAGGCTAGGCACCTTTCTTGACAAGAAGACTTTCGGAGATCGGACTCCTCTCATCAAAGATCGATCGAGTTGGAATGATGGAGAAGGAGCCATATAAATAGAAAAGACGGAGAACGAAATTTGAATTTTTGAATTTTTGGTTGAAGAGATAAGAGAGATGAAAATTGAAATGAGATAAAGATAAAGAGAGATAAAACTATTTACAACATTAACTAATTTTTTGAATTTTCCTCACTTTATTTATTTGAATAAAAAATGTTATTTTTTTATTTTTTATGGTGGTTAATTAAGAATATCAATTATATACATATACTATATACATATATGACATTACATAAATGGGTAAATGAGCAAATTAGCTCTTTTTGTTTTAAAATTTTAAAAAATTTTGTTTTTATTTTTTTAAATAATTAGTAAAATATTTACAATTATATACAAATACAATATGTTCAAAATACATGGGAAAATTGCACAATCCACCCTAGGAAACTAACTTTTTACTCGTAACTCCAAAAATTATGAAAATACAACTATTTTAAAGATAATTTAGTTTAGAATCCAATGGAAGTGAAATTGGTTCAATTTGAGTTCATAAGGAGCCAGAATTGGTCTTTCAATTAGTGCTTAGTGGTTTTTTCCAAGTGTGGTTGCTTTTATTCTGTACATGATTTAATTGTGCAATTATTTTTATTAATCAGAACACATTTTTATTTAAAACTTTGGTTTCGAAAGTTATTTGATTTGAGGTCAATTATTATACAAATAAAATAGTGTAGTATACAAATATACACAACACACAATTTTTTTTTGGATTTTCTGATTGAGGACCTTATCTCTCCCTACTTTATTCCTGGTCAATCAGGTCAAATCTTGACCTTCTCTCAGGGTTCGAGTCAGCATGTATCTATTACATATATACAGTCTTATTTTTTATTTTATTTCTGTTTTTCCCTTTCTTTCTTTCTTTATTTATTTTAGGTTATAATGGTAAGAAGTGTACAATATTTACACAAAAATGTAAGTTAGTAAGAATATAGAGTTTGTGTTATATACATGTGTTTTATAAGTGATTTTAAGCTAAAATAAATGAATAAATATGACGAATCACATATTCATCATCCCCCTATGCTTTACCTTTGCTAGTCCCTTAGCAAACACTTATTTGAAAGAATAAGTGAAGAAAAAGAAAAAGAAAGGAAAAATAAAGAAAGTAGGACAATATTGAGTATTAAACTTATCTTCACAAAATTGTAGTTTGGAGCTCTGTCGGACCTTTGGATTATTAGTGTGTCGGAACCTTAATGGGAGATGGATTTAAGACCTAACAGTCACTAAGTTCCACAAGACTCCTATTCAGGTCTCCTCAATAGTCAGGTCAGAACAAGTCTACATACACCAACTCTTATGACTATGAATCTTTACTTGTACAGTGTAAGTGAGGTATAGCTCCCCATCTCATAAGTAGCAAAGAAACAACCTCCCTCAATAAGGTAACTCTAGTTCTCCAGTCTAGCAACTCTTTCCTCGAGGAGCGGAGATATTCCCTTCTAAGTTCAAGTACAACCGGCTCAAGAAGAGGGGATGAAGAAAAGAATGGACGGTAACCAGTGCAGCTACCTATCATTGGATGCATGACCAGTATAGCCAAGTCATCCGCTACAAACTTACAAAAAATTATCTTTGAAGCTCTTATTGTAATATTTTTTATCCTTGTATATACACTCTGGCAACATTTTACTTTTCAATCAGGTTTGTCCACTTTTGGAGATTATGCATTTTTCCATATTTTTTTTGAAAGCATATAAAAGGTGCAGCATGTACATAAGGAGTTTTTCCTCTAGAGCCAGTAGACTATCCCTCTTTTGAAGCATTATTGCAACCCCACAGCGTCCTGTCTTTAGACCTCAACATCGCTAGACCAGGTTGAGACGCACTTCCTTCCCTAGAGAAAGATGAGAGGTTTCTCTTAGATGTACTATCCTCATATGCTACCCCAAGCCAAAAGATTCTGCCTCCTCACTACCTCATCCATGAAGAGCTACATATAGAGTGCTTGTCCAAGATAAGCCATGGTCTGAAAGAATCATGTGTGTGTTGTTAAATGTTCTACTTAGTCTAATCAAGATGACATGTGAACATAGTCTTATGGACTCAAAGAATTAAGCCACTAGGACCTGAAAAGTCTTAACTCCATTTCTTATATGGTTCCTATGAAATTAAGTGAATTAAGGCCCAACTAAGCTCCATTTGTCAATTTTATTCTAGACATAGTTTAAATATCAATACTATCCTGAAAAATGCACATGCAAATGCAAGAAAATATGTACAATGCAAAGAAAACATTTTTTTGAAAAAATGATGCACATGTGAAAAGAACAATTTTTTTAAAAAAACAATTTTCTAATTTTGAACTTTTTATGGATTTTTTTGAGAAAAATGCAAATGTAAAAGAAAGGATTTTTTTTAATTATGCAAGTTTTTATAGATTTTTGGTTTTGTAGTTTTTTTCAAAAAGGAAAAAGGGTTAGTATGATATATACAAGTATATACAATTTTTTTGTTTTTTTGTTTCTGTTATTTTTGTTTGTTTTTGTTATTTTTTGTTATTTTTTTTATTTTTTGTTTTTTTGGTTGGGTGTTTTTTACAAACGTGGATTTTACAAAATTATATACATATCCCCCCAAATAAATATATTTAAAAGTACGAGTGATGTCTAAAGTATATATATACAATATATATACGACACCCCCTATACTTAGCTTGAACTATGTCCTCATAGTGATCAGAGAGCGAAAAAGGAAGACATAACTCGTGCTAAATATAGAAAAGTGAAAAGACTCCTATTCTACAACAACTCAAAGAAAATATAAAAAGAAGAGAAGTTGGTGATCCACCTATACTTAGGATCAAGTAATCCTAAGTATAGTAGACGGTACAAAAGGGGAAAACCGATGAAGAGAATGTACAAACTCAAAAATAAAAAGACAATATGAACAACATCACCCCCTATACTTAGGGTAGAGTATCCCTTGCTACAACAAGAGTGATGAACAGGACGAATATGAACAACACAAATCATTCACCCCCTTATACTTAGGATAAAGCACATCCTAAGTATAGCATACACACACACACACAAAAGGGGTGAATGATAAAACGGGAGAGGAAAGAGTGAAACGAAAGGATATACAAGAGGAGTGGATGATCATGTATCTGACACAGAAGATGGAATCAAAAGATCATCATCTGATACTACAGATATCGAATCAATGATGGACATAATTGCATCATGATCTAGATATGGATTCAGCAAATGTTCGTTCACAACAAATGTCTGTGCGTTAGATGACAACCCAGATATGACAATACTCCGATTGTCATGCACAGCTCTCACGATGGACGATCTTGACCACTTGCTTTTCAATTTTCCTGGAAACAACTTCAACTTAGCATCAAATAACCAAACTTTCTGATCAGGGGAGAAAGTATTTCTTCGAATGTGTTTATCATGTAAGCGCTTGACTTACTCCTTATACATAAGTGAGTTATCATATGCAAATTCTCGGAATTCTAGTAATTTGTTCAAATCCAACTTCCTGTTCTTTCCAGTCTTCTCATAATCTAAATTGCATACACGGAGTGCCCATAAAGATTTGTGAATTAATTCCACTGGAAGGTGGCAAGGCTTTCCATACACCAATCTGTAGGGATGCATACCCAAAGGAGACTTGTACATCGTCCGACAAGCCCATAGAACTGAATCAAGCATTTGGGATCAGTTCTTCCTATCTGGACGTACAAGTTTTTGCAATATCGTCTTGATCTCCCTATTTGAAAATTTTGCCAAGCCATTAGTCTGAGGGTGGTAAGGAGATGCAACTCTGTGCTCAATGGTGTACTCCTTCACAAGATTCTTTACTTCTATTAATGAAATTCCTTCACCCATCTGAAATCAGTATTTTGGGAATACCGAACCACGCAATAATATGGTCCTTGAGAAAGGAACACACTGTACGACTATCTGCGGCTTGGGTGGGGATAGCCTCCACCCATCGACTAACATAATCCACGGCGAGCAGGATGTACTGAAATCCCCGACTTACAGGAAATGGGCCCATGAAGTCTATACCCCAAGCATCAAAAACATCTGAAATCTGTATATATCTTAGGGGCATGGTATCTTTGGAACCAACTGTTCCTCCCATTTTCTGACAGTCAGTACAACCTCAAACATACTCTGTAGCATCCTTAAACAATGTGGACCACCATAGGCCACTCTGTAAAACCTTTGCTGCTGTGCGTTTCTCTGAATGATGCCCACCAGATTCTAGTTTGTGACAGTGCTCAAGTACACAGGTGTGTTCCTTCTGAGGAATGCACCTTCTCCAGATACAATCCACACCCTCGCGAAATAGGTAGGGATCCTCTCACTGGTAATAATGAATTTCTGACAGAAATCTGTCTACCTTGTACTTCAACCAATCTTGTGGAACTTTCTTGGAGACAAGATAGTTCACAATATTAGCATACCATGGGAGTGAGTCCACAGACAAAATGGCCTCATCTAGAAAGGTTTTGGAAATAGAAATCATGTTCTGCTCAGATGTCTCTGTATCTGTGATACGGGAAAGGTGATTTGCCACAACATTTTTCACTCCAGGTTTATCTCGAATCTCTAAATCAAATTCCTGGAGAAGAAGGATCCATCTGATAAGGCGTGGTTTGGCATCCTTCTTTGCCTGCAAGTATCGTATAGTAATGTGATCCGTGTACACAATAACATGTGAACCGATGAGGTAAGATCTAAACTTTTCTAGCCCAAACACAACTGCTAACATCTTCTTCTTGGTAACTGTATAATTCCACTATGCTTCATCCAGAGTCTTGCTAGCATAGTGTATAGCAAATGGTATCCCATCCCTTCTCTGTTCTAAAACAGCTCCAACTGCGAAATCTGAGGCATCCTTCATGATCTCAAAAGGAAGAGACCAATCAGGTGGCTGTAAGACCGGAGCACTAGTAACCATTTCTTTCATCTGATTGAATGCAAGGAGGACTTTCTCATCGACAATAAAATTAGTCTCCTTACACAGAATCTCAGTCAAAGGTCTGGCGATTTTGCTGAAGTCCTTTATGAATCGCCTATAGAATCCTACGTGTCCCAAAAATGACCTTAACTGCTTCAAATTCTGTTGTGGCTCTAGCTTGGAAATCACATCAATCTTAGCCGGGTCAACCTCCATACCATGTTTGGAGATGACATGGCCCAATACAATCCCATTAGTCACCATATAGTGACTCTTCTCCCACGAGAGCACTAGGTTTACCTCACAACAACGTTGAAGAACTCGATCTAAATGAGCAAGACATGTGTCAAAACTATCACCGTAGACCGAGAAATATCCATGAAGACTTCAAGAAAATTACCCATCATGTCGGCAAAAACGACCAACACACACCTTTGAAATATAGCAGGGGTGTTACACAATCCAAAGGGCATCCATTTAAAGGAATAGGTTCCAAGCAGACAAGTGAAAGTAGTTTTCTCCTGATCCTCAGGAGCGATAGCAACTTGGTTATATCCCGAGTACCCATCCGAGAAGCAAGAGAACTCTGTCTCTGCCAATGTCTCAATAATCTGATCAATAAGGGGCAGTGGAAAGTGATCCTTCTTGGTAGCTGAGTCCAGGCGTCGGTAATCTACACAAACACACCATGAAGTAGGTACCCGGGTCGAAATCTTTTCACCACGGTCATTTTTTACGATCGTAATCCCGGATTTCTTCGAGACCACATGTAAAGGGATGACCCACTTGGAATCCAAAATGGGATATATAAAGCCAGCATCACACCATTTCTTGATCTCCTTCATGAACAACCTCCCTTAGATTTGGATTAGACGGTGGTGACATTCACGGGAGGGTTTATAGTAATCCTCTAGGTAGATATGATGCGAGCACAACGCTGGATTAATCCCACGGAGATCTGAGATATTCCATCATATGGCCTTGCGGTTTCTCTCAAGAACCTCTAGCACATGAGATTCTTGTTCAGCGGTCAACTGCGAGCTGAGGATGACCGGAAACATTTGGGGGGGGGACCCGCAAGGAAGGCATATTTCAATGTTGATGGTAAAACCTTGAGCTCGGGTGGGGTCTGATTCGGCTCTGCAATAACATCTGCTACTATACTGGTAGACAGTATGTGATCTGTGCTCTGTAGACTATCCACCTTGGCTACTGATGGCTCGAGAAATAGAACATCTGATAGATCTGTAATGAATGATCTCTGCTCAGAAAGGAAGGGCTCATCAGGATGTTCAATATTCTTATCAATTAACGGCTCAGATATCTCAGCAATAATCTCAGAAAGATGTCTCTCATCTGTGCATAAATCAAGAAATTCAACAAATGGCTCAGATATCTGGACGTCAGAACTCTGCTCAAACTGCTCATCGACAACTATCTCAATTGGACCACCAAGGGAACTCATATTGACTGTGCTTTCCAGATAGTCCTTTTGGGAAAGGAACTCTTGGCGGTGATGGTCTAGGATCAGAGATCGCCTCAATTTTCACCTTGTCACTACGAGAGTGAAAGATGATCTCTCCAGTACCATAATCAACTGCTGCTTCGGCCATTCATAGGAACGGTCGACCTAGTATGATCGGGGTATGGAGTAACAGTGCAGGTGTGTCCATATCCATGACAACAAAATCAACATGAAATTTCATTCCCTGCACCGTTACAATAACGTCCTATAAAATGCCTCTTGGCCTCTTAATCGACCTATCAACAAACTGAAGGATAATTTGTTTGTTTTAAGAGGCCCTAACTGGAATTTAGTTAATAAAGAGGAAGGAATGACATTAATGGAAGAACCGCTATCGAGAAGGTATGATCAAATTCTTGATCAAAGATATGGCAACGGATGTGAGGTGCTCCCTTGTCTTTCTTTTTAGGCAGAAGGTTACTGATGGCAGTACATGTGACCATGGTCAAGATGTGTTTCTCTGTTTCCTTTCATCTGTTCTTCCTTGGTTGACGCTTTTGGGTACATGTCTCTTTCATTCCCTTTTTTACTGTAGGCATGTATTCCATGACCTTGAGGAGTCGCATATTTAAAATGATGTTCTGTATGATCTCAACCACTCCAGGATCAGATAGTGCTATTTTTAATTTTTAATTTTTTAGCTTTGAGAGCAGAAGGAAATGGCACCGAATTAGAATAAACATGCAAACGTTCATATCCTTTATTCAAAGTAGAATCCTCATGTACAAGAGGACAACCAGAATTAGTTTAACAGTGTTGTCCAAACTAGGTGAAGAAAAAACAGAATCTAAATCAGAATGGGATGTTGCTACTGGTGAAGAAGAAGAATCTGCGACTGGTATATTCTCCCTTGCTGATGGTGATCTACATCTGCCTGGTGAAGGTGGTCGCGAAGGCGATGAAACTCCAGATGTGGGTGCTGCTATACTGGGCCTCTCGACTGATGATGAAGGAGATGATGTAGAAGATGATGCTCTCTCAGTGGATCGATCTCCTAACCCCAAATGCTTCGTATGCAGCTATAATCTCCTACCGCTCCTGAGATGAAAGGCATCAGACAAACATGTAAAATCAAGGGACATACATGTCTTGGGGGTGGACGGGCTATTGGCTACCTGCTCCTTGCATCTGAAGTTGTTGGGATTGGCTTCAACATGTGCTGGAATCAGTGTCTTGGTGGTGGTCAGGTCATCGATCCGCTGAGTTAGTTCATTCATGTTCTTCATACTCAGTGTAAGTTGGTCCAGTGCTGGATTGACTGAAGGGGCCTCAGATTGCTCATTGACTGGATGTCACTGAGGCTGATAGTACGAAGGCTGTTGGTACCATACGGATTCTGATAATGAGGAGGAGGAGGGGAGAAGGGGGAGAATACTGCCCATAGTATGCAGTCTGCTGCTGGTTAGGATGAGGGAAATACATGGACTGCTATTGTGGCTGGCATTGTCTTCAGTTTTGGAACTAAGGTGGAGACTGGTATTGAGGCTGGAATTGTTGGTGCTGGTACTGGTACGGCTGTTGTCTGCCTCCCTGAAGCTGGTGGGCAGGTCTCTGACCCTAATGTAAACCCAATTGGCCTTGACCTGATGGACGGGGCTGGTTTTGCTCACGGTCGAACCAGATACCGTTCACCTCCTGGATACCAGGTGGAGGTGGAGACTGCTGCTCAGGAATGTAGTCTATTTCATGTTGGTACGGAACTATCTGATGTGAATGCTGTTGAACCTGATCAGGTGTCTGCACGTAGTAGACATGCTGAACTGTGGATGGTCCTCCGCTACTCTGCTGGGTGGAAGAAATATGCTCCATAGTAGAGGTATTGGCTGTTGCACTCGTACTGTAGACTGCATTGACCATATTCACAAGAAGCTCCATGTGCTTTGTTATCTCATCCAGCTTATCTAGGTTCTTTGTCCTCTGCTCGATCACATGAACCTTATCAAGTTCCTGGGATCGCTTATCAATAATGTCCACTTTGGATAGGTGGTTTCCAATGATGGCCATGTCAGCGCTATCCACCTTATCCACTTCTTGTGTTGCCGTCATATTGACATCCTTGAGGGGTACTTTCGGGGCGGTGACGGGGTGCTTCTGAAAAGCACGTGAAGAAGAAAGAGCTGCTGAACTTTCTTCCATCTCCTCAAAAATTTGATAAAGGAGATCCTCGTCTTTATTGAAGTGACTTACCCCACAAGCGGCATCTACCAGCTTCTGATTCTCAATGCTTAAACCCCCCAAGAAATTTTGTACAAGGTTGGTCTTTGGAATATCATGATGGGGGCATTTCTCCATCAAATCTTTGAATCTTTCCCACGCCTCATGAATAGGCTCTTGGGGCATCTGGGAGAAATTAGCAATCAAGGATCACATTTGGTTAAGTCGTCCAAGTGGATAATACTTATTCAGAAACGTGGACCTCAACTCTTCCCAAGTAGTGACAACCTTCCCCAAGTGATTTAACCAGTACAAAGCTTTGCCCATCAGACTGAATGGAAAGGTGGTCATCTGCACTACCTCTAATGGGATATTTGGGTAGTGTACTATTCCACAAATGTGATCGAACTGCTGGAGGTGTATATAAGGTTCTTTTTAATATTTCCATGGACTATTGGGAGAAGAGGTAAAATAGTAGGCTTAAGCTCAAAATGCCCAAGAATCGTAGGGATTTGTTTGTCTGTCCTGCCCCTGGATTATAAGCATCCTTTAGTGTAGGCTTAGCCCCAGGTTCTGTGTGAGGTTCTTCTCTCCCATTCCCACCTCCAAGGTTTCTATTATCCCCCTCTCTCCTATCTTCTCTTTCCCGTCTCAGCTCAAGAATCATGTCTCTTAATGCGTTTTGAAAGTTAGCCTGCTCTGCTATCTGGGCTTGAATTGTCTGGATGGAGATTAACATGGTGTTATTGTTCTCGCTCTGTTTCGACATGGTTCCCTTTCCCTTCGGTGGCAACAAGTGTTCGATGTCTGACTCTGAAAATGTGCATGGTACTCGATTAGTACTCAATATTGATGGAGTCTCAAATATTAATTCGAGATTAAAGAAAATCTCAAATAGTGGATTGATGGATGTTGTGAAGGATGAAATGGAGAAAAAGGAATATTCGGGAAGTGAGTCTCCCTGAATACAAGATGAACAGCTCGTAGTGTAGAATCAGTTCGCAGAGTCCGAACGAGAAATACTTTGGTCCGACATCTTCGAAATCAATAGGCAGGATGTGAGAACATGAAAGTCAATGCAAGAGTGAAAGTGAATGAAGGCGTAAATTGCGCAGAAGGATCTTTATCGCTAGCAAACAAACACAATACAAACCCCCAGTTCACCGACTCAACTCAATGTGAAGACCGTGAAGGTTCGGTCAATTATCTTGTCAATTTTAGAGTTTGGTGAGAATACAATCTATCAGAGAGGTTTAAAGCGAGCTGTTAGGAACCTAATGCTCTCAGGAGACTAGCCCAATCCCAAAGTTAGATCTTTCCCAGCCAGTATGAATTACGGACTGTTTACCGTCTACCCGATCAATTCAATCTGTTAAGGACGTCACGGGCCACTTTACCAGCTACCGGAGAGATCCTCACTGGAGAACGACTATCCCAATATAGTATTCTAAAAAGAGTTCGGGCTTAGCTCTATCCTAGTGTGCGTGTCGCTCTCTCGCTACATACAAACCAAATAATGAGGGGGTTACTCTCACCAAAACAATGATTTTTCCTTGTGTTTATTTTAGAGTTGAGTTTTCTTTAGCAGTCTTGTATTTTAGGCAGTTGTCACTTGGTTAAAATATTTTCAAAGAATCGCCGACCAAGTATCCAATTTCCTTTTTAACTTATGTGAGTGAAAACAAGGAAGGAGATCGGAAATGCCAATGTGCGATTAAAAACGATGATGCATGTAGGGGTTAGAGATGCGTACCTTATCACCAGCACTCTACATGTAAGTGATCCGCGCAGAATTTAAATACAGAAAAATAAACTAACCTATATGATGCAAGTAAACCGTCCTAGATGATAGCTTCTATTAACAGGCAAGAAGAAGTGAATTTGACTAAGTCCAAATTATGCTCTACTCTATAGGTACAAAAATTCTTGTTGAAGGTGTTTGGACCTAATTAATTACTTGGCTCAAGCAAATTAATTGAAGCAATCAATAGGTAGCTCACGAATTCTGCGGAAAATAAAAAATAAGGCGATGAAAATAAAACTGGTGAGGTCCCCCAAGTGCACTGGCACTTGGCAAAACAGACCCCACAATAAATGAATGTCCATTTACAAGAGTTCGAATGCTAGAAAAAAATCCCTCCCTCTCTCTCTCTCTTTTGTCTCCTTCAATTCTTCTTCTCCTCTTCTCCCGCTATCCTGCAGCTCGATGAAGAATCAAGCTGCCTCCACATTGCTTGGGTGCTTCAGCTCTCATAGGATTGCCTCCTTCCCTCCACGGGACCTCGCAAGAAAAAGAAAAGAGAATGTGTAAGAATTTATCAAATATGAGAAAAGAAGAAAAAATGAAACAAATGCAATGGATATGAACAATGGAATAATGTGGCAAAATATAAACAGATATGTACAACCAAGAATAGTAGGTCAAAAGAGAAACCTAACTACCCTCGTCGTGCCTCCCCGACAACGGTGCCATTTTGTTGTGCTGCAGACCTTCGAGGATTGAAAATTGATGGTATGATGTGTCGCTGTTATCCTCAAAATTCCTGCGACAAACAAACAATTTTTTTTTTTAATTTTGCGACTTATTTTCCTGTATAACGGACATGATCGAACTCATAGAGGCTACAAATCCGAGGGTTATTCAACTAATCAAAAATCAATTAAGAGAAAAGCATGAATCTCAAAGGATAACTATCCTTGGTTTTTATAGAATATTTTATCTTTTTATTTTTTTTATTTTTTTATTTCTATTTTTTAATTCCTGATTTTAAAATTTTTAGTGGTTTTGATTTTTGTATTTTTTTTAAAAATACGGAGCAATATTCACAAGATCAGAAATACGCACGCCAACTCTTTTTGTATTTTTCAATTATATCAAAAATGCCCAGAAAAATTCAGAGAAAATTTTTGGGTTATAAAAGTTTTGAAATGTTTTTGGGAATTTTTGTGGAATTTTCTTATGTTTTTGTATTTTTTAAATTAAATAGTGATAAAGTGAGAAATGGTGCATAACTTGGAGTAATTTGCAACTTAAAAATATTTTAAGCCCTAAACTCCTAGTAATTATTTTTAAAATGAAATAGAAGAAAATATCTACAAACGTGAATTGAAATCATGATTTTTGGATTTTTGTAGAATTTTTTGTGAATTTTATAGGATTTTTAGTATTTTGTAATTTTTTGGATTTATAAAGAATTGATGCGTGAAATTTGGAAAGAAATTAAAAGGCAATGAAATAAAACTATTCTAATTTTTTTGGAATTTTTGGAGCAACATTCAAATTTTTATGAATTTTAGAATTTCAGGAAGAGAAAAAAGAGACTTTTTTATTTTTAAATAATAATAAATAATGAAAATACAATAAAAAATTATGCTAAAAAGATCATCACATCAAAAGCATAGCATGATTTTTGAGAGATTTATTGACGAAGGAAACCATTTATTTAAATGTGAAATTCAAGCAAAGTCAATTCTGGAATTGAAGGACTAGTTTGTATTTATTCAAAGTTTGTTCATCAAAATATAAAAGAAATGAATATTAGGATGAAAAAACATAAATTACCCAATCAAAAGCACTGTCCTAGACATACGAGGTCTTCTTGTAATTCTTGAATTTGTCCAGGGCTTTGTATGCAATTTTCCCCAATTTTTAAAAAATGATCTGGAGTTGGGCTTCTTTGTAATTTGTGAAATGTTTGGGGGAAAAATTGCAAATGTTCCAATAAAATAAGCTTTCCTAAGGGCGCTTTCCTTTTCGTTTTTCTTTGCCCTATACGAAAGAGGGTGTGGCTGTTGCCGCTTGCCTTGTCCTCCAAGCAAGGGCGGCGACAACTGTTGGCTTACAGATGGAAAGGCCCTCGGCAGATGTCAGCAGGTGGTGGAGCGGTGGGTGTCGGACGGGACTCCGCTGTTGGCAGCAGAGATGCGGAGGAAGGAGGCGGGCGTACGACTGAAGATGGCGACGGGCTGAGCTCCTCTCCGCGATGATCAGAGATGGTGGAGGGGGTGGGGGGGTTGGCAGACTTCGCGCGAGGGTGCGAAGAGGAAGAGCGATGGGGGCTTGCACTGCCGGTGGTGTCGAGCTGCGTGATGAATGGCTTCTGCAGGTGTAGGCTGTCGCGAGGGTTGAGGTCCAAGCGGTGGCGCGCTAGCTGATGACGAGCCGCAGGTGGCTGCGGTGATTCCTTGCGTCGGTGAAGACGACATTGGTTGGACGCAAGGCTCCAGGCAAGGCTGTCTTGCGCGAGCGGTTCTCCCAATAGTGGAGGCACGACAACAGGTTGCAGATGGCGGAGGGAGACAGAGGGCGTTGCCGGCGCCGTTGAAGATTTTTTTTAATTTTTTTATTTTCAATTGTAAACAGTAAAAAATAATCAGAATTTTTTTATTTTTTGTTTTTTTTATAAATCCTAAATTGAGAAATTAAAAATTGATTTTTTTAATTTATTTTTTAGATGATCCTGTAAAAAAATGTTAGAGAAAAATAAAAAAAATATATTTTTTTGTATTTTTTATCTTTTTATTTATAAACAAAATCTAGATGCGAGCATGATGACTCGGTCCCAAATCAAATCATACGGAAGATGTAAATGAATGCGGTTCCGCAGAAGATGGCGGATGGAACCAGATCTCTAACCACCGTGCGTGGTTGGAGGTGAGAGATCGTGCGAGGTAGAAAAGAATGCGTAGAGGTCGAGAAAGTGGGATGAAAAATCGAGATGGTGGCGATCAAATCGTGATGGATTTAAAATCTAAATGAAAAATGGCAGTGAAATAAAGATGCGAGAAATTAAACTAATGTTAATCTAGGATAAAAATAAGAAGAAAATGATGGATCTCATCTTAGGAGTGGAAAACTACCTTGATCGCCTCGACGAAGGCAGGCTCTCTGTCACCGGACGGCTCGAAGGCTAGGCACCTTTCTTGACAAGAAGACTCTCGGAGATCGGGCTCCTCTCACCAAATATTGATCGAGTTGGAATGATGGAGAAGGAACCATAAAAATAGAAAAGATGGAGAATGAAATTTGAATTTTTGAATTTTTGGTTGAAGAGATAGGAGAGATGAAAATTGAAATGAGATAAAGATAAAGTGAGATAAAACTATTTACAACATTAACTAAATTTTTTGAATTTTCGTCGCTATATTTGTTTGAATAAAAATGTTATTTTTTTATGGTGGTTAATTAAGAATATCAACTATATACATATACTATATACATATATGACATTATATACATAGGTATATGAGCAAATTAGCTCTTTTTTGTTTTAAAATTTTTTTATTTTTCTATTTTTATTTTAAACAATTAGTAAAAATATTTACAAATATATACAAATATAATATGCATAAAATATATGGTAAAATTGCACAAACCACCCCAGAAAACCAACTTTTTACTCGTAAATCCAAAAATTATGAAAATACATCCATTTTAACGATAATTTAATTTAGAATCTAATGGAAGTGAGATTGGTTCAATTTGAGTTCATATAGAGTCAGAATTGGTCTTTCAATTAGTACTTAGTGGTCTTTTCCAAGTGTGGTTGTTTTACTCTGTACATAATTTAATTGTGCAATTATTTTTATTAATTAGATTACATTTTTATTTACAACTTTGGTTTTGAAAGTTATTTGATTTGAGGTCAATTAATGTACAAATAAAATAGTGTAGTATACAAATATACACAACACACAATTTTTTTTGGATTTTCTGATTGAGGACTCTATCTACCCCTACTTTATTCCTGGTCGATCAGGTCAAATCTTGATCTTTTCTCAAGGTTCGAGCCAGCCTGTATCTATTACATATATATAATCTTCCTTTTTTAATTTTATTTTATTTATTTTTCCTTTATTTATTTATTTTTAGTTAAAATGATAAGAAGTGTACAATATTTACACAGAAATGCAAGTTAGTAAGACTATGGAGTTAGTGTTATGCACATGTATTTTATAAGAGATTTTAAGCTAAAATAAATGAATAAAGATGACAAATCGCAGATTCATCAACTGGCTGGAAGAACTTCAAAGAAATCATCGCCAATGAGTTTGAATCCACGATCATGGTCGCCTCCAGCCTCCTCCTCCTTCTCTAAGCTGCTTCCCTCCTTCCTGGGATACTTATACATCTGATAGGTGTCTTCTCGAGGTCCAGAACTCGCTGGAAGAGCTCTGGAGGTTGACTGACCTAGAGTCCATGCTCAAGACTTCATGAGGGGCTCCAGGTGATATTTGTTGTCGTAGACTTGCCCAAAAAGCTTAAGAGGGTTGAGGGCTATCTCCTCAACCCTGTTATGAAGCTATAGAAGCAATGAGGTGATGGGATGGTAGGACTCCGACGAAGGTGGCGAAGATGGAGTCCGACGATCTGATTCCGTGCAGGAATGAAGTCAGAAATAGAGAGGTATTGTGGAGAAGCATCAAGGGAAGTTAATGGAGGCAGAAGGGAGTCAAAACATTGTCGGTAGGCAATGAATTTGTTACCGGAGCTTAAGCTCTGGCAATTTTTAATTTCTAAAATTATAATAAAGGTGTACTTAAAAGGAAAAATTAAACCTATGATTAGACTAATGGAATGAAAAGAGAGTGAATGAACATTACCTAACATCTCGAAGAGCTCCGGAGCTCGGAGCAAGAAAGGCTCATCGGAGAAGATGACAAGTGGACCTGGATCTGCTACTCCACCACCATATCCTCACCGCGAAGGGCCGAAGTACCAGCTGCTGTCACCAGGGACTCGACGAGGTGTCCTATGGGGTTTACGATGAGTGAAGAGAGATAAAAAAGAATAAGGAGATCGGAGGAGGTTATTTATATACATGAAGTCCGGCCAAAAGATGGAGAAGTAGAGTGTTGGAGGAGAAGGGTTGGTGAAGATTCGAGTATGGGCAATTGCGAGGGACGATAGGGCTATAATTTGGTGGATGCTTGAGGGAAGTGGGCGAGTAGAGGAGGTTCGGAAATTAGGCAAAGTCAGAGCTTCACATGCTCTAACAAAAGAGGACGTGGGGGCAAGATAGTTGATAGGGGGGTCAACGGTCCAAGTTCTGGTTGGTCCGCGTGGACCAACTAGAAATTAAGAATTGATAAACTCCTTATTAATTCGATAAAAAATATCAAATGATTTATTTTTTTCAAAACATAAAAATGCTTGTAATTTATGCAATATTTTATATATATTTTATTTATTTTATGAGTCTTGTTATTATGAGTTAATATTTACATGTAAAATATAAGAATAAATAGGTGTATTTTGGTAATTTATTTTTATTTTGTATTTTATTATTATATAAAGGTATTTTATATAATTTTGATTTATTTAATTACATATTTAGATATTTTTATATATTTTTAAAATCCTATTTGTACACTTAAATAATTAGGTATAAATTCTCTATATATATGTATATTTCATCTATGTATTGAAGTATATGATTTGTTTTTATTTTATTTAGATGGGTTTAATTAATTTTAATTATGAATATATGTTTTAAATGATATTTAAAATTTTATAAAAATAAAAGAATTTGAAAAATATAATGAGTAAATAAATTGAATAAAATATACATGTATGTTGCACCATTTGATCCAAAAACTTAAAATTTTCATCTTAGCTCTAATAAATAGCTTATTAAAAGTTATATACAGTTAAAGGTGATTTTGGTCTATTTTTTATATTATGGAGAAGATACAAGTCTATGATATTTGTATTCTGGCTCTTTATTTTGTGTGTCCCAGACACACTGTGCATTATTTTTCTGTGAAATTTATTTTGAATTTTTCTTTGTATTTTTATCTACATTATTCATATAGAGGATTTTTCATTTGAGGTGTAAAAATAATAAAATAAAATAGGTGCTAAAAATTAATTATAGATGAATTAAAAATAAGATTGTATATGGTTTTCTGTGTATCTTTGTATAGTTCTTCTTCCCTATCTCCTACTATTTTATACCTTGTCGACTAAGTCATCATGATGATTGGATATCTGGGTCTAGGTTCACTCAACACATATGGTGTTTCATTTCTTTCATTTCTTCCTTTATTCTTTAATTTCGGAATTAAATACAATAATTATACATTATTTTATACAGTATTTTGTACAATTATCAGGTGTTTACTTTGACAAATTAATGATATATACAAGCATTTAGCTTGGGATTTAATGCTAAAATGAAAGAATAAAGGTGATGAAATGGAGATTCATCACCTCCCTATACTTGCCTTTGCTAGTCCCTAACAAACACTTATTCCTATAAGTGTAGAAAAGAAAATAAAGAAAAGAAAGAGAAAGAATTTGGATTGATTTTAACTTTCAAACTCGCTTCATAAGATCAAAGTTTGGTGCTTAGTCGGACCTTTTGATTTTAGATGTGATCGTAACCTTAGTTGGGAACTGGACTTGAAACACAACATCCTTCAAGAATAACAAAACTCTGCCCAAGTCTCCTCAAAAGCCATGTTAGAACACTTCGATATCATACGCAATCCCTTATGACTATGAGTTTATCTGATACAGTGTGTGATACGTAGTTTCACTCGTTTGAAGCGGTAGAGGTCAGTCTTATCCAACATGGTGACCCTAATTTCCCAATCCAATAACTTTTTCCTCTAGAAGTGGGGTGTTCCCTTCTAAGTTGAAGTACAACTGGCTCAAGAAGAGGAGGTGGAGAGAAGAATGAATGGTAGCCAGTGTAGCCACCTATCCTAGGATGCTTGACCAGTGTAGCCAAGTCATCCGACTGTAGGCTCATAATTGTCTTTGACTTTGAATCTCAAGCTTGATTATTGAATATATGCTTCGACAGGAATTGATTTTTCTTTGACTTTTGCACGTCTATTTTTTTGAAGTTTTTTATTTTTGCATTTTTTGTAAATACTATGTACAACATCATTTACATATGGATTTTTTTCATCTTAAGCCACTAGACTCTCCCTCCTTTGAAGCATTATTACAACCCACAACTTATGCCATTAGACCTCATGGCTATTAGAAAGGGTTGGGGTACAACGACCACATATATGTGACTTTTGATGTTTCCATTGGCTTGTGTCTCATGCAGGTAAATCCATCACTCTACCACTTCAACTGGGTGAGCAAAGTGTGAGGTGCAGGTGTGCAAGCTAGGTCACTGTCGACAAAAGTTGTGGGTGTGTTCCAAAATATTCTACTTAGGCAGTCAAGATGACATTGAACTAAGTCTTGTGGTCTCAAAGAAGTAAGTCTAGCAGAGCTGGAGTGTCTTAGTTCTAATACATGTAATGTTCCTATGATAAAGTGGATTAAGGTCTAACCAAGCTAAAATCTTCGGATTTTATTTAGACTTGTTCAATTGTAATTATCAATCTGAAAAATACGAATGCTATGCACAATGCAGATTTTTTTGTGACACTATTTTTAGGTTTTGAACTTTTTATAGATTTTTGAAAAAGTTTTGCAATTTTTTATGCAATTTTTGAAAACATTTTACATTTTTATGGATTTTTTTAAAACAAAAGAGCTTTGGCAAATAATTATGTGCAGACTTTACACAGGAGTGCATTTGTTATTTACACGAATCTGCACTAGATTTTTACAGTCTTAGAGTTAGTTATTATTTATAGATGTATATAGAGAGTTTGTAAAAGTTTTTATTTGTTTGAATTATGTACAAGGTTCTCAAATTTTTTTGAAAATATTTTAACAAACATTTTGAGAACTTTAGTTTGAAAAATAATTTGACAAATATTTTTTTCAAACATTTAAAAAATTTGAGAACCATCTTGCAAAGATTTTTTAAACGGTATGTATAGATTTTTAAAATATTTTTGCAACCATTTTCCAAACCATTTGCAAATTCATTTTCTAATTATTTTATCCAAACAAAAGAAAGAAATGTTTACTAACAAATTATTTTTACAAAGGTTTGAAAATATTTTATAAAATATTTCCCAGATAGTTTTCTAAAGCTTTTCCAAAGATGTTTTCCAATCATTTTTCAAATATTATCCAAAATATTTTTAATCGGTTTATTAACCATAATTGTAAAGAATTTGTGTATGTATTAATTTTTATTACTTAGCCATATTTATTGAAAATACGCAAGTATGAGTTATGGCTAAAATATATACAACGTATATATGACCCCCAATACTTAGCTTGAGCTATGTCCTTGTAGATCGCAGAGAAAAGGAAGACATATCTTGTACTAAGTATACGAAGGTCTATACTACAATGACTGAATAATGAATTAGAAGTCAACCATCCACCCTATACTTAGGATCAATTAACCCTAAGTATAAAATATTGTATTCTACATGCTGGGAAGGTCTAGGGTGGGATCAGATAACTAACTCATCGGCCCAGCCTGTAACCCTCCCTCCCACTTAGGGTAAAATATCCCTAACTATAGTCAGAAAGTCAAAAATCGAGGAGGCGAGAGAGGGATAAAAGAATGAACACCCAAATACACTCACCCCCCATACTTAGGGTAAAGTATATCCTAAGTATAGCAATGATAATAGGATGAGTACCACTTTCAGAAGAATAAAAGAATGAAAAATGAAAAGAAGAAAAGAAGAAAATCTACTCTAAAGAAAGATATTTATGGGAGCATTATCTGGCTCCATTGAAGTTGTTGCAGCAATGAAATCTTCCTAAAAAATTTCTTGTACAACGTCGACAACGACCATGAATGTATCATGCTCCAAGTACAGCTTCAACAACTGACCATTGACTACAGAGGGTTGTGCATCAGCTAATAATTCTGATATCATAACACTTCCGTTGTCATATACAGTCCTGACTCTGTACGTCCCTATCCACTTGCTCTTTATTTTTCTCAGAAATATCTTCAATTTCACGTCAAACAGCTAGACTTTTTGTCTAGGTTCAAAATCTTTCTTCTGATGTGCTTGTCATGTCAGCGTTTGACCTTCTCCTTTTACATCAGACTATTGTCGTTGCTTAATCTCTGAATTCCCTCTGCTGACCACCTTTTTGTGAGTCGAGATAGCAAACTGCCCATAATGATTTGTTAATCAGTTCCACTGAAAGGTGGAATGTCTTCTCGTAGATAAGGAGATAGGGAGACATGCCCAAGGGAGACTTGTAGGTCGTTCTGTATGCCTAGAGAACTGAGTCCAGAAGTTGGGACCGGTTCTTTCTATCTGACCTCATGAGTTTCTACAATATCATCTTGATTTATCTATTTGAAAGCCATTTGACTGTGAATGATAAGGAGATGCGACCCGGTGATCGATCTTGTAATCCATCATTAATTTCTTAACCTCCTTATTAATGAAGTGGTTGCTTGATGAATCTCGGATTCACCATTCTAAGTCTCATTAATTAAGCTCAAGTCCCTCAAAATCAACAATATTTCTGCATTTATTCTACATAATTAGCATTCAAGCATGATTTCATAAGAATTGCATTTTAGCATTAATTTCTGCATAAAATAAGAAGCCAAAAATCCAAGCCAAAAATGACCTGTAAATAGCCTAACTTCCCCTATTTTTAATTCCTTCATGCTAACACCGTATAACCCAAAACCACCTCCACTGTGTACACATCACTAACAAGAATAAATAAAAAAATACAAAAAAATAATTAACCCAGGTAAGTGGACCAAAAACCCAAACCCTAGTTTCAGGATTTTCGGACTAAAAGCCTCATATCTTCCCCATCCAGTATCCGATTTGATCCTACTCACTTTTGAACTAATGCACATTCAATTACCTTCAAAACAAGACCAAGTTCAAGTGAATCGGAGCTCGTATGTGAAAGTTGGGTTTTGGGCCTCTTTTGTACATTGTATTTTCGCAGTTTTTGACCTTGTATTTTATGTACTTATTTTCTTCATTAATAAAAATCCAAAAAAATTAGATTAAGGTCTCTTTTATTTATCTTTGAGTTTTCCATATTTTTTCGGATTTTTATCTTGTTTTAAAAATGACAAAAAAATTAGAAAAACCCAAAAATCAAGGTCTTCTATGTACATGGGATACCCCAAAAATTCACTTTTTACATTTGACCGAATTTGGCTTTGATGTCTTCATGCAAGTTGTAGATCTCGTCGAGACGAGCATTTTTCGTGAAGGAACTTTTTGATCCGTGGTCATTTGCTATTTTTATCGATTTTACAAGAGGTTTTATGGTCGAATTTTCTGGTGCTGACACGTGGCAGCCCTAGAGGCCACCACGTGTCAGTGATATTTGGACGTTTTATTATATCGTTTTTATAAAAAAAATTAAAAACCACGCACGTGCAGCGCACGTGCCTCCAAGGCACGTGCTCCGCACGTGCCTCGCCCCATCCGTCCCCTTGCTCACTGTGCGACACGTGGCTTATCCACGGCCGTTCGATCCGCGGCCGATCGAACGGTCGCGGTGCGTCGTCTACCTCCCA
Source organism: Ottelia alismoides (assembly GCA_037367405.1). NCBI lineage: Eukaryota > Viridiplantae > Streptophyta > Magnoliopsida > Alismatales > Hydrocharitaceae > Ottelia > Ottelia alismoides. The sequence goes on from JAZKJV010011057.1 coordinate 380,614, forward strand.
ACGGCTGCCCCGAAACCTCCGCCGCTCCTCCTCAAACTCCGCAACTGCCGTTGACCTCCGTCCTCACTGCTTCCGCAACTGCCTCGCCGACCACAACCACCCTCCGCGTCGCACGCAACCACCTCTAGTCCCCCTTCTCTCCTATATATAGAGCAACCCCGCCCCGCAACCGCCTTCATCCGCCGATCGAAGATCGCCTCCGGGGTGACAGACCGAGGCGCTCCTTTCCCGACGAGATCCGGCCGCTCCTCCACGGCCGTCGCAGCTGCAGCTTCGTGCTGCCGTGCCTCCGCTCCGAGCTCCGAAGCTTCGTCGAGCTTATCATCATCTTCTTCGACAACCTCCGCCTTCAACGGCCTTCGTCTCCGGCAAACTCCTCCACCGACCAGCTTCGACGACCTCGCCGTCTTCTTCGACTTCATCTGTTACGCCATCAACACTGAGATTCTTCTCCGACTCCGCGACCATCTCCGACGACCGTCCCCGAGCACCTCCGCCTGGCACCTTCATCACCAACGCCAGCAGCTCCGCGTTTCGCCGTCAAGCACCCGACACGCCATCGTCGACCTTCTTCATCGAGCATCGCCTTCAGCGCCGCTTTACCGACTTCGCCTTCATCAACCGCCTGGAGACCGACGCCATAGCCACCTCCTGGCCGGAGCCAGGAGTCTCCTTCAGTCATCGACGCCGCACCGCCTGTGCGAGGCGTGCGCCCTCCGCCTCCACACAGCCATGCCAGGCCGGGCTCCAGGCCCGAGGTCCCCCGCTCGTGCTCCGCACGTGCGTGGGAAACTTCATCGGCACGCCAGCCTTGGGGTCACGTGTTGCGCACGTGCCCCTTGGGCAAATTGCAAGTGTCCCCCGGCCCTCCTTCCATATTACGCGCCAGTCCACCTACTAGAGGGCACGTGCTGGAAATTAATTTTAGGTCCCCCCTGCATTATTTTTATTTATTCAGTTTGCATCTGTACCCCTGTCTTTGTCATCCATTATAGACCTCTACATTGCATCATTTTATTTATTTAAATATAGCATTTTGTTCATCTTTTAATTCTCTACATTTTGAGATACTGTGGACATTTTTGTGGTTTACGGTTAATTAATAAATAATAGTTTTATGGAAATTGGAATATTTTACCCAATCTGTGCTCTGAAATTCATAGGTAATTAACCGTTGCTTTAAAAATCTCTAAAAAATCACATATTGTAGAGATATATTTGGTTGACATTGTGCCCAAAAATCTTTGCATTTGCATGCATAAATTGCTCTATAAAAATCATTTAGCACATTTCAGTATTTGATTTTTAATAGGTATTCAACCCCACATTTTCAAGGTTTAGGATTTTTCTGGGATCCATCACCTCGTGATAGATCTTAGATAATTTTATGTCTTGAAAATAAGTAGGTTTAGTATTTATTATAATTAAATATTAAAAATCATTCTGTTTGCATTTAAAAATCCATAAAAAATTCATATTGGATTCAAAAATTCCAAAATAATTACAGTGCACTCATTTCATCATATTTTACATCTCGGCCAAGTTTCATATTTTTCGGACATCATTTGAACGTAATTCACATTTTAGTCCATAAAGTAGGCCGGATTGTCATATTGCACCCTCTATTGCATTGAAAAATTCCAAAAAAAAGACCGCCTTGAAAACCGAACACGAAATTGGATAGACATATCTCTAGGTTGTTCCTTTGCCTCCTTGTGATCGACCTTGGGACATGCCCAAGTAAAATAAACATAAAACCACTTTATTAAAATTGAATAAAATTTGTGGTTATTTCTTGACTGTTTCCGATCGCTGCCTACAACGAACGATGTTAATTGTTTTCACGAACGAACATTAAAAACACATCCTTAACACGGTTTTTTCGGTCACGTCAGATGGCGCCGTTGTCGGGGAGGCAAACAGCTTAGTTTTGTGTTTTGAAAATTTTTGTTCGGTTTTCCGAATTCGGGTAGTCTGACCCCCGATTCTTTTACTGTAAATCCCATTTTATTTCTTGTATTTATTTTTCAGCATTTATTTCATTTATTTTATTTTTGATTATTTTCTGAGTCACTCTCTTACATTCTCTCTCTTATTTTTCTTGCGAGGTACCCGGCGCACGTGGAGCAGTTTTTCAAGGAGCCGACGCATCTTCACCGACACCTGAAGAAACCGCAACTAATTTAAGATCGAGTCGTGAGAGAGCGTAGAGTCTAGGTTTTAAATTTCTGTAAATTTTATTTTTTGCTCATTTATAGCGGTGTCCGTTTGGACTCGTATGTGTAAAAAGACATTAAACTCTATTTGTGGTGTGTCGTGGCCTGTTTCACTCTCAGGTGAGGGTGGGGCCCGACTTGAGTGGCGATTAGGATAGACCTGCACATACGGCTCTTAGAGCATTTTTATTTTTTGATTGTGCTCGTAGGATCTTAAGCCACACTGCACTTTAATCAAGACGCACATAAATCGTTCAACTTAGCCAAATTTAATTCAATTCTTCCCCGCTAATAGAACTTTCTGCTTAGGTGCGGTTTTCATCGGCTTGCACGCATTTAGAATAAATTTTAAAATTCTGTCTAGCATCCCACATGAAGATTGCGAGGATTCACTGTAAGTCTTCTGACTGAGCATTCATCATAGTTTTCCGCGTGCATCAGTTTTTCCCGACTTTCTCCCTCTTGTTTTATCACATAATTTTAAAAAGGAAATTGGGACTGGACGGTAGACGTGTATTTGTGCTCATCTAAATTCTTCGGTGATCACCTAATAAAATCGGGACTGCTAAATATAGCTGATTTCAAAATAACCCATAAAATGAAGAATTTTTGCGGGAGAACAACCCCGACCTTGGATGATTTTATTTTTCTGAGTGAGCAAGAGACGACACTTAAGGATAGAGCCCAAATCCAAAATCTCAGCTCGCTAAATTTTTGTCAAGAATGAATTATCACCAACTAAAATTGAAAAGATAATAGCCGAAATCGTACGGCTTCATTGTGTGAGTTGGTGAACCCGGGGTTTGATTTGTGTTTGCATTGGTGTGCGTGAACCGATTTCAAGATCAATAGCCGCACATTCGATAAAAATTCTCTTGACTATCCCGTGCAATCATCTCTTCCCTCTCTTGATTTGAACCTCATAATGGAACTCTCGTCCAAAAAATCTTGCAGATCCAACCTCCCATTCCTCTCAAAAATGACCGAACACCCATCAGAGCTATACTATGAAAATGAATTTGTTTCGGTTAGGCCCAAATCAACTAAATCCCCTTCTTTCAATAATCCTCCAACAATTGCGGGAGGCTTGCACCCGCAAATAAATTCGGCCTCCTCATTGAATTTCTATTCGAACCATCCAACCGCAAATAACCACCTACCATCTTGGACTGAATCGTCTTATTCTCAGTTTCTCGTTAATGAAACTTTTCAAGATCAAAATCCCTTCAAATCTCATGACTGGCAGAGAAATCAAACTCAGATGGAAAGACATGCACCGAATAATCATCGGCATTGGATTGACCATAATAGACCCCTCGTCAGACATGATACTCACACAGAGGACTGGACAGACCTAGAAACACATAAACCCTGTATGTTGACTCCACAATATCAAGGTCTGACCAATCAACTACACATGTCTGAACCATATGAGCAGCCTCCTTCCATTATTTTTGAGGAGAATTTTTCAGAAAATAATGATCATACTTCGGATATTCCAAGAAGCTCTCCTCTCAGCAAAAGGGAAAAATGGAAGATGAAATTATCGAACATACACCTACTGCTCCCATAATTAATCATGAACCAAATCTTGAGGAGGATATTTCGAGGATAAATAAGAAATTCAATTCAATAGAGGAGAGATTTCAAAAATTTACCGATCGATTCATCGCATTCTATGGTGGCTCGGACAGTAAAATGAATGAGGAAATAACTGGATCTGAGATTGAAAATTCTGAGGATATTCAGGGACCTATGGATAATTCTGAAAATGATTATGCTGCTGACCCTCACCCTGAACACCAGAGCCCCTCTTCGTCTGAAGAACACCCCACACCCCCACACCACCCAGAAAATACCAAAAAAATGGAAATATTTGAAAACCACAAAAAATTGAAAATTCAGAAAATTTCATAAAAATTAAAACTGAAGATGATCTGCGAAATTTGGATCCGACTATACGGGAAGCACTGGAAAAACGCTTGATGTTTGAACTTCCCTTTATACAGGCCATTGAACACTTCCCCGACCTTAAAAGATTTATAACAGATAAATCAATGAACAAAAAGTCGGGTAGGATACGAACAAAGACCGAAAGACATATCTTGTCAATGGCCTCCTCCTTGGTGTTGAGGAGAAAAACCAAGAGCCGCATAGTGAAGCGGTTGCCCAGATTTGACTGTGAAATCAAAGACACAACTTTTACCCATGCTCGGATTGATGACGATTCACCGATTAATATCCTCCCGACCTCGGTATTTCACGAACTCAAACTCGGACCAATTCGGAAGATACGAGAGATTGTCCAATTGGCAGACCGATCGATAAAAAGGCCGAGAGGAACCATTTCTGTCATCATGAAATTCCAAGGTGCTCCGCTCAAGGTAGAATTCACGATCACTGATATTGAGCATCAAGGAGAATTCACCCAGTCTCCAATCATTCTCGGAAAGCCATTCTTGGCATTGACCAAGGCATGTATCGATTGTGAGACTCGGGAAATCAATTTCACAGCATTGGAAGCACTTAAATCTGACCCTATCTTTGAGGAACCACGATCTTCTGAGGCAACCCACGAAGTCCCCAACAACCGTAACCATGAAGCGGTAGAAGAGCCCTACCCCGCAACCACACCTGAGATAGCAGTTATTGATGAGACTATTGGTGTAGAAAATCTTCCCCCTGCTCCATTCCCAGCCGCTCTCACCATGGAGAATCATGTATATGAATCATATGATCCGGAGACTTATGCATGGGCACACCCTGGGTCAACCTACTCTGACTACATGGATTACATCAACTCGACATAGGAATGCGCCAACATAAAATCAATTGAGAAAGAACATGCAGAGACTCTCCCCAATATTTAAATCCCCGAGGATCTCAAAATAGACAAATCTTTCTACTACGATCCTGAGACATATGCATTGTCACACCCTGGAGCAACATTCTCTGAATATCTTGACCAAATCATCCCAAATCGAGAGTGCTCAAACATTCGGGAGACTAAGAGCAAGCACGCAGACCAAACACTGACCAAGGAAAATTCTAATGGCTATTCATCTGGATATTCGAGTGAACCGGCACCTTCACGACGAAATAAAAAGAGAGCCACCTTTGACCTTTCGGAAGAGGAATCAACTGATGATCCCTCATCAGGTCCGGAAAAGATGGTTTACATGAGTGAAGTCTGCTCGGCAGCCCTAAAGCCATATCTTCGTAAGGATCCAAAATTCAATTCTCGTTGGATAACTCCCGTTCCAAACTACTACTCATCCAAAGCTGATGCTCCTGCATTCTTCAAGTACACTGGAATTCTTTCGTATGAGTTGATTGAGACCGGTGCTTCTGAGCATTCATCCGAGGACAAACTGATTGACCCCAAGAAGGAACGAATTCTGAGAAAACAATTGAAGAAACAAAAAGACCAGAATACTTGGAGTATGCCCACTTTCAATTACTACTCCTCTGAGGATAATTCTGATGATGGATATCTTTCATCTGACTCAAACAATTCATCCACAATCCATCATAATTTGTCTGAGGATGACACTGATCATAGTTGGGAATCATATGCCTCATCTCCGACTCATCATTACGATCTCCCACCGCAGCCTCACAAAAAGATCAGCCGAAAACCGCCTTAATCATCGGCTACCCACCCTCCCTCCCGACCACATCGGTCTCCTTGTACAGCTTCTTCCTCTACTTAGGCCAAGGCCTAAGTATAGGGGGGGACCGATGCCATCTGTATATATCATTCTTCTCCTAACTCTCGATCGCTCCATTTCCACCATTCTTCCATACTTAGGTTGTCCAGAGCCTAAGTATAGGGGGAACCAACATCCAACATCCACCTGTATATATCTCTTCATTCATATATCCCGACCGCTTCATTTTTTCTTTTCATTTTTTCACTCCCTTACGCTTAGCCCGAGCTATGTCTTCTTTACGCTTCTTGTGCTCTGAGGACACAGCACTCGCTAAGTATAGGGGGGTCTGTATATATACTTTGTATATATTTTACCCATATCTCGTACTTTCGCGTAAGTCTATATGTATTTACGGGGTGGGTACTAACATCAAAAAAAACAACAAGCACACAAAAAAAAAGAAGATTTTTTTTTCTTTTTTCTACTAACACTAACCATGCCCAAAATTTTTGAAAAAAAAGGAAGGCTTCTTATTCCATTTTCTGCATAAAAAAATGTCCCTTGCATACAAAAATCATCATCACACAAAAAAAATTGTGTCTGCATTGCACACACCTGCACTTCACCCAACATCACATGCATTTGCATATGTGAAAAGTCATTGGGTTCTGAACCGAGTTATGAGCCAAAATCGAGAGTGGCCTGAACTTGACCTTAATCCACCTAATTTTCAAAGGAACATCACCGAGAAATAGGATTTTAGGAGCTTCAGGTCTTTTTGACTTAATTCCTTAAGTTCCACATGACAATGTACAACGTTTGACTCTTAGTGTCTAACCTGGTCTCTTCATTCTGGGTACAACTCTGGAATAGGGAATTAATTCGCACTCTCGCACTATGCACTTAGCTCAACCCAGACGGGATGTTGGAAGACTGTGTGAGGCTCTTTTCTGGTAGCGTGGAAATCTAAAGACCGGAGTACGGGTTGAAATAAAGCTTCGGAAAAGGGATGGACGGTTGGGCACAATTTTTTCTAAGACCCCAAAAAATGTACGGAACAAAAAGATTCTATATCCGTAGGGGCATAACAAGATCCATGCAGAACCACCAAAAATTCCAAATACAAAGAAGCATTCTACCAAAAAAATCCGACCAAAAAGGTCCAAGCTTCAAGAACCTGTAGATCTTGGTGGAGACTCGGCTACACTGGCCATCTTCACAAGGAGAGGTGACTACACTGGCCACCCTCCAGTTTTTTTCCCCTTCTTCTATCTTCTCCCTCATTCGATTGTGAACACAGCGCGACAGACCTTAGAAGGAAATACCTGACTCCCCGAGGACGAGTTACTGGAGAGGAGAGGAGCATGGTAGTCCGGCAGTCTGGATGGGAAGAGCTAAAAACCTTCACACACTTGAGTCTGTTATTCAATGTTCATAGGGTATACTTTGGGAAGAGGATTGATCTAAGATGACTTCTGAGTCGAAACTGTGACAATGATGTGTAGAACTTGAGGGCTGTTGATTTTAAAATTCTAAGTCTCACAGAAGTTCCGACACATTATTAATCCAAAGGTCAAGTTTAGTTTCACTTTCACCTTCAGTTCATGGTCTTGGTATGGAACCCAATCTCATTTCACTTCATGGCATTTCTTTTTGATGCTCAGGGACGAGCATGGTTTGAGTATAGGGGGATGATGAATCTCGGATTCACCATTCTAAGTCTCATTAATTAAGCTCAAGTCCCTCAAAATCAACAATATTTCTGCATTTATTCTGCATAATTAGCATTCAGGCATGATTTCATAAGAATTGCATTTTAGCATTAATTTCTACATAAAATAAGAAGCCAAAAATCCAAGCCAAAAATGACCTGTAAATAGCCTAATTTCCCCTATTTTTAACTCCTTCATGCTAACACCGCATAACCCAAAACCACCTCCACTGTGTACACATCACTAACAAGAATAAATAAAAAAAATACAAAAAAATAATTAACCCAGGTAAGTGGACTAAAAACCCAAACCCTAGTTTCAGGATTTTCAGACTAAAAGCCTCATATCTTCCCCATCCAGTGTCCTATTTGATCCTACTCACTTTTGAACTAATGCACATTCAATTACCTTCAAAACAAGACCAAATTCAAGTGAATCGGAGCTCGTATGTGAAAGTTGGGTTTTGGGCCTCTTTTGTACATTGTATTTTCGCAGTTTTTGACCTTGTATTTTATGTACTTATTTTCTTCATTAATAAAAATCCAAAAAAATTAGATTAAGGTCTTTTTTATTTATCTTTGAGTTTTCCATATTTTTTCGGATTTTTATCTTGTTTTAAAAATGACAAAAAAATTAGAAAAACCCAAAAATCAAGGTATTCTATGTACATGAGATACCCCAAAAATTCACTTTTTTACATTTGACCGAATTTGGCTTTGATGTCTTCATGAAAGTTGTAGATCTCGTCGAGACGAGCATTTTTCGTGAAGGAACTTTTTCGATCCGAGGTCATTTGCTATTTTTTTATCGATTTTACAAGAGGTTTTATGGTCGAATTTTCTGGTGCTGACACGTGGCTGCCCCAGAGGCCGCCACGTGTCAGTGATTTTTGGGCATTTTATTATATCGTTTTTATAAAAAAAAATTAAAATTAAAAAATTAAAAACCACGCACGTGCAGCGCACGTGCCTCCAAGGCACGTGCTCCGCACGTGCCTCGCCCCATCCGTCCCCTTGCTCACTGTGCGACACGTGGCTTATCCACGGCCGTTCGATCCGCGGCCGATCGAACGGCCGCGGTGCGTCGTCTACCTCCCAACGGCTGCCCCGAAACCTCCACCGCTCCTCCTCAAACTCCGGAACCGCCGTTGACCTCCGTCCTCGCTGCTTCCGCAACTGCCTCGCCGACCACAACCACCCTCCGCGTCGCACGCAACCACCTCCAGTCCCCCTTCTCTCCTATATATAGAGCAGCCCCGCCCCGCAACCGCCTTCATCCGCCGATCGAGGATCGCCTCCGGGGTGACAGACCGAGGCGCTCCTTTCCCGACGAGATCCGGCCGCTCCTCCACGGCCGTCGCAGCTGCAGTTTCGTGCTGTCGTGCCTCCGCTTCGAGCTCCGAAGCTTCGTCGAGCTTATCATCATCTTCTTCGACAACCTCCACCTTCAACGGCCTTCGTCTCCGGCAAACTCCTCCACCGACCAGCTTCGACGACCTCGCCGTCTTCTTCGACTTCATCTGCTACGCCATCAACACCGAGATTCTTCTCCGACTCCGCGACCATCTCCGATGACCGTCCCCGAGCACCTCCGCCTGGCACCTACATCGCCAACGCCAGCAGCTCCGCATTTCGCCGTCAAGCACCCGACACGCCATCGTCGACCTTCTTCATCGAGCATCGCCTTCAGCACCGCTTCACCGACTTCGCCTTCACCAACCGCCTGGAGACCGACGCCATAGCCACCTCCTGGCCGGAGCCAGGAGTCTCCTTCAGTCATCGACGCCGCGCCGCCCGCGCGAGGCGTGCGCCCTCCGCCTCTACACAGCCACGCCAGGCCGGGCTCCAGGCCCGAGGTCCCTCGCACGTGCGTGGGAAACTTCATCGGCACGCCAGCCTTGGGGTCACGTGCTGCGTACGTGCCCCTTGGGCAAATTGCAAGTGTCCCCCGGCCCTCCTTCCATATTACGCGCTAGTCCACCTACTAGAGGGCACGTGCTACGCACGTGCCCCTCTGGAAGAATTGCAGAATCGCCCCCTCTACTTCTAGTAATTAATTTTAGGTCCCCCCTGCATTATTTTTATTTATTCAGTTTGCATCTGTACCCCTATCCTTGTCATCCATTATAGACCTCTACATTGCATCATTTTATTTATTTAAATATAGAATTTTGTTCATCTTTTAGTTCTCTACATTTTGAGATACTGTGGACATTTTTGTGATTTACGGTTAATTAATAAATAATAGTTTTGTGGAAATTGGAATATTTTACCCAATATGTGCTCTGAAATTCATAGGTAATTAACAGTTGCTTTAAAAATCTCTGAAAAATCATATATTGTAGAGATATATTTGGTTGACATTGTGCCCAAAAATCTTTGCATTTGCATGCATAAATTGCTCTGTAAAAATCATTTAGCACATTTCAGTATTTGATTTTTAATAGGTATTCAACCCCACATTTTCAAGGTTTAGGATTTTTCTGGGATCCATCACCTTGTGATAGATCTTAAATAATTTTATGTCTTGAAAATAAGTAGGTTTAATATTTATTATAATTAAATATTGAAAATCGTTCTATTTGCATTTAAAAATCCATAAAAAATTCATATTGCATTCAAAAATTCCAAAAAAAATTACAGTGCACTCATTTCATCATATTTTACATCTCGGCCAAGTTTCGTATTTTTCGGACATCATTTGAATGTAATTCACATTTTAGTCCATAAAGTAGGCCGGATTTTCATATTGCACCCTCTATTGCATTGAAAAATTCCAAAAAAAAGACCGCCTTGAAAACCGAACACGAAATTGGATAGACATATCTCTAGGTTGTTCCTTTGCCTCCTTGTGATCGACCTTGGGACTTGTCCAAGTAAAATAAACATAAAACCACTTGATTAAAATTGAATAAAATTTGTGGTTATTTCTTGAATGTTTCCGATCGCCACCTACAACGAACGACGTTAATTGTTTTCACGAACGAACATTAAAAACACATCCTTAACGCGGCTTTTTCGGTCACGTCCATCTAAGACCAGAATCATCAAAATGCTAAACTGCAAGATGATGTTATCTTTTAGGAATTTGCAAACTGTTTTATTGTCTGCATCTCGAGCTGGGATGGCTTCCACCTATCGACTCACATAATCAATGACAAGAAGGATGTGTTTGTAGCCTTGACTATTAGGAATTGGACCCATAAAATCGATACCCCGTTCATTAAACACATCAGATATCTAGATATATTTGAGGGCTATGTTGTCTATAACTGTAAGGGTTTTCCCCCATTTTCTTACAGTTTGCACAAGCTTTCACAAAGTTATCTACATCCTTGGAGAGTGTGCGCCACCAGAAGACGCAATGCAATAACGTAGCTATTGTCCTGCTTCCAGAATGGTGTCCGCCAGATTCGAGTTTGTGGCAGTGCTCGAGAACACTTGTGTACTCCTCCTGAGGGATACACCGATGCCAAATGCAATCCACACCTTCCCTGAACAGATGTGGATTCTCCCATTAGTAAAAATGAATGTCGGATAGGAATTCGTCCTTCTTGATTCACGCCTAATCTTGTGGTAACACCTAGGATGTGAGGTAGTTCATGATATTGACATATTAAGGAAGAGAAACCATGCTAAGGATTGATTAAACAGGGAAAGTTTCTATTATCGATGCAGTTCTCAGTGGAGTATCTTGGCATTCAATTTTGTACAAATGGTCCTCCACCACATTCTAAACTCCAGGATTGTCTATAATCTCCAAATCGAATTCCTAGAGGAGAAGGATCCTTATAAGTAGTTTGGATTTGGCGTCTTTCTTCTGCTGTAAGTATCTGATGGCAGAGTGGTCATTGAAGATAATGACTTTTGATCCCAATATATAGGATCTAAACTTCTCTAAAGCAAACATTACCGCAAGCAGCTCCTTTTCTATGACTGTGTAATTTCTTTGTGCTTCATCGAGCATCTTGTTAGCGTAGTGAATAGCATAGGGCACCTTGTCTCTTCTTTGCCCCAATACAACCCCAACTGCAAAATATGATGTATCCACCATTGACCTCAAAGGGAAGAGACCAATCAGGTGTCTATAGGACTGAAGCCTGAGTGACGAGCTCTGTTAGTTGATAAAAGATTGGAGAACCGCCTGATCAATAATAAACTCAGTCTCCTTACAAAGTAGCTTAGTGAGAGGTCGGGCAATCTTGCTAAAGTCCTTGATAAAGCGGCGATAGAATCAGACATGCCCTATGAATGACCTCACATTTTTCACATTCTAAGGTGGCTTGAGTTTAGAGATCACATCCACCTTCGTCAGGTCAACCTCCATGCCATGCTTGGAGACGACATGGGCTAGCACGATTCCTTTTATAACCATGAAGTGACTCTTTTCCCAAGACAGTACAAGATTGACTTTACAACATTTCTGGAGTACTCTGTTTAGGTACTGAAAGATAAGGATATAAGCTATAATCGTAGATAGATAAATCATCCATAAAGAAATCGAAAACCTTTCAACCATGTTGGAAAAGATGACGAGCATGCGCCTATGGAAAGTTGCTAGAGCATTACAGAGCCCAAAGGGCATTCTTTGGAAAGCATAAGTGCCGTCCGAGCAGGTAAAAGTTATCTTCTCTTGAGCTTCAAGGGTGATCGACACTTGGTTGTACCCGGCGTACCCATCTAAGAAGCATAAGTATTCTTTCTCTGCAAGTCTTTCAAGACCTTGATCAATGAATAGTAGAGGGAAGTGGTCCTTCGTTGTGGCATTCAAATGGCGGTAGTCTACACACACCCGCTAAGATGGAGGTACTCGAGTAGAGATCTCCTCTCCTTGATCATTCTCTGTAAGAGTGAGCTCTAATTTCTTTGGCACTGCATGTAGGGGATCACCCATTTGGAACCGGAGATGGATAAATGAAGCCTACTTCACACCACTTCGTGATTTCTTTCATTACTATGTCCTGCAAATTTGGATTCAGTCTTCTTTGAAATTCTCAGGACAACTTACAATATTCTTCTAGATAAATGTGGTGTGAACATAGACCTGGATTTAACCCGTGGATACCAAATATGCTCTAACCAAGTGCATAGTAGTTCTTTTTTAGAATCTTGCGAAGTCGAGTTTCTTGATCCAGAGTCAGGAAGCAGCTGATGATAACTAGATACATGTTCTCTTCATCCGCAAGGAACATGTACTTTAGACCTATTGGAAGTGGTTTGAATTTTGGTAACTGTTGATTCTGTTCCATGACTACTTCAGAAACTGTGCTGGTAGCTGGATGAACTGCTAATTTAAATGAGGTGTTGTCTACCTCTGTCACTCATGGCTCAGAAATGAATGTGGCAAAGATGTCTGAAATGAAATTTCATGTTCGGACTGGCTTGAATCTTCTTTGAACATACCATTCAATGATTGGAATTCTGATTCAGTCTCCCGGTCAGCAAGGAATCATGGACGACATTTAACATCCAGGTCCTCCTCTGAAGAGTGGAATTCCTGTGTAAAGGTATCATTAAAAGAGATTTGCTGATCATTGATATCGATGATGTCATGGTCCTGAATGGCTGATTCCAGCTTCCCTCATTCATATGTTGCTTTCGGCTCTCTCACCATATCTATAGTAATTTTGTCAAAGCCAGAGTGGAAGGTGGCCTTCCCAGACCTGTAGTCGATGACCGCCTCGACTACACGAAGGAACGGTTGGCCTAGAATGATCATGGTCTAGAGTAGCGATGCAGATGAGTCCATATCTAGGACTACAAATCAATTAGAAATTTCATGTCATGCACAGTTAAGATAACGTCCTCCAACATAACTTTTGGCTGCTTCACGGATTGATTTGCAAACTGCGTGATCATTCTTATTGGCTTAAGCGGTCCAAGCCCAAATTCTTGTAGTAGTGAGGAGGGCATCGTATTCATTGAAGACCCGCTATCAAACAGAGTTAGCTCAAATACTTGGTCAGAAATCTGGCATCTGATGTTGGGTGCTCCCTTTTCTTTCTTTTTTTGGGGGAAGTCACTGACTACGTTTACTGTGGCCATGGTCAAGATGTGTTTCTCTCCTCTACTACGCTTGTCCTTACGATTTGGATGCTTGAAGGTACATGCTTACTTCAATTCTTTCTTGACAACTGACATGTAGTTCATGGCCTTCACGAGTGGTATTTTCATAACAAGATTATCAATAATTTCAACCACTCCAGGGGAAGACAATGCAGTTTTTAAATTTTTATTTTTTTAGTATTTTTCATTACTTCAGGAAAAAGAATATCCACAGAAGATAATCCAGTGTTCTTAACTATAGACTTATTTATAGATGATTGTCCAGCAGATGTGCCATCATGCAAATAGGCAAAAATTTATGCACATGAGATTGTGCTTCATCGGATTGCGTTGGATCGACTGTTGGTGGTTCTAGCTTCTCCATTGCTGGTCCTTCTCAGCTTGGGCTCTTCATTTATTTTTGTGAATTTTCTTTTTGCTGATTTTTTAGAATTTTTTTTCTTGCTGGTGATGGACGATGGCTGGTGCTGCTCCTTTATCTCTTCTTCCTCACCCAATACCGCTGCTGGACTGGCTAATGTAGAAGCCTCCCCAGAAATTGCTTTATTCTTCCCTTTGGCAGTGGTAGATGGATAGAAAGTTTTGTCGTCCCTAAGAGTCACTACAAGAGACAAAGGCATAATCTGAAATATCTGACTCTGATGGATTAGTTGAAGCATCACAAACTACCCGCTCTTTTCACTTGAAATTATTAGGGTTCACCTCAACCTGCGCTGGAATATGCGTGTTGGTCGCAATGAGGTCGTCTAGCTTCTGGGACATATCTGCTAGGCCCTTGAGGAGTTGGGCCAAGTAGTCATGTGTAGGGTTTACTGGAGCAATCTCGGATGAATCACCATGATGACCATGCTGCAAATGGTACTCGTGAGGCTGGGAATTCTAGGAATTATGGTGAGGAGGGAGTTGCTGCTGATGAAATTGTGGATGAGTATACTAGTTATAAGATGCACCCGCATACTGTTGTATGGCTGCTATTGACAATATGCATGCCAGTGATGATGTTGGTTGTGCCTCATATTGTTCTGATACTGCATAATCTGCTACTGAAGATGGTGAGATCCATGGACAAACAACCACCATGATGCTGGTGATATGGTCGGATGGCTAAGGATTGGCCCTGATGTTGTTTGACTAGATGGGTCACTTGGGCATCGTTATTCTAGATGTTGTTTACCTCTTGAATGATTTGTGGTGGTTGTGAGAATGGATCAAAATAAGGGGGTTGGGGCTCTGGCTGGTAGAGGACAATCTACTGAGATGGCAGCGACGACTGGTCAAGTGCCTGCACGTAATATACATGCTAGACCTGAGGTTGAGTTGCACTCGACTGATGCTGTTGTGGAGGTGATGGTTCCTTCAAATCAATGATTAACCCCAAAAATCATCGGTCTTAAGTTCCACACAAGGCGGGAACTCAGTCGCTGAGTCGACCACACGAAATCCGGATTAAATCAATAATTAACCCACAAAAGAAATCAAATAATGAATAGTAGTGCGAAGTTAAAATTTATTATAACTCTACAATGAATGTGTATAATGTGCAAGCAAGTAGAGTGTCGAACACAGGGAACAAGCAGGATAGATCGAGCAATAAAGCTCAAGACTGAAAGTGATCAAATGCCTACAATATTATTTTTGTGGGTTTTTTATTTTTTTTATTTTTTATTTAAATTTTTATTTTTTAATTTTATATTTTGATTTTTAATTTACTGATTTTAAATTTTCTTTTTATATTTTATTTTTTATGTTTTCTTTTCTTTTAATAAAATAATTATATAATATTAAAAAAGGAGATAAGGTATTTATAAAAAGAGGTAAATATAGTCAAAAATCAAGAAATAAGATATTTTTGGACTTTTTTATATTTTCTAATGTTTATGTGATTTTCTAGCTTTCCTAATTTTTTGGTATTTTTGAAGGCAAAAATACTGAAAAATACTGAATAAAGTTGCTGGCCAAAATTAAAATGAGGATGAAAAATATCAAATAGAATCCAAAATTCCACAAATTAATTTTAAAATGCAGGTAATGAAATAGAGAAAATTCAGAGACAAAAATTATATTTTTACGAATTTTCTGGAATTTTTAAGATTTTTATAAGGATTTAAAGGGTTTTCTATTTTTAGGGTTTTTCCTTTGAATTTTTAGTGATTTTGGATTGAAATGAAAACATACAGAAACAAACAAATGTGATTTTTTTGGACTTTTTCAGGGGTTTTTTTAATATTGTTTTAGGTATTTTCTAATGCAGACAGTAGAGAAAATGCATGTTTTTGATTTTTTATAAATATGAAAATGAAATAAAATGCAAAATAAAAATATGACGTGAAATAACAACAAAACAGGAAGCTATGGTATTTTTTTGGGAATTTTTACAATTTTTGAGATGCATGAAATAAATGCAAACAACAAAGAGAAAAATCAACACTAGCCAGGATATTTTTGTAAATATCTAGAAGTCTAGGGCCCAAGTGCAAATTTTCCAGAAATTTATAACTAATTAATAAAGTTCCAGGACCAATCATCAATAGCCAAAAACCCAGGGGATATAATGCAAAATGTCCAGGCTCGCACGTGACTAGCACGTGCCTGGCGGGGACTTAAACGTAAATACCAAAAACCTGAGGGGATGCTTTGCAATTTCACCACAAAAATTATAACTGAAAGAAAATATTTTTTGGACTAAAACCAAATAGCCAAAGGCACAAGGTTATAACTACAAAATCGCCGGGGTCATGTGCACGAGGCACGTGACCTGGCAAGGACCTTTATGCAAATATTGAAATTATGGGGGCTTAAATGTAAAGTTTACAAAACTAAATTAACGGCAAAGGAAAGATTGAGTTCTAATATGAAATACAAAATGTGACAAGGGCCAGATTGCAAAATACTCAAGTCTAAAGCGGATCGAATGACCGATGGTTGTTCACTTAAGACACGTGGGATGATCCTAGCACATGATGACGGTTGGCCTCCAACAGTGGAGATTAGATGGTCAGAATAGAATCGACGGTGCTGGAGGGTCCTCATCCAAGGGTTGCTTCTCCTCTGGAAGATTGGGCCTGATCTGACAGTTGCGGAGGGCTTGGATGAACTCGCGAAGAACATGTTCCCGACGATTGTTGGCTCGGCAATGTGATCTCCTCCGACAACCCGGGAAGCTCCAAGTTGGCCGACTGGACCCTGCAGTGGTCCTCTAGCGACCGGTGATGCCAAAAGAGGCCGGCGACCCCTAGAGTTCTCCTACGACTGTGAGTCGAGGAGGGGCTCCCAGAGCCTCCGGTAAGAAGCAAAATCGCCACCAAGCGATTCTATCACTCCAGATACCTGCAAGAGACATTAAGGAGGGCGAGGGCAAAGTGCCTTGCCTCTCCTGGGTTTAGGATGAGGCAGAAAATGGTGAGAAAGGGGCTCGCCGGAGCTTGCTCCGGCAAGGTGGTGGTGGAAGTGATTCGATGAGTTTCAAGCGAAATGGAGAGTTCTAGCTGATTCCTAAGGTTACGACAAGTAAAGAAAATGCAAGAAAAGCAAGTAAAACAGACCTCAAAGGCAAGGATGCCCAAGATAGTACCTCGACAACCAAACTTGGCCGGAGGTGGTGGACGCCGGCCTCCTGGCTTTGCCGTATCTCAGACGGGGGTGCTGGGGGCTCCCTTGTCACCGGAGTCAACCCAGCTCGCACCCGGATGTCTAAACTCTGCGAGAAGTGGTTCAAAGAGGAAGAGGAAGGTTGGCTGGGATTTTGAAAGAGTAACCGAAGCGGCTCAAAGAATGAGGGATAAGGGACGCCTTAGTGATCCAGGGATCGAGGTAAACCCCTAGCGTGAATCCTCGATCTAAGGGGATTAAAAGTCCAGAAGAAAGTATCATGAAATAGTGAAGGAGCCGACCTCGATAAATCCGCAAACACGGATAAAAACCAAGGTTCTAACAGGTCGCAGGAGTTGGGTCAGAGAGTTGACCCGCGGTCAACTCTCCAACCCTTCTGGTTGGTCCACGTGGACCAACCAGGAAAAATCCTGGAAAAATATTTGTAAAATTAATTAAAAATAGAAAGAGAATTTATTAATTTTTGGTTATTAAATAAAAATGATTATTATTTTTTAAATTATTTTACTATGATTTTTATTTATTTTTTAGAGGTTCAAAATTACAAGTTACCTTTTATAACATATATAGGTATACATATCTATATATTTTAATATTTTATTTATATTTTGTGTATTTAATTTTATTATTTCTATTTATTATTTTATATATTTATAACTTATTTTTATACACTTAAATATATTTTTATTTTATTTTTCTGAAGTGTTTTGTACACTTAATAAAATAGGAGTATTAATTATATAGGTATCTGTACAGGTATTATATCTATGTATTATATTCTGGTATTTTATTTTTGTATTTTCTTTAGTGTTTTATTCTGATTTTAATATACACATATATTATAAATAATATCTACAAAATTATAAAAATATAAAATTATAAAAATAATGAATAATTAATAAATTAATATTTTAAATTGTACAAGTATACAATAGGGATCCGAAACTTAACTTTCAAACCGTAGCTCCGCAAAATACGAAACCACCTTCATTATATAGCTTATTTAAAATTATATACAATTAAAGGTGATTTTGATGCATTTCAAGTTTTTATTTGAGAGATACAAGTCTGGGAAGTTGGGATTCTGGAATCTTATTCAGATCATAACTTTTTATCTGTACATTATTTTTGTGTGAAATGAATTTTGTATTTTTCTCTATAATAATATATCTACATTTTCATGTATAAAGTTTCTTTATTTGAGGTACAAAAAGTGAAACTAAAAATAGGTCCCAAAATGAATAAAGAATGAATTATTTCAAAGGAAATTTTATTGTATTTTGGCCTTTATCTCCCCCTACTTTATTCCTTGTCGACCTATTCATCGAGATGCCTAGGTCTCAAGATTTTGGGTCATCAAATATTTAGAATATTTTATTCTTTTTCTTTTTTTATTCTATAATTTTGGCTTTAAAAACTGTATTTACACACTATTTACACACACATGCATGAATGCTAAAATGCGGGAATTAAGGGTATTTACAAGCATTTGCCAAGGTTTTTGAGGCCAAAATGATAGAATAAAGATGATGAAATGTGGATTCATCATACCCCTATACTTGCCTTTGCTAGTCCCTAACAAACACTTATGCAATACGTGTAGAAAAGAAAAACAAAGAAAAGAAAAAGAAGAAATGTGGATTGAATTTAATTATTAAACTTCTCTTCATAAAATCAAAGTTTGGAGCTTAAGTCGGACCTTTGGAATTTTAGTGCGGGCGGAACCTTAATGAGAACCAGATTTAAAATCCAACAACCTTTGAGAATCCTAAAACTCTGTTCAAGTCTCCTCAATAGCCAAGTCAGAAATATCTCAATTCATACGCAAACCCTTACGACTATGAATATGACTCGTACAGTGTAAGTGATGGCGGCTCTCCCCAACTAGAATGACAAAGATACTGAATGACAACCCAATGATTCCACAATCCAGCAACTCCTTCCTCGAGGAGCGGGGTATTCCCTTCTATGTTCGAGTGGCAACTAGCTCAAGAGGAGGGGGTGAAGAGAAGAATGGACGGTAGCCAGTCTAGCTACCTATCCTAGGATGCAAGACCAGTGTAGTCAAGTCATCCAGCTGCAGGCTCACATAATTTGACTTTGAAGCTCAAGCTTGCTTATTGGATATAAAACATATTCACATACTTTGGCAGGCATTTTATTTTTGTACAGGCATGTCCTCTTTTTTTTGAAATACTATATACAACATCATTTACATAGGGAGTTTTTCCTCTTGAGCCAGTAGACTATCCCTCTTTTGAAGCTTTATTGCAACCCATACTCTCCTGTCTTTAGAATTCCTCATCACTGGACGGGTTGGGGTGCACTTCCCTCCCTAAAGGTGGACAAATGCTTCCACTTGTATGCGTCTCATACCGACAAATCTAATCTCCTCACCACTCATACTGAGTCGAGCCATGTGAAAGGTGCAAGTGTCCAAGTTAGGTCATTATCAACAAGAGTCGTGCGTGTGCTCCGAAATACTCTACTTAGGCAGTCAAGAATCCATTGAACCAAGTCTCATGATCCCCAAAGAATTAAGTCAACTAGACCTGAAGTACCTCAATTCCAATTCCTACAAGGTTCCTGTTATTAGGTAGATTTTAAGATCCAATCAAGCTCCAATCTCCGGATTTTACTTAGACTTTCTCAACTATCAAACTCAATCCGAAAAATGCTAATGCTATGCAAATGTTATGCAGAATGCAGAAAATATTTTTATGATGCAATTTTTCAAGATTTTGAACTTTTTATGGATTTTTTGAAAAGATGATGCATATACATTTTTTGTATTTTTCAAAAAAAAATTTCAACTGTTTTTGGTATTTTAATTTTGCAAATGTTTTTGGGATTTTTGAAAACAATGATTTTGGATAAAAACTAGGTACAAATATTTACACAGGAATGTATCTTATATTTACAAGAAGTGGATTTTAAGAATTTACAAGGGTACGTGGTAAATTTTATAATGGATTTTAGGTGTGATGTATATATTCATTAAACTTATTTGAAAAAAAGTTTTTCAAATAATTTTTGAAAACTATAGTCCAAAATAATTTCTACAAACATTTTACAACATGTACACATATTTGGAAATCATTTTGCAAAGGTTTTTCAAACAGTATAGATATATTATTCACATATTTTTGCAACCATTTTTCAAACTATTTGCAAATAGCTTTTCAAACATTTTATTTCACACAAAGAAAATAAGATTTACAAACAAATAATTTTACAAAGGTTGAAAACATGCAACAAAACGTTTTCAAAATAGTTTTCAAAAGATTTTTCACAAAGATTTTCAAACTATTTTTCAAGCATTTTGCAAAAAACATTTTAACCTGATTTATTAACCAGTAAATACAAAAAGAATTTGAGGAATGATCAACATCTTTTTATTATAGTTTTTAATTAATTTTAAAGAATTACTAGCCATAATTATTAGGAAAATATGAAAGTATGAGTTATGGCTGAAGTTTATACACAGTATACATGACCCCCCTATACTTAGCTTGAGCTATGTCCTCATAGATCGGAGAGAAAAGAGAAGACATAACTCGTACTGAGTATAGACAAGTCTAATAAATAAACGAATAAGCGATGAATGAACGAATGAATGAGAAGTTGACCATCCCCCCTATACTTAGGATCAAATAATCCTAAGTATAACAGACTGTACACAAAGCAGGGAGGGTCAAGGGTTGGAATGAACAGATCGTACTGAGATTGTCTCCCCCTATACTTAGGGTAAGATATCCCTAAGTATAGACAAGAAGAGGAGACAATGGAGAGGATCGAAAAGAGAAACTCAGGGTGTACACCCCCTATACTTAGGATAAAGTGCATCCTAAGTATAGAAGACTAACAACAAGGGGCGACACCTTTTCGGTAGAAGAAGAAAATAGAAAAGGAAAAGAAGAAAAGAAGAAAAGAAATCAGAAGATGGAAGAGAAGAGATCAGAGGATAGAAATGGATGTACACATCACTCCCCCTATACTTAGGGTAAAAGAAGCCCTAAGTATAGGCAACGACAAGAGTAATGAAACAGAACGAAGAAAACTCAGCTCATCCACCCCCTAAACTTAGGACAAAGTACATCCTAATCAAGGTAAACACGAGAATGGGTGGAGGAGCAATACGGGAGATGGACAAGAGGTAGACGAATGAATATACAACAAAGATGGAGTACACATGATCAAGAATGTAGAAAGAAAACCTTCTTACGGGACCGCAGAGGAATGGATCTAGTATGGTGTAAGTCGACATTGGGGTCCACAGTGGATGGAAACCGATCCGGGTCGACAGGGTGAAGGCCCTCAGTGGAGTCAAATCAAAAAGGCACGAACTGGCCAATGGAAGTAGTATGCCTAGGTTCGTCCTTGGGGGTCTCGCTGGTATCGAAGTGAAAAGGGACAAACTCATCGTCAGTGAAAGAAGTAAAGTCAGAGTCATCATGCAAGGTCTCGTCCAGGTCAAAACCAAAAGGAACGGAGTCATCAGTGGAAGTAGTCAAACTCAGTACGTCCGCAAGAATCTCAACCGGATCATCTTTTTCATCAAAAGGCCTGAATTTCTAAATAAAAGCGATAAGATCAAAATCGGCCTCAATCTCAATCTCATTTGAGTTACCAGGAATGGACTTATCAGTGGAAGTAGTCAAACCAGGTCTGTCCTGTCTTGTCTTGGTGTCTGCCCTCCGCTCTATGGTATCAATCAAGTAAATCCTGCGGATTTTATCAACACATCGCCACGCACTAGAAGGAGGAACTTCAAGGTCCATGCTTTCCGAGTCTTCCCCCTTTCCGAGGATATCTTGGGTCTCATCAACGGTCATAAAGCAAACTTCTCTAATATCGTCAGATAGGTCATAGGCCTCGGAGTCAGCTAGAATTGGTGAAGGTGTATCGGGTGCAGGTCTCTGCTCGATAGTGGATGCAGTGGTGGTCACCTTGCTCTCGTCAATAGGACAGAAGCGAATCTCTCCTGATCCATAGTCAATAACGACCCTCGCAGAGGCGAGGAATGGTCGTCCCAGGATGATTAGAGAGGGCTCCCCTGTGGAGGTCTCCATGGGCAATATGACAAAAGCGACATTGTAGCTCATGCCCTGAATCGAAATGACGGCGTTTTCTAGTATACCCTTCGACCTCTTGATAGATCCACTAGCAAATTGAATGATCATCCTAGTTTTCTTGAGAGGCCCTAAGTGAAGAGACTGTACCAGCGGGAAGGGTAGAATGCTAATCGAAACACCGCCATCTAGGAGAGTGTGATCACATGTGTGGTCAGAGATGGTGCAGCTGATGAAGGATGTAGCTGTGTTCCTCTTCCTAGGGATGGGACGATGTGTGATGGCGTGGGCAGTAGCCATGGTTAAGATATGGCGCTCAGATCTACTTCTCCGCTTTCTCTTCTTGGGAGGAGGAGCAGATAATTGGGTCATGGCCTGCTGAAGTGGGGCACGGATGATCTCATGAATGGTGGCCACCACTTCGGGTTCAGTCAATAATTTTTTTTAATTTTTGGACCTCTTCCATACAAGAGAGAAGGTCGGAATCAGCATAAACACGAGGCATGCCAAGAGCAGTCTGTACAACGGCTTCCTTGGGGTCAAAGGTAGGACATGGTGTGAGAGGTTGTGTGGGTAAATGATCTGGAAGATGGTACCTCTCCTCACAGTCTGACTCGATCATGTGTCTCCCTAACTATTTTTGGATTTTTAAAATTTTCTCAATTTTTGGTATTTTGGGCGATTGCAAGCTCTCATGGAAATCCTCGAATGAACCCATATCATCAAATGGTGGAATATCATGGTTGCTCTTATTTGTACTATTGAGGTGGTCAATCCTCTATCTCATCTGATCCATCATATGGGTCAAGGGCTCAATGGTGGACTCCATGAAAGGTGACTCCAACATGTCAGTCTTGGGTGGATGTGAAGGTGGAAAATATGGAGGTGGAGGTGGGTGTGGGTAGAAGTCTGAGGTCTGATACTGTGGCTGAGGCGGGTACGTACAAAAAATCAGAAAAAATCGGAGGAGGATCCTCCTGATAAAAGGGAGGTGGACCGGCTGGAGTGAACGAGGGATCCGCAAAGTCTGGATAAAATAGGCTCTAGGGGTCCATCTCGAAAACAAAAGAAAATGATTCGGGAGAGCACGAAGGTCAAATCAAGAGAGTGAAGAAAAAGGCGCAAATGCGCAGAAACGATCTAGAATACACACAAGCAAGCACAAACAAACACACACAAAACAAACCCTCAATTCACCTACTCAACTCAGTGAAGATCGCAAATGCGGTCTTTTTATCTTGTCTGTTTTAGAGTTAGGTGAGAAGCCAAGACTTGCGCAAACACTTAGGGACTGAATGGGATTTTGGCACTAATCCTTAGTGTGTGCACGAGCAAGTAAAAGAGAAGACAATGAGGGGATTACTCGCCCCAAGACAAATGATTTTTTTGATAAATTATTTTAGGGTCAAGTAATATTAGCAGTCCCAATTTTATTTGTTATCACTTTTTTTGGATTTTTAGTGAGAAATGCATGTGCCTAATGAGGAATCAATTTTACTTAGCACCTGGGTGGTCAAAATCAGAGGGAGAGGCGGAAAGCAATGCAAGCGGCAAATCGATGATGGATTCTAACGAGTAAATGCTCACCTTGCCTCCAGCACTCTACATGCAAGGATGCTTAGCAGAATTGAAACCTAAACTACAAGCAATGCAAGCCGATGAAATCGCCCTAGGATGAGAAGCTGCTATTGTCGTGAAGCGCAGTTTTCAAAATTTGTCTGTCCAAACGAGATCATCGGTACATGCAATGGTGATTAGTGTGTTTGGACCTATTACTACGTCAAGCAGATCCTACAGCTAAGGCTCAATCACACAAATAAAGAAAACAAACCCGGAAAACAAATAAAAATGCAAAGGAAACCGTGAAAACTGTGGTGAACCCCCAAGTGTACAAACACCTGGAAATTAGGCTCGAGGGTCCAATGTTCAGAGTACCTGTATTATTACAACAATAAAGTCTCTCTCTCTCTCTCACTAAAATTACACAAATAAATATCTACACAAAAATGCTCAAATTGTGACTGTCCAAGTCCTCCCTGCCTCCTTTGATGCTAGGTCAGAAATCTCCTGCCGCTTTCACATGGGTGCATAGACACTTAGGGTAGAGCGTCTCCCTCGATCATCGGTTCCTCACACAAAGTCAACAAGAGAAGGTGATTAAACAAGCCAAACAATGATATCAAAATAAAGAAAATACAATAGGCAAAAATAAAAGCCGCAAAAATAGACAAATAATCACAACCAAGCAAAAAGACGATCTACGTGCTGTTGCTCCCTGACAACAACGCCATTTGATTAACCCCAAAAATCGGCGGTCTGAAGTTCCACACAAGGCGGGAACTTAGTCGCTGAGTCGACCACATGAAATCCGGATTAAATCAACAATTAACCCACAACAGAAATCAAATAATGAAGAGTAGTGCGTAGTTAAAATTTATTATAACTCTACAATGAATGTTTATAATGTGCAAGCAAGTAGAGTGTCGAATACAGGGAACAAGCAGGATAGATCGTGCAATCAAGCTCAAGAGTGAAAGTGATAAATGCCTACAAATGTGCTATTTTTGTGGGTTTTTAATTTTTAATTTTATAATTTTATATTTTGATTTTTAATTTACTGATTTTGTATTTTCTTTTTATATTTAATTTTTTATATTTTCTTTTCTTTAAATAAAACAATTATACAATATAAGAAAAATGAGATAAGGTATTTATGAAAAGATGTAAATATAGTTAAAAATCAGGAAATAAGATATTTTTGGACTTCTTATATTTTTCTAATGTTTATGTGATTTTTCTAGTTTTTTCCTTATTTTTTTGGTTTTTTGAAGGCAAAAATACTGAAAAATAGTGAACAAAGTTGCTTGCCGAAATTAAAATGAGGATGAAAAATATCAAACAGAATCCAAAATTCCTCAAATTAATTTTACAATACAGGTTATGAAACAGAGAAAATTATTTTGGAATTTTTGAGATTTTTATAATATTTCAAGGGTTTTGCTATTTTTAGGGTTTTTCCTTTGAATTTTTTAGTGATTTTTGGATTGAAGTGAAAACACGCAGAAACAAATAAAATGTGACTTTTTTGGAATTTTTCAAGGGGTTTTTATATTTTTAGGTATTTTCTAATGCAGATAGTAGAGAAAATGCATGTTTTTGAATTTTTATAAATATGAAAATGCAATAAAAATGCAAAATAAAAATATGGCACAAAAGATAAACAAAACCTGAAGCTATGATATTTTTTTGGGAATTTTTATGATTTTAGAGATGCATGAAATAAATGCAAACAACAAAGAGAAAAAAATCAACACTAGCTAGGGTATTTTTTTAAATATCTAGAAGTCCGGGGCCCAAGTGCAATTTTTCCAGAAATTTATAACTAATTAACAAAGTTCCAGGACAAATCATCAATAGCCAAAAACCTAGGGGATGTAATGCAAAATTTCCAGGCCCGCACGCGACTAGCACGTACCTGGCGGGGACTTAAACGCAAATACCAAAAACCTGAAGGGCTGCTTTGCAATCTCACCACAATAATTATATCTGAAAGAAAATATTTTTTAGACTAAAACCAAAAAGCCAAAGGCGCAAGGTTATAACTGCAAAGTCGCCATGGTCATGTGCACGAGGCACGTGTCCTGGTGATGACCTTTACACAAATACTGAAATTCTGGGGGCTTAAATGTAAAGTTTACAAAACTAAATGGATGGCTGTTGAACCGAGAAATAGAGGGTCGTACGGTTTCACAAGGCGAAACCGCAGTCGATGCGGTGACCGCTCGAAATCCCGATTCAAACAACAATTAACCCACAACAGATAAATCAAGCAATGAAAGTAAATGTGCGGAGTTAAAATTTATTATAACTCTACAACAAGATGTGTATAGGTGCAAGTATTGTAGAGGTCGAACACAGGGAGCAGACAGGTAGAACGGGGCAAAGATTGCTCAAAAATGTGTGTGTTGTGATTAAGTGCCTATTATGCTATTTTTTGTGGGTTTTTAATTTTATAATTTTTATTTGATTTTTAATTTTTGTATTTTTGTATTTTGATTTTTAATTTACTGATTTTATATTTTCTTTTTGTATTTTATATATTTTTTTATTTTCTTTTTTTAATGTTGGAAAATAAGGACAATGTAATAAAAGACAAGCTAAGGTATTTATAAAAATAGATAAAAATATTCAAAAATATGAAAATAAAGTCTTTTTGGTCTTTTTATACTTTTTTACTGTTTTTGTGATTTTTGGGTAATTTTTAGAATGTTTTTGGTATTTTTAATTAACAAAATAAAGTAAACAGTGACTATAATGCAAGGCTGAAACTTAAAATGGAGAAATAAAATAGCAATCAGCAACAAAAATTCTCCAAATTAATTTTCACTTAAAGATAATAAAACAAAGAAAATTCAGGAAAAGACAACACTATTTTTGGATTTTTTATGGATTTTATATATTTTATGAAGGTTTTGAGAGTTTTGCAATTTTTTGGAGTTTTGTTTTATATTTTTTAATGATTTTTGGTCTGGAGCGAAGACAAACTAAAAGACACAAAATGTATTTTTTTGGGATTTTTCTGAGGCGTTTTTATATTTTTTAGTGATTTTCTAATGCAAATAGTGCTGAAAATAGATGTTTTTGATTTTTAATAAATATAAAAATGCAATAATTATGAAAAATAAAAATATGGCGATGAAATATGATGCAACAGGAGCTTAATGCTATTTTTGTGGAATTTTTGGAAGTGATATGATGGATGCATAAAATACAAGGAACAACAAGAAACTACACATTCGCAGGGGCATTGATGTAATAGAATGAAAGTTTGAGGGCCTGCGTGTAAAAGTACCAAATATATATAACTGATATAGAACCTTGTGGGACCAAAAAGAAATACCCAAATGTGCAAGGGTATACCCGCAAAATATCCAGACCCACGTGCGCACGCACGTGGACCTGGCAGGGATATATCCGTAATTACCAAACTTCCAGGGGTAAGTTCGCAAATGTATCAAAAACAAAACACAGCAAATGAAAGTTTTAAGAGTCTTTGGAAATTACAAGCAAATGGGGGGGGCCTGGATGCAAAATCTACCACTTATCCACGTGGCAGCGTGGATGGCTTTGATAAAGGAGATCGGACGGTGGACTGCCCTTATGCACGGACGGTTGCGATCAAAAGGGGAGGGAGGAATGGACGGTTGCTGTAGCACCCCCCTCTCCCTCATTCTGTTCAGCCCAGGCCCGCGCAGGCAGTGGGGGCGCGCGGCGGCGTGCTTCTCCGGCACGGTTTGTTTCGCGGTTGGGTGCCGCTCCAGCCACTGAAACCACGGCCGAAGGTCGTGGCTGCCTCCAGTTGTTCCTCCCCGACGCCCAGGTGGCTCAGACCGATCCGATGGTCGATAAATGGCCCTCGGTTGCTCGCTGATGCTCCAGCCGACCTGGGGGTCGTTCTTGCCGAGAATCGAGGCCCAGACGCCTCCTTCAGGTCCTGCGAAAGAGAACAATAGCGCAGCAGTACAAACGCGCAAGGTACCAGGCTTTTATTGGCGGAAAACGGCGGCGTGGAGTGGTGGAGATAGTGGCCGGAGCTCGAGGCTCCGGCAAGGTGTTGGATAAGGAAATCTATACTAAAAACTAGCTTAAAAAGTAAACTAAATGCTCAACTTAAAATCTGAACTAGAAACTGACTAATCAGCAAGAAAAAGGAAGAAAAACATGACCTCGAGGGTTGAAATACCCGAGATCTTGGACCTCGACGGCGGCTTCGCCGGAGGTGGTTGGAGCGCCTCCACGGCCCTCGCCTGAGCCCCGCGCGCGGCCTGGAGGAAGGTTGTCACCCCTCCGGTCCTGAGGACGGCGATTTTGGCTTCAAGTTTGGGTAGAAGAGGGTTCAAAAATTGGAGGAAGTGTTTGGGGTGTTTTTGAAACATGGCTCTGGAGCTCTCTTCGAGGCGCGATCACGGGTGGCCCGTTGATCCAATCCCCGAGACAATAGGTGGGCGTGAATGACCAGTCATAGGGGAGAAAAATCCCAGAAGAGATCTAGGCCGAACGGTGAAAGGATCGTCCTAGAAAAAGCCGCGAAGATGGTCCAAAACGCACTCTGACAACAGCAGAGGGGGGGTCAGACAGTTGACCGGAGTCAACTGTCCAAGCCCTCTGGTTGGTCCACGTGGACCAACCAGAAAAACCCTCTGGAAAAAGATTTA
Source organism: Ottelia alismoides (assembly GCA_037367405.1). Taxonomy (NCBI): domain Eukaryota; kingdom Viridiplantae; phylum Streptophyta; class Magnoliopsida; order Alismatales; family Hydrocharitaceae; genus Ottelia; species Ottelia alismoides. The sequence continues at coordinate 409,156 of JAZKJV010011057.1, forward strand.
GAAATTAATTAAAAAAATAGTAAATGATTTTATTAATTAATGATTATAAAATAAAAAATGTTTGTTATTTAATAAATTATTTTATCATGATTTTTAATTATTTTTATGATACATATTTTCACAAGTTTGCACTTATACCCTTATAGGTATCTATATCTATATATTTAAGTATTTTATTTTTATTTAGGTATTTTTAATTTATTTTATTTTGGTTTTTATTTTCTAAAATTATAAGTACTTTTATATACACAAATATATTTTTATTTTATTTTTCTGATTTATTTTGTATATTTAATAAAATACAAGTATGTTTTGTATTGGTATAAGTGTATGTATAATACCTATGTATTGAATATATACAAGTATTTTTCTTTGTATTTTATTTATGTTTTTATTCTAATTTTAATGCACATAAATATTAGAAGTAATATTTATAACATTATAAAAATATAAAATTATAAAAATAATAAATAAATAATAAATTGAATATTTTAATATGTACAAGTATACAATGAGGGTCCAAAACTCAACTTTCAAACCGTAGCTCCGCCAAATGCGAAACCACCACCATTAATTAGATTATTTTCTTCTATATACAATTAAAGGTGAGTTTGATGCATTTGGAGTTTCCGTTTGTAAGATACGGGTCTGGGAAGTTGGCATTCTGGATTTTTATTCAGACCATAACTTTTTATCTGTGTATTATTTTGGAGTGAAATAAATTTTGTATTTTTCTTTATTAAATTATCTACAACTTTTATTTACAAAGTTTCTTTATTTGATGAATAAAAAGTGGAACCAAAAATAGGTCCCAAAATGAATAAAGAATGAATAAAATGTATAGGTATTTTATCTGTGTTTTGGCCCTTATCTCCCCCTACTTTATTCCTTGTCGACCTATTCATCAAGATGCCTAGGTCTCGGGGTTTCGGGTCATAAAATATTTACAATATTTTATTCTTTTTCTTTTCTTTTCTTTATTCTATTATTTTGGCTTTAAAAACCGCATTTTATACAATATATACACATATATACATGAATGCTAAAATGCATGAATTAATGCTATTTACACACATTTGCTAGGGTTTTTAAGGCCAAAATGATAGAATAAAGATGATGAAACGTGGATTCATCATCCCCCTATACTTGCCTTTGCTAGTCCCTAGCAAACACTTATGCAATAAGTGCAGAAAAAGAAAAATAAAGAAAAGAAAAAGAAGAAAGATGGACTAAACTTGATTATCAAACTTGTCTTCACAAAATCAAAGTTTGGAGCTTAAGTCAGACCTTTGGAAATTTTAGTGCGGGCGGAACCTTAGTGAGAACCGAGTTTGAAATACAACAGTCCTCGAGAATCCCAAAACTCTGTCCAAGTCTCCTCAATAGCCAGGTCAGAAATATCTCAACTTATACGCAAACCCTTACGATTATGAATCTGACTTGTACAGTGTAAGTGATGGTGGCTCTCCTCAACTAGAATGACAAAGAAACTGACTTCTCCAGTATGACAACCCAATGATTCCCCAATCCAGCAACTCCATCCTCGAGGAGCGGGGTATTCCCTTCTAAGTTCAAGTGGCAACCAGCTCAAGAGGAGGGGGTGAAGAGAAGAATGGACGGTAGCCAGTGTAGCTACCTATCCTTGGATGCAAGACCAGTGTAGTCAAGTCATCCTGATGCAGGCTCACATGATATAACTTTGGAACTCAAGCTTGCTTATTGACTTTACACATATGTACATACTTTGCAGGCTTTTTATTTTTGTACATGCCTGAACCCTTTTTTTTTTTGAAATACTATTCACAGCAGCATTTACATAAGGAGTTTTTCCTCTTGAGCCAGTAGACTATCCCTCTTTTGAAGCTTTATCGCAACCCACAGCCTCCTGTCTTTAGACTTCCTAATCACTGGACGGGTTGGGGTGCACTTCCCTCCCTAGAGGAGGACAAGTGTTTCCACTTGTGTGCGTCTCATACCGGCAAATCCAATCCCCTCACCACTCCAACTGAGTTGAGCCATGTGAAAGGTGCAAGTGTCCAAGTTAGGTCATTATCAACAAGAATCGTGCGTGTGCTCCGAAATACTCTACGTAGGCAGTCAAGAATCCATTGAACCAAGTCCCGTGATCCTCAAAGAATTAAGTCAACTAGACCTGAAGTACCTCAAACCCAGTTCCTATAAGGTTCCTGTTATTAGGTAGATTTTAAGGTCCAATCAAGCTCCAATCTCCGGATTTTATTTAGACTCGTTCAACGATCAGACTCAGTCCGAAAAATGCTCATGCTATGCAATGCAGAAAATATTTTTGTGATGCAATTTTCAAGATTTTGAACTTTTTATGGGTTTTTGAAAAGATGATGATGATGCATATGCAGATGCAATTTTTTTGTATTTTTCAAAAAGATTTTTCAGATGTTTTTGGATTTTAATTTTTGCAAATGTTTTTGGGAATTTTTGAAAACAAAAAGATTTTGGCTAAAAACTAGGTGAAAATATGTACACGGGAGTGCTTCTTTATATATACAAGAAGTGGATTTTAAGAATTTACAGGGTAAGTGATCGATTTTATACATATGTACATAAGCTGGATTTTGGTGTGATGTGTATATTCCTCAAACTTATTTGAAAACAAATTTACACACAATTTTTGAAAACTATAGTCCAAAATAATTTTTACAAACATTTTACACACATTTGAAAATCATTTTGCAAAGGCTTTCAAAACAGTATATATAGGTTTTTCAAATCATTTTTTGCAACCATTTTTCAAACCATTTTGCAAATCATTTTTCAAACATTTTATTTCACACAAAGAAAAGAAATTTTACAAAACACACATTTTGACACAGGTTGAAAACACGAAACAAAATATTTTCAAAATAGTTTTCAATAGATGTTCACAAAGATTTTCAAACTATTTTTCAAACATTTTGCAAAAAACATTTTCACCTGATTTATTAATCAGTAAATACAAAAAGAATTTGAGGAATAACCACATCTTTTTATTAAGGATTTTTAATGAATTTTAAAGAATTTTTAGCCGTATTATTAGGAAAATACAAAAGTACGAGTTATGGCTAAAGTGTATACGTAGTATATACGACCCCCCTATACTTAGCTTGAGCTATGTCCTCATAGATCGGAGAGAAAAGAGAAGACATAACTCGTACTAAGTATAGGCAAGTCTAAAGAATAAAGAAATAAATGAATGGATCAATAAATGAGAAGTTGACCGTCCCCCCTATACTTAGGATCAAATAATCCTAAGTATAGCGGACTATACACAACGCAGGGAGGGTCAAGGGTGGGAATGAACAGATCGTACTCAGATTGTCTCCCCCTATACTTAGGGTAGGATATCCCTAAGTATAGACAAGAAGAGGAGACAATGGAGAGGATCAAAAAGGATAGAGAAATTTGGGGTGCACGCCCCCCTATACTTAGGACAAAGTACGTCCTAAGCATGGAAAACTGTCTACAAGGGCGGCACCTTTTCGATAGATGAAGAAGATAGAAGAGGAAAAGAAGAAAAGAAGAAAAGAAGAAAAGAGATGAAGATGGAAGACGAGATCGTGAGGATGTACCTGTCACTCCCCCTATACTTAGGGTAAAAGAAGCCCTAAGTATAGGCAACAACAGGAGTGATCAGACGGACGAAGAAAGAACACTCAACTCATCTACCCATCCTATACGTAGGACAAAGTACGTCCTAAGCAAGGCAAACACGAGAAATGGGTAGACGAGCAAAAACGGGAGATGGAAAGAGAGTCACAGGATAGAATCTACAACATAAATGGGTGATCATCAGAAGGTGGAAAGCAAACCTTCCTGCGGGACCGCTGAGGGATAGATCGGATATGGTGTATGTCGACATCGGGGTCCACAGTGGACGGAGGCCGATCAGGGTCGACACGGTGAAGGCCCTCAGTGGAATCAAAACGGAAAGGGACGAACTGATCGATGGAAGCAGTATGGTTAGGTTCTCCCTTGGTGGTCCTATGGTGTGAAGGCACAGACTGGTGAGTGGAAGAAGTACGACTAGGTCCGGCCTTGGAAGTCTCGCAGATGTCAAAGTGAAATGGGACAAACTCATCATCCTCGGAAGAAGTATAATCAGAGTCGTCCTGCGAGTCCTCGTCCAGGTCAAAATCAAAAGGAACGAAATCATCAGTGGAAGTATACGAGCTCAGATCGTCCTCAAGACTCTCACCTGAATCCTTGTCTTCAACAAGAGGTCTGAATTTATCAAAATAAATGGCAGCATCATAACCGACCTCAATCATCTTGACCTGTGAAGGGCCAGGAACGGATTTATCAGTGGAAGTAGTCAAACTAGGTCCGTCCTGTCTAGTCTTACCTGGGTTAGTTGTTGCCTTATGAGGTCTCTCAAAGTAATGGGCAACATCATAAACATCCTCAATTATCTTATTATCTGCCCTCTGATCAAATGGTTCAATCACATAAATACTCTGGATCTCATCAACACATCGCCACACACCAGGAGGAGGATTAGTGAGGTTCATGCTTTCCGACTTCCTCCCCTTTCGGGGGATCCGTCGGGGCTCATCAGGGATCGCTAAGGAAGTATCTCTAGTATCATCAGATCTGTCATGGGCCTCAGAGTCAGCTATGATCGGTGAAGGTGCATCAGGTGCCGGTCTCTGGTCAACTATGGGTGCGGTGATCGACACTTCGTTCCCGTCAACAGGCCGGAAGCGAACCTCTCCTGATCCATAATCAATAACGACCCTCGCAGAGGCAAGGAATGGTCGTCCCAGGATGATTGGAGATGGCTCCCCTGTGGAGCTCTCCATGGGCAACACGACAAAATCAACATGGTGGTTTGTGCCCTGAATAGAAATGACGGCGTTTTCAAGGATACCCTTCGGCCTCTTGATAGATCCATCAGCAAACTGAACGATCATCCTGGTCTTCTTGAGAGGCCCTAAGTGAAGAGACTGTACCAGCGAGAAGGGTAGTATGCTAATCGAAGCACCGCCGTCTAGGAGAGTGTGATCACAAGTATGGTCAGAGATGGTGCAAGTGATGAAAGGTGTAGCTGTGTTCTTCCTCTTGGGAATGGGACGGTGTGTGATGGCGAGGGCAGTGGCCATGGTCAGAATGTGACGCTCAGATCTGCTCCTCCGCTTTCTCTTCTTGGGAAAAGGAGCAGATAATTGGGTCATGGCCTGCTGAAGTGGGGCACGGATAATCTCATGAATAGTGGCCACCACTTCGGGTTTAGATAACATTTTTTTGAATTTTTGGACTTCCTCCATACAAGGGAGGAAGTCGGAATCAGCATATACACGAGGTATGCCAAGAGCAGTCTGTACAGCGGCATCCTCGGGGTCAAAGGTGGGACTGGATGTGAATGGGTGTGTGGTCCAGGGTTCTGGAAAGTGGACTCTCTCCTCAAAATCTTGATCAACCAAGTGTCTCCCGAAATCTTTTTGATTTTTAAATTTTTCTCATTTTTTTGTATTTTGGGCGATTGCAAGCTCCCATGATCACCTACAAGTGAAGTCGTATTCCCGACGAAAGGAGCATTAATCTGTTTCTTCCTCAAGAAAGCAATATCATCATTCATCAAATCAATGCGCTTTGTCATCCGATTCAAGATATCACTCATAGAGATCGAGGGAGGTGACTCCATCAGGTCAAACTCGGGTGGATGTGAAGGTGGAGATGGATAGTGCACAGGTGGGGGTGGGTGTGGATAGAAGTCCGAAGTCTGATACTGTGGACGAGCGGGTATGTACAAAAATCAGAAAAAAATAGGAGGAGGATCCTCCTGATAAAAGGGAGGTGGATCAGCTGGAGCGAGCGAGGGGTCCGCAAAGTCCGGATAAAATGCACTCCAGGAATCCATCTCGAAAACAAAAGGAAGTGATTCGGGGGAGCACGAAAGTCAAGTCAAAAGAGTGAAGAAAAAGGCGCAAATGCGCAGGGATGATCTAGGACACACTCAAAACAATCACAAACAAAAATGAAACAAGACAAACCCTCAATTCACCTACTCAACTCGGTAGAGACCGCAAAGAGCGGTCTTTTTATCTTGTCTGTTTTAGAGTTAGGTGAGAAGTCAAGAAGTTGCGCAAACACTTAGGGGGCTGAATGGGATTTTGGGCTCTAACCTTAGTGTGTGCGCGAGCAAATAAAACGAAGACAATGAGGGGATTACTCGCCCCAATACAAGATTTTCTTTTTTTTGATCAGTTTTAGGGTCAAGTAATATTAGCAGTCCCAATTTTATTGATTATCACTTTTTTGGATTTTTAGTGAGTAATGCACGAGCCTAACGAGGAGTCGATTCCTTTAAGATCCTAGGTTAGCAAAATCAGAGGTAGAGAGGCAGAAAAGCAATGCAAGCGTCAAATCAATGATGCATGCTTAAGAGAAATGCTCACCTTGCCTCCAGCACTCTACATGCAAGGATGCTCAGCAGAATTGAAACCTATCTATATGCAAATGCAAAAGCCGATGAAATCGCCCTAAGTTCAGTAATTGCTATTAGCGGGAAGAACCACAAGTTGACCGCCAATCCTCAACCCTAGAGTCCGGTCTAGGCTCACCCCTCCTCTGCTCAACAAATTGAGGGTAGGAGAAAGCGCTTTGCGGGGAGAGCTCGCGGCGCGATGGATTGAAGGTGATGATCAACTGTTTAAAATTTGACTAAGTCCATACGAGACTATAGGTGCATGCAAAATATTAGGTGTTTGGTTTTAGTCTATCGCAAGCAATCCTAGAACTAGGGGCTCAATCACACAAAATAAAGAAAATCGAAAATCGAGAAACAAAGTAAAAAAAATGCGATGAAAACCGTCAAAACTACGGTGAGCCCCCAAGTGAACAATCACTTGGAAATTAGGCTCGAATGTCCAAGTTCGGGGGTACCTGTATTATTACAATAATAGTGGTCTCTCTCTCACAAAAATTACAAAAATAAATACTACAAAAAGAAAATGCAACTAAATAGAGCACGGTCTTCAAAATTCCTCTTCGTCTCCTCGGTGCTTGGCTAGCAGATACCGGCTTCACGTGGGTGCGTAAGCGCCTAGGGTGGAGCGCCTCCCTCGATCCGCGGTTCCTCGCACAAAGTTAACAAAAGAGGAGGTTAGACCGATCAAGAGATATATCAAAGATAAAGAAAATAAATAGCGAAAATAAAAGCCGCGAAAATAGACAATCAATCACAAACACAAACAAGACCCGAACTACGCGTTGTTGCTCCCCGGCAACGGCGCCATTTGTTGAACCGAGAAATAGAGGGTCGTACGGTTTCACAAGGCGAAACCGCAGTCGATGTGGTGACCGCTCGAAATCCCGATTCAAACAACAATTAACCCACAACAGATAAATCAAGCAATGAAAGTAAATGTGCGGAGTTAAAATTTATTATAACTCTACAACAAGATGTGTATAGGTGCAAGTATTGTAGAGGTCGAACACAGGGAGCAGACAGGTAGAACGGGGCAAAGATTGCTCAAAAATGTGTGTGTTGTGATTAAGTGCCTATTATGCTATTTTTTGTGGGTTTTTAATTTTATAATTTTTATTTGATTTTTAATTTTTGTATTTTTGTATTTTGATTTTTAATTTACTGATTTTATATTTTATTTTTGTATTTTATATATTTTTTTTATTTTCTTTTTTTAATGTTGGAAAATAAGGACAATGTAATAAAAGACAAGCTAAGGTATTTATAAAAATAGATAAAAATATTCAAAAATATGAAAATAAAGTCTTTTTGGTCTTTTTATACTTTTTTACTGTTTTTGTGATTTTTGGGTAATTTTTAGAATGTTTTTGGTATTTTTAATTAACAAAATAAAGCAAACAGTGACTATAATGCAAGGCTGAAATTTAAATGGAGAAATAAAGTAGCAATCAGCAACAAAAATTCTCCAAATTAATTTTTACTTAAAGATAATAAAACAAAGAAAATTCAGGAAAAGACAACACTATTTTTGGATTTTTTATGATTTTATATATTTTTATGAAGGTTTTGAGAGTTTTGCAATTTTTTGGAGTTTTGTTTTTATATTTTTTAATGATTTTTGGTCTGGAGCGAAGACAAACTAAAAGACACAAAATGTATTTTTTGGGGATTTTTCTGAGCGTTTTTATATTTTTTAGTGATTTTCTAATGCAAATAGTGCTGAAAATAGATGTTTTTGTTTTTAATAAATATAAAAATGCAATAATTATGAAAAATAAAATATGGCGACGAAATATGATGCAACAGGAGCTTAATGCTATTTTTGTGGAATTTTTGGAAGTGATATGATGGATGCATAAAATACAAGGAACAACAAGAAACTACACATTCGCAGGGGCATTGATGTAATAGAATGAAAGTTTGAGGGCCTGCGTGTAAAAGTACCAAATATATATAACTGATATAGAACCTTGTGGGACCAAAAAGAAATACCCAAATGTGCAAGGGTATACCCGCAAAATATCCAGACCCATGTGCGCACGCACGTGGACCTGGCAGGGATATATCCGTAATTACCAAACTTCCAGGGGTAAGTTCGCAAATGTATCAAAAACAAAACACAGCAAATGAAAGTTTTAAGAATCTTTGGAAATTACAAGCAAATGGGGGGCCTGGATGCAAAATCTACCACTTATCCACGTGGCAGCGTGGATGGCTTTGATAAAGGAGATCGGACGGTGGACTGCCCTTATGCACGGACGGTTGCGATCAAAAGGGGAGGGGGAATGGATGGTTGCTGTAGCACCCCCCTCTCCCTCGTTCTGTTCAGCCCAGGCCCGCGCAGGCAGCGGGGGCGCGCGGCGGCGTGCTTCTCCGGCACGGTTTGTTTCGCGGTTGGGTGCCGCTCCAGCCACTAAAACCACGGCCAAAGGTCGTGGCTGCCTCCAGCTGTTCCTCCCTGACGCCCAGGTGGCCCAGACCGATCCGATGGTCGATAAATGGCCCTCGGTTGCTCGCTGATGCTCCAGCCGACCTGGGGGTCGTTCTTGCCGAGAATCGAGGCCCAGACGCCTCCTTCAGGTCCTGCGAAAGAGAACAATAGCGCAGCAGTACAAACGCGCAAGGTACCTGGCTTTTATTGGCGGAAAACGGCGGCGTGGAGTGGTGGAGATAGTGGCCGGAGCTCGAGGCTCCGGCAAGGTGTTGGATAAGGAAATCTATACTAAAAACTAGCTTAAACAGTAAACTAAATGCTCAACTTAAAATCTGAACTAGAAACTAACTAATCAGCAAGAAAAAGGAAGAAAAACATGACCTCGAGGGTTGAAATACCCGAGATCTTGGACCTCGACGGCGGCTTCGCCGGAGGTGGTTGGAGCGCCTCCACGGCCTCGCCTGAGCCCCGCGCGCGGCCTGGAGGAAGGCTGTCACCCCTCCGGTCCTGAGGACGGCGATTTTGGCTTCAAGTTTGGGTAGAAGAGGGTTCAAAAATTGGAGGAAGTGTTTTGGGGTGTTTTTGAAACATGGCTCTGGAGCTCTCTTCGAGGTGCGATCACGGGTGGCCCGTTGATCCAATCCCCGAGACAATAGGTGGGCGTGAATGACCAGTCATAGGGGAGAAAAATCCCAGAAGAGATTTAGGCCGAACGGTGAAAGGATCGTCCTAGAAAAAGCCGCGAAGATGGTCCAAAACGCACTCTGACAACAGCAGAGGGGGGGGGTCAGACAGTTGACCGGAGTCAACTGTCCAAGCCCTCTGGTTGGTCCACGTGGACCAACCAGAAAAACCCTCTGGAAAAAGATTTAGAAATTAATTAAAAAAATAGTAAATGATTTTATTAATTTATGATTATAAAATAAAAAATGTTTGTTATTTAATAAATTATTTTATCATGATTTTTAATTATTATTATGATATATATTTTCACAAGTTTGCACTTATACCCTTATAGGTATCTATATCAATATATTTAAGTATTTTATTTTTATTTAGGTATTTTTAATTTATTTTATTTTGGTTTTTATTTTCTAAAATTATAAAATACTTTTATATACACAAATATATTTTTATTTTATTTTTCTGATTTATTTTGTATATTTAATAAAATACAAGTATGTTTTGTATTGGTATAAGTGTATGTATAATACCTATGTATTGAATATATACAAGTATTTTTCTTTGTATTTTATTTATGTTTTTATTCTAATTTTAATGCACATAATTATTAGAAGTAATATTTATAACATTATAAAAATATAAAATTATAAAAATAATAAATAAATAATAAATTGAATATTTTAATATGTACAAGTATACAATGAGGGTCCAAAACTCAACTTTCAAACCGTAGCTCCGCCAAATGCGAAACCACCACCATTAATTAGATTATTTTCTTCTATATACAATTAAAGATGAGTTTGATGCATTTGGAGTTTCCGTTTGTAAGATACGGGTCTGGGAAGTTGGCATTCTGGATTTTTATTCAGACCATAACTTTTTATCTGTGTATTATTTTGGAGTGAAATAAATTTTGTATTTTTCTTTATTAAATTATCTACAACTTTCATTTACAAAGTTTCTTTATTTGATGAATAAAAAGTGGAACCAAAAATAGGTCCCAAAATGAATAAAGAATGAATAAAATGTATAGGTATTTTATCTGTGTTTTGGCCCTTATCTCCCCCTACTTTATTCCTTGTCGACCTATTCATCAAGATGCCTAGGTCTCGGGGTTTCGGGTCATAAAATATTTACAATATTTTATTCTTTTTCTTTTCTTTTCTTTATTCTATTATTTTGGCTTTAAAAACCGCATTTTATACAATATATACACATATATACATGAATGCTAAAATGCATGAATTAATGCTATTTACACACATTTGCTAGGGTTTTTAAGGCCAAAATGATAGAATAAAGATGATGAAACGTGGATTCATCAATGGCAAAGGAAAGATTGAGTTCTAATATGAAATACAAAATGTGACAAGCGCCAGATTGCAAAATACCCAAGTCTAAAGCGGATCGAACGACCAATGGATGTTCACTTAAGATACGTGGCACGATCCTGGCGCATGATGACGGTTGGCCTCCAACGGCTGAGATTAGATGGTCAGAATAGAATCGACAGTGCTAGATGGTCCTGATCCAAGGGCTGCTGCTCCTCTGGAAGATCCGGCTTGATCTGACGGCTGCGGAGGGGCTTGGATGAACTCACGAAGAATAGGTTCCCGACGAGTTTTGGCTTGACAATGTGATATCCTCCGACAACCTGGGAAGCTCCAAGTTGGCCGGCTGGACTCCTGTGGTGGTACTCTAGCGATCGGTGATGCCAAAAGAGCCTGGTGATCCCTGGAGTTCTCCTACGACTGCGAGTCGAGGAGGGGCTCCCAGAGCCTCCGGCGAGAAGCAAAATCGCCACTAGGCGGTTCTATCACTCCAGATACCTGCAAGAGACATTAAGGAGGGTGAGGGAAAAGTGCCTCGCCCCTCCTGGGTGTAGGATGAGGCGGAAAATGGTGAGAAAGGGGCTCACCGGAGCTTGCTCCGGTGAGGTGGTGTCAGAAGTGATTCGATGGGTTTCAAGCAAAATGGAGAGTTCTAGCTGATTCCTAAGGCTACGGCAAGTAAAGAAAATGCAAGAAAAGCAAGTAAAACAGACCTCAAAGGCAAGGATGCCCAAGATAGAACCTCGACGGCCAAACTTGGCCTGAGGTGGTGGACGTCGGCCTCTTGGCTTTGCCTTACCTCAGACGGGGGTGCTGGGGGCTCCCCTGTCACCGGAGTCAACCCAACTCGCACCCGGATGTCTAAACTCGGCCAGAAGTTGTTCAAAGAGGAAGAGGAAGGTTGGCATAGATTTTGAAAGAGTAACCAAAGCGGCTCGAAGAATGAGGGACTAGGGACACCTCAGTGATCCAGGGATCGAGGTAAACCCCTGGCGTGAATCCTCGATCTAAGGGGATTAAAAGTCCACAAGAAAGTATCATGAAATAGTGAAGGAGCCAACCTCAATAAGTCTGCAAAGATGGACAAAAACCAAGGTTCTGACATGTCGCAGGAGTTGGATCAGAGAGGTGACCCAATCGATTAAAAATAGAAAATGAATTTATTAATTTTTGGTTTTAAAAAAATGTTTATTATTTTCTAAAATATTTTATTATGATATTTATTTATTTTTTAAATTATTTATAGCCATATAGGTATGCAAATCTATATATTTTAATATTTTATTTTTATTTTGTATATTTAATTTTATTATTTCTATTTATTATTTTATGTTTTTTTATATTTTTTACACTTAAAATATATTTTTATTTTAATTTTCTGAAGTTTTTTGTACACTTAATAAAATAGGAGTATTAATTATATAGGTAATCTGTACAGGTATTATACATATGTATTATATACTGGTATTTTACTTTTGTATTTTCTTTAGTGTTTTATTCTGATTTTAATGTACACATATATTATAAATAATATCTACATATATATAAAAATATAAAATTATAAAATAATGAATAATTAATAAAATGAATATTTTAATCTGTACAAGTATACAATAGGGGTCCAAAACTTAACTTTCAAACCGTAGCTCCGTAAAATACGAAACCACCTTCATTAAATAGCTTATTTGAAATTATATAAAATTAAAGGTGATTTTAATGCATTTCGAGTTTTTATTTGAGAGATACAGGTCTGGGAAGTTGGGATTCTGGAATCTTATTCAGATCATAACTTTTTATTTGTATATTATTTTTATGTAAAAGAAATTTTGTATTTTTCTATATTTAATTGTCTACATATTTCATGTACAAAGTTTCTTTATTTGAGGTACAAAAAGTGGAATTAGAAATAGGTCCCAAAATGAATAAAGAATAAATTAAATTAAAGGAAATTTTATGGGTTTTTATCACTTGTGCCCCTCTGAGATATCACAATATCAGTTATGCCCCTATCTTTTTGGTAATATCAGTTGTGACCCTCACTTCTTGCAAATCTGTCACTTGTACCCCTCGCCATCCATCCCAAACGCAAATGGACGTTAACATTAGGGACACATCAGGAATTAAATGAAAACAAATGAATTGAAAAGTCCAACCACTGTTCATCTTCCTCCTCCCCCTCCTCTTCATCTTCCTCATCCCCCTGCCCCTGCCTCCTCCCCCCGCCTCCGCTGCGCCCCCAGGCCCTGCACCCCCACAACCCTGCGCATCCCCCTTTCCCCGTCGACCCGCCCCGACGCCCCCACCCCAGGTCCGCCCCCCCCCCCCCCCCCCGCACCCTCCCCCAGTTGCCCTCTGCCCCCGCACCCCCTCCCCCGGTTGCCCTCCGACCCCTGCACCCCCTTCCCCCGGTTGCCCTTGCCCCCCGCACCTCCCATCCGGCCCCCGCACTGCCCCCTGTACCTCCACCCTCCACCCCCGCACCCCTCCCCCCGTCCCCCTTGCCCCCTGCAGCTCCCCCCCTCCGCCCCCGTAGCCCCTCCCCCTGCAGCCCCTGCCACCGCCGCCCCGTGTGCCCAGGTAACCCCTGCGCCTCCCTTTCCCCCCTCATGCCAAGACACCCATGTACCTCCCCTTCCCCCGCTGCACCCCATGCCTCCCATGCCCCCCCCCCCCCCCCGTGCCCATGTCGCCCCGCGCCCCCTACCCCCGTCGCCCCTACGCCCAAGTCGCCCCCACGCCTCCTCCCCCTCTTGAAACTAGAGAGCTTTTAGTTTTCGTTAAAATAAGATAAATGTTTGACTAATTGATTCATAAAAATTCATCAACAAATTCAATAAAATTCACCGTTTGATCCGTAATGAGTGATATATCCTTGAAAATGCAAAAATTTTAGAGATTCGATGGATGCATGAAGTCAACTCATTGATGGTCAATCTGACGGAAGGGCACACGTGATAACGACTAAAGAAGTGAGGGGCACAACTGGTATTACCAAAAAGATAGGGGCATAACTAATATTATGATATCTCAGAGGAGCAGAAGTGATAAAAACCTAAATTTTATTGTATTTTCGCCCTTATCTCCCCCTACTTTATTCCCCGTCGACCTATTCATCGAGATGCCTAGGTCTCGGGGTTTCGGGTCATAAAATATTTACAATATTTTATTCTTATTCTTTTATTTTCTTTATTCTATAATTTTGGCTTTAAAAACTATATTTTACATACTATTTACACACACATGCATGAATGCTAAAATGTGGGAATTAATGATATTTCAAGCATTTGCCAGGGTTTTTGAGGCCAAAATGATAGAATAAAGATGATGAAATGTGGATTCATCAATCAACTAGAGTGGTGCTAGCCAGGCTCACAGACTACACGTCATTGATGGTGCTAACAAGAAGCTCCAACTATTGCGAAATCTGATCCAACTTGTCCATGTGGTTGGGTTCTCTGTTTGATCACATAAAACTTCTCCAAGTCATGTGATCTCTTTTCAATAATATCAACTTTAGACAGGTGGCTCCTGATGATGTTGAGGTTGAAGCTCTCGTCCATGTCCTTTTCACGGGCTGCCGACTTACGGTTGGCGCTGATAAGCTTAGGATGAGGATATAGAGGCCTCTCTTTAGGACATCTCTTCTAATGTCTGCTGGACAACTTCCTCATCCTTGTTGAAGTGTGAGACACCACATGTGGCATTTACTAGCCTCCTACTTTCATGAGTGAGGCCCTGAAGAAGTACTGGACCATATGGGATGTCATGGTGGGGGCACTTCTCCTGCAAATCTCGGAATCTCTCCCCAAGCTTCATGTATCGATTCGTATGTGTCCTTGGGAGAAATTGCTGATCTCGGCTCGTACTTGATTCAGATGACCTAATGGATAGTACTTCTAGAGGAATGCAGATTTCAATTCCTCCAGGTCGTTACAGCCTTCA